>CANTUT010000084.1:520000-820000 GCA_947687605.1 Reutealis trisperma
TTCACAATACAATATGAACTAAGGTCTATAATTTAATAATCAGTAGAGAGAGGGTTCGATAATTGTAAAAGTTTTAAAATAATTAAATAACATATATTTTTAAATTCGTTTTTAACATTTAAAATGATTTGTTTAAAAAAAAAATTTAAATACTAAACAAACTCTGCATATGTTTAATTTGGGAGCATTATTCTATTGCCTAAATAGCTTGTCAAAATAATAATAATATTTGCATTCATATTATAAGTTCCATGTAGAAAATAAAAATGGTAAAGGTTATTTGCATTCATTTCCATATATAAATAATTGACAAAGATTTTTTTTGTTTTTTAAAATGGATCGATTATTGAATTAACCTATTGACTGGTTTACTAGATCGATCAATTTACTTGATTCAATGAAAGTAAAAATTTAGTTAAAATAATCTTAAAAATATTAAATTTAATAATTTTAATGACCTAATTAAATTATTTTATTTTTTAAATAATTCAACACCTCCGAATAATCCAGATTCGAGTCGGATGGGATCACAAGAGCTGTAAAACTCCTCCTCAAAAATTTTAAAATAATTGCATTCTCATAAATCGAACTCGAGACTTCTGATTAAGATAGAACAATACAACCTATAAATACCTTATGCCTGTGTAGAAGCCTGTATTAGTGTGATTAAGGAATCAAAGACCACAATAACCATTTTTCTGCTCATTAGTTTATACTCACAAACTATAATGTGCTACAATATTAAAATTATATATCCATCGATTTTTCATGAATTTGAAAAAGTGTTCTTTTAATATGATAGTCTTTTAAATGTTAAGCCCGACCATGGCAGGATGAAAAATAAAGAATTTTTTGACAATTTACAGGCCTCAAAATTAGTGTAACATAAATTCACTTATAATAAAATAATTTAAACAAGAAAATATGATATTATATATTAGAATTGTCCCACATATATAACTTAATGGCCTGTTATCATATATATAATGTAGATTGGATACCTTCTTCCTTTGAACTAGCTTTTGGGATTGACTTCTATCCAAATCCATTTAACTTAATATCAAAGCATCAACTAAGTCCATGTTATGCACTAATATCCCCTTATATCCGACATGTAGATCATTCGTTGCTAAATTTTAAATTTTATATGTATTTCCTGACATAGATTTTGTATTCAATCGTGCCATATGTCAAGGAGTAGTGTTAGAATTGTTTCATGCTGCTAACTTAGTGGTTTATTATAGTATATATAATATGGATTGAACATCACTTTCCTTTGAGCTAACTTTTAGAAATGAATTTTACCAAAACTAATTTAACATTATATATAAAATGTATACAGAAATTCAACATAGGATCATTTCCCTTTTCCTATTTAGAAAGAATAAATTTTTCAAAAATTAGTCATTAAAAAATCCTACATTAGCATGGTTTTGTTGAATGACATACAATTACCATGGTTTTGTTGAATGACATACAATATCCTATCATATGGTGTGTATTAAGTTAATTATCAAAAAATAAAAATAAAAAAATCCCACAAATTCATAACCAACTTTCAATTGATATAAGTAATTATTGTTGAATTAATATGCATAAATAATTTTTTCTCCCTAAGAGTTGTTGTTTTAGAATTCCAAAACAATAAATATATCTATACTATCTACAGGCGAATTTTCACTGATAATCTCTAAATTATTGACTGAGTAACACCATGGTTCTTGAATTCAATTTGTAACAGTAAACTCCATGAATTTCAATTTTAGTAATACTATGGTTTTTGAATTTTAATTTGTAACGGTAAACCTCATGAACTTCAATTTCAGTAACACTATGATCCCAGAACTTCAAGTTTAGTAACAGAAAATCTCTTTACATCATCTCTTATTAAATACTCTAATGAAATATTGATGTGCGATGCCATGTATAAAATCAAAAAGAAAAAGGAAAAAAGCTAGTTTATTAAATGCACACATGAAACTTCATGTCAGCAAATCTTGGTAATTAATTTTCAATGATAAAATAAATTTTTGTTGGGATTTCAACGCGCTCTTTCTCTTTCTATCTTCTTGATCGAGCTGAATTTTTATATCAAGCTAAATCATCTTTTAAAACTCTTTTAAATCCTGCAACTAAACAAATTTGTTGATTCTTCAAGTTTAATGACCTAGCTTTTTTCTTTTTTTATTTTTTGATTTTACACATGGTATACGGTGTCAGCATTGTGCTAAGATCTTTAATGAAAGATAATATGAAGAGGTTTTCTGTTACTAAAACTAAAGTTTATGGGGTTTACTGTTACAAATTGAAGTTCAAGAACCATTATATTACTGAAATTGAAATTTAGAGAGTTTATTATTATAAATTAAAATTCAGGAACCATGATGTTACTCGGTCAATAGTTCAAAGACTGTCAATGAAAATTAACCGTATCTATACTACATATAAATGTTTGGAAAGGGAGATAATGAAAATTACTTAAGAGCTTTGACTAAATTTTTTCTATTTATGCATTTATTATAGATTAATATGGTCATTTAATAATTAAATAATATAATTATTTAATTATGTTTAATTTAAATAATAAAAGAATAAATTTTATTAAAATAAGTAAAGAATAAAATAATTATTATTTAATATACAATTAATTATATTTGATATTTAATTATATTTAATTTAAATAAGATTGATATAGTATATTAATTTCCAAGTTTGCATTGTAGTATTAATACTAAGTAATTTAGCTTATTAATTTGACAAATTATTAATTTGAAAAAGCCATGCATAAAACATAAAATAAAATCGAAAATTTGTTACATGCGCTAGAATAGAATATAATTTATATAAAGCAGGTGGAATGAAGGATGGATTTAAATTTATTGTGGTGTGGGTTTTTTTTCTAATTCGATTTCGTTTAGGAATTTCACAAAAATTAATCAAAAATTATTATTATTGCATAAAACATCTTATTTATTAGGAATAAATAAAACGAATTATTTGTAGGAATAGTATATATATTTATTTCTAGCACAAAATGAATACATAATTATGCATTACTATGACTGTTATGATTCATTACAATATTCTTGTTTTGTCTTAGAGGAAAGAATGATTGACACTTAGACATAAAAAAAAAAAAAAAAAATACATTTTGTGATGCCAGTTCTAACCCAATGACAGATAGGAACAATTCATAATTCACAATCGCAATATTGCTAGAGAGCATTATTTAAAATGAAAAAAAAAAGTAAAAGAATTATTCCATAAAACTTTATTTATATAAATTTTATGCGCTATATATATTGATGTTCATGACCATTAAAATTTTAATTATGTGTTAATCTAAACAAAAAAATTTAATAAATACTGTGAACAATAAACCAATTTTTTTGTAACTGAATTACTTCAAATATATTTAATCTAACTTTAAGTGAATAATTTTATTCCAATTTCTTAATATATATTTATTTTTATTTTCATATAAAATTTTACATTTCTTAAGTGGTATGATACACTAATATTATATATAGATTTTAAAGTAACAATGTGATTTCAGTTTAATTTAATTATTTTTTAGAATATGAAGCATAAAGATTTTTCAAATGAGATCTCAAATTGCATTTTCACTTGCATTGCCTGTACATTTGTGTAAATATAATTTTATATTCTTTAAAGACTACAATAAAAAAATCAAAACAAAGTTCTTACATTTACGTATTCAAATTATCAAGTTCTTGTTTGACAAAATAAGTAATGTGACAAAATTTACTCTTTATTATTATTGAAACTATAAATTGCAATACAATTTCTTAATATATTACAGATAGTTTTATAGAAAACTTAAAACTTAGAAAATTTTTTCTAAATTTTTAAATCCATGTTTATAGGTGTTAAATGACCAACATAAGAAAAAGTGTCGTGTGGTGTTGTGAATACTATTGCTACCATATCAAATAAGGGATAATGAAAATTTGTTGATATTACTATTTCAAAAACTAAAGCAGCAATTTGTGGTAAACATATATATATATATAATTGGAAACAACAAGATTACATTTTTACAGAACCCAACAATCACAAATAAGGTGTGAATTGTACAAAAAAATAATATATTATGATGGAGATATGAATGTTTATATAACTTTATATGAAAATATTTGAATATGGATAGATTATGTAGTTGACAAATATAAAAAATCTATAAAAGTATGGTTTTGTAATATGCTACATTATGTTAATATAAAGTTTAGCTAATCATATATTTATTATATCACTTCTTATTTTAAAATTCTATTGTATCTTTTTTTTTTAATTTATTGTAGAAAAAGAAGACCATAGCAAATTTTACAACAAATTGCTATGAGGGGAAAAATATTATTTTCTTGTAAGATTAACTAAATAAAAGCATCTAAAAAATGAAACTTAAACTTTTTATTGTGGAAAAGATTTAAGATTTATCAAAACTGAAAGTTAATTGAAAATAAACTATAATATAATGAATATTTTTAGTTTAATTAACATTGATGTTAAATTTACAACTGATGCATTTAATTTTAATTTGAATGTATAATAAGTTTTTTATTTAAAGAAAGAAAAAGAATTAATGTATTCTATAAACTAGATATTTATTAATATAACTATTAAAGTAGAGATTTTTTAAGCCTATGATATCATATGATATAATATGATATCACACGATAATTCAATTGCATACAATTAATATTGAATTAATATTGATATTAAATACAAATGATGCATTTAATCCTAATGTGAATGTAAAATAAGTCTTTTATTGAAATAAAGAAAAAAAATTAACATATCCTATAAACATGTCCGGTTCAGTCACTGGCACAATTTTTAAAATAACAGTGCATATAAACTTTGGAAAGACTGTTATTAATTTTCTAGAGGAAAGGGATTTTTTAGAGGAAAGGAAATTAAGCTATAGTATGTCAAATAGATCAAGTTTATCAAAACTAATAAAAATATATAATCTACATTAAAATTATAAGAAAATAATAGGCATACCAAGTATTAACATAAAAATCAATCTATTATTAATAATAAGATAATATAACAACAACAAAATAAACTAGAAAATTATAATAAAATGTACCTATCATTTCCTTTATTTTCTTTTCTACATAAGAATAACATTTACGATTGTAAGAAATTATTTATTTGAATATGTTTGACTCATTTTCTTTTAATATTGTGGATGTATTAAAATATTAATTTATTTAAATTGTTTTTTCTTGTGAGAAAAAATGGAAGTTATAATGTTGTTTCTGAAAATGGTTTATGGGATATGTTGGTTGAAGAGTTTGAATTTTGCCTAAATCTTGCATCATCCGTGAAATTCGTTTATGTAAAGTATTTGGACGTATTAGAGAAATAGTTGGAGAAAATTATTGGTGATAACTGATAACGAGTTATAGTGGTCTGAATATGGGTAGACTTTTGATGGAATTAGGGTATGATTTTAAGGAGTTGGTATAAGATATATTAGAGTGAAAATCTGAATTTAATGTGAATGTTGAGATGGATTCAAATGGAAATAATAAGTGCATTGTTAATGATGAAGAATCTCTGCATATCCCTACTTGACAAGTCTCTTTATCTCCACCATCAACAATCTGCAGTCATTAGTGTTATGAACATGAGTGTTGTGGAGGAGACAGTATTTGGTCTTATCTCTAAGCTTTAGATATCTTCTTATTGGTTTAGGCCTGGCCCATATGTTCTGATCCTGGAAGGAGATGAACACCTCAACCAATGCGGCTTTGAGAGGTGTTAGCTTCGAAGCATCGAAGTGGGGTCTATCGAGTCCTCTTCTCTTCAACCAATCTTGTTGCTCATCCTTCTTCGTTTCCTCTTCTTTTTTCTTCAGCTTCTTCTCTTCTTGAGCGTGAGACTCATTTCCCTTCCTCTTCGAAAACTTACTGGACCGATAAACATCATCTTGCTGGATATACTTTTGAGCTATTGCCATAGCTTCTTCTAAAGATTAAGGTGCATGCCTACATAAGGCTTTGAAGTAATTTGCATGAGTTGTGCCATTCTAAAGCGCTTTAACTACTCACAATTGGTTCGACTTTGTCACCTTCAATGCTTCTCTATTATTTTAGACCAAAATTAGATAAATTCACATTAAAAGTCCAATATGATATGTTATTAGCTCACATGTTGAAGCCCAAAATAATAAACCCAAAAAATTAAAGCCACTACATTTAATTAATTATTCACTGTGAATTTTTAATTTTATACCCTCATAATCCGATCGCAGCTTGATATCTATTAAGATTACTGTGCTACATAGAGTCAGTACAGCAGTCCCGCTAGTTGGTTAGCAGGCATGGGGTCAAGGGGGCAGCACCCCAGAGTAAAAAATAAACTTTCAGTCATATTATTACTAGGATACTTAATTTTTCAGACACTGACACTTTTTATACCCTGACTAAACCTTCTATATTAGACAATATTTTTTTAAAATTGACTAGGTCTTTTCTCATACTGATTGTCCAATTGTTCTAAAAATAATTTTGAGCCTATTGAAGCTTACTGATAAGATTTTTAAACTCTATAACTCCCTAAAACTAACCCGAAAGTCTCAAAAACTGACTGTAATCTTCAAAAACTGATCCAAAAAGAATCTTGGAATGCAAGTCGGGCCCTCTCCACATGGTTGCAGCAGGGCAATCCTACAACACCATGTCAGCTATGTGTGACACCGCATGTACCACCTGTGGAATGGGTGTGGCGCCACACCTGCATGATGCGAGTGGACCCCTTTCCTAGGCAGAAAATGCCCTTTTACCCCCTCTAGCGCAATTTTTAGCCCTTTTATCCCTACCCCTTATTGTCTTTTTACATTTTCACTATCTAAACTACCCTTAACCCCATTTACTTATAAATAGGCTCCCAATTTCCTCATTTTAGTGCACTCCTTAAGTTAATATTGATGGTTATTTACTAATTCCCCTCTTCTTCTCTCTCCAATCACTTTCTAATTAATCAATTAATCTTTTTAATTAATTAATTATCTCATCCTAACCAAGTTAATTAATTTTTAATTAACTAAAAATCTTTTTTTAAATTAAAATTAATCACTTGATTAATTAATTAATCTTTTTAATTAATTAATTAATCACTTTTTTAAAAAATCAAATTAGTCATTTTTTTCTTAATCTACTCTTCATCTAAATTAATTAATTAATCTTTTTAATTAATTAATCTATCCATTCTTTTCATGACATTAATTAATTAATTAATTAATCATTTTCATTAATTAATTAATCTCCAATCAATCTAATCATCCGGTTCCGATAAAATGAAATTTCAGTCCGGTAAAACTCTTTGCCCGCTAAAAATAAATGTATCAGCGTTTTCCTCTCATTCATAAATCCAAATCAAATAAATAAATCAAATCAACTCCTAAATCCTTCCACTTTATCATGGAATGAATTATATGGGTTTTGATCCTCATTCAATGGGGTACGTAAGCATGTTTGAAATTTAAATCCAAACCTCAAATCCAAATCTCAATCAATTTCTTTTCTCCTTTTTAATTAATTTATGCAATTAGTTTAATTTATAGATATTTTACTTTTCTCCATGCTCATACATTAATCATTATATTATAATTGTCATATAATATTTGTCATCCATGAAATTAATTTTCAAAGCCAAATTAAACTTAAGAGCCAAATTTAGATTATTTAAAACCAAAAACCTAGTTCTCGAACTCAACCTGGTCTGAGGCTAATGATTTTATCCTTGGGTTACTTAATTGAAAATTAATGAATTAGAATCAATTAGGTTTTTTCTTAATTTTTCCATTTAAAAATAATTAGGGTGGCGACTCCCAAAATTATTTTTATGATCAACCAGTCCGAACCCGAGAGTTCCATCGTGAGTCTAAGCCTGAATGAGTAGCCCCGGTTCCTCTAGCGGATTGGGTAGGTGCTCGGGTGAAGCCTCACATTCACATCAATTTTTTTCTTGTAAAATATTTATAATCATGTAAAACTTTTATAAAAGAAAATTAAGCAGCACAAAATTAGTATGATGTTTTCTATGATTATTTTGTTTAAACAAAGTAGCCTATTTTATTTGAGAAAAAATAACTTTTTGGTCAAAAATCATAATTTTATTTATATTTTTTGTTAATTAAACTATTTTTTTCGCAATTTTACTTAATTGGAAAAAAAAGTTTGAATTTTACAAAAAAAAAAGACTTATTTTATACAAAACATCAATTTTATAAAAAAATAATTTTATATTTATGAAAAATATGGTACTCTTTTAAAAAAATTATAATATTTTGGTAAAAGGTATCGTTTATACAAATTCTTAGGTTACATTGTTTTAAAATAAAGTACAAAATTTTATTTTTATAACCAATAGGATAATGATAAATAATAAATATAATTAAAATATTTAAAATATTATAATTAAACTAACCTACTATTACATTTCACTAATTAAAAATAAAAAATATTAAAATGATTATGGTAGTATTTTAAGTCTATATACCTAAAAATAGTCTTATTGAAAATAATAAGAAAATTGTGATTTTTCGTAAGAAAGTCTTTTTTTTTTTATAATTATAAAATTATTTTTTTTAGAAAATTATTATTTTACAAAAAAATAAGTCACAAACCCTTCATAAATTCAACACCAATCAATGAAAGAAAATAATCTAAAAAAAATAATTGAATAGAGAAATTTTTACCTATACTAGGTGCATAGGCTAATGGGAGATGAGATGTTTTAAAAAATACTATTTTTTTATTTATTTTTTGTCTAATAAAAAGATACCAACATCTTTTTTTGCTTTATATATTCTTCTCTTCATTGGATTGGTGTATACAAACCAACATAGGTTGGAGGTAAAATATGACGAATGACACGCTAAAAGCAATCAATTCTCTTAAAGCTAAAAGTAAATATTAGCCCGAAAATTTGCAGTTTTATGCGTTTTTGCAATGCAAATTTACTGAATCCTATTGTAATTGGGAAGCAACCAGCAGGTTGTAATCCAAATCAAAGCAGGACAATTGTAATCTCCTATAAAACACTCATTATCATAATTTTTCTACTTTGCTCTTTCACTCTTTTTTCTCTTTACTATTGCCACCTGCGCAGGTCATCGACAAACAATACATAAAAGTGTGGCAGAGAGGAGTAAAGCAACATATCTAGAACCCACTGAAAAAAAAGAGATCTTTAGCTATATAAAACCAAAGGATGGGAGTGGAGAAGTAGCTTATTAGGCCTAACATCGGTCCCAAACCCATCGGTGGCCAAACTTCTACTTTTCACTGCACCGGATTTGGGAAAAACAATGATCTCTCTTAGAAGTTTTGGAGAAGGCAATAAACTGAGGATAATCAAATAAGAAGAAGAAGAGATCGCCATAAGAAATTAGAATGAGATGACACAGAAACTAATCTTATAAATCTTCGGAGGACAATTCATCTAACTATCATGTCCAATGTAGATTTTGAGGAGGCTGGCCACAAGTTAATAAAAGTTAAACATGAGCCAGGACAGGAGATGGAATTATGCATTATGCTCTTGGAATGTTGCAGTAAAAAAAGAAAATACCTTGGGTATTATGGTCTTTTGAGCTGGTGGTTTTGCATGATCAACAAAGTCTACTACAAAAATTTTGAGAAAAGTGCTTTGCTCAACAATATTCCATGATTCATTGGCTTGAAACAAATAAGTTGTGAATTATGGCCAAGTTTTTTGCTCATTTACTTGGTACAGATGCCCTGCCTTGGCATGTGTTAGCTGAAGAGGACACCACTTCTTCTTCTCGTATATGAATGAGCACTTTAACTCATTTGAATCTATTTTCCCAAAAGACAATCCCAAGAACACTTGCTTTTCCATTAATTTCTTCACATCCACTGGGCTTAGTGGGATGATTGAAAATTTTTGCCAATACTTAAAGAACATGCCATGGCTTATCATGCAACAACAAAAGCTAGAGTTAGAATGCTCTGAATCTGGAAGCTCTGGTTTAGAGTCATTGAGTTATGATAAGGATGAAAGACACAGGAAACGAAGAAGGAGAAGTGATAAGGATGAAAGAAGCAGGAAGAGAAGTAGAGAAAATGAGGAGTCTTTCTGTTGAAAAGGTCAAGAACTTGATGTTTTAAATTCTTTAGATTTTCATTTCAAAGTTGATGTTTTGAATTGTTGCATGTCTCTTCCTGTGGGATATGGAAATAAGTAATGAACATGTATTTGTTAACAGCTTTTTATTGTCTTGATTCTGACTCATTTTAATAAGTAATCAAACAATTTATATATGCCCTCTAATTGTAATGCATCCCTTTCCAGCTCTAATCATAAAAGGAAATTGCTTAATTCCAATATATATGCTTATCATGTGATAAATTAAATATTTTATCCTATCAAATAATTAAGTCACATACATAATGTGCATATAGTTGAAAATATATATCAAATTGAATTGAAATTAACAAGTTTTAAATTAAATCAAAATGTTCAATAGCATTAAGAAACTTACCAAACATAAGCAAATGTATAAGAGGAGGATGATTGAAACTACCAGTGGCAACAAGAACTACATTAATCTTGTTATCGTCCCTGTTTTCAACTTAATCATATATATATATATATATATATATATATATATATATATATATATATATATATATATATATATATATATATATATATATATATATATATATATATATATATGTCCAGAGGGAGGAGGTAAATAGATGTGGCTCATCAGTGTCTCCTTCAACAACATTATTAAGGATCAATTAATAAAACATCCCAATATTATTCAAAATTTTCACTTACTAGTTGTTCTTGGTCAGACCACTAGCCTTAATGCAATAATGCCAAATTGGTAATCAGTATATTATTATTAACTAGTAAGAAGCTAAGCTAAGAATGATCCTCCAGGCTCCATGGTAGTATTGGGTTTTCTCTTTATGGACTGGGTAAAACTCAATTCATGGCCTGAATTTTGTTCATAAGTTTAATGAGTCTCATAGATCAAAATTGTCTAATTATCATTCATTCTTTGTTCTAGACTAATTTAGGGCTTATCCGTCAATTAATATTAATAGACATTAATAAAATTAACATAGTGAACTTATGCGATCCACTTTGTATTTTTTAAATAAAAAATATTTAAAATTTTGATCAGTGCAAGATTAAAAGAAATATGTTGGCCTGGATCTTTCAAGCTGGGTCTTGTGAAATAGATCTGTAAAGAGAAACAAAAGGTTAAGAGGGGGCTAGGCCTTTTGCCTGGCGATGAACCTCCAACAATCAAGTCAGTAAGGACCTTCGCTGATGGCTAAAGAGAGAGAGAGTTTCTCTTCTAATCAGAGGATATTTTAGTGAGAGAATGGAGGTGAGAGAGTGTAGAGATCAATCTACCTTAGTTGTGTGTTGACTCCTTTTTTTGTATGGCCTTGCATGAGACAAAACTATCACCTTTCCATGAGAGAAAGGGTCTTCTGATAAGGATCTTTTTTGGTAGGTGTGGTAGGTGCAGAGATAATGGGTGCTTAGCACCTGTATTATCCTTAGAGGTGTTTGGTGAGAGTCATGTCAGGGCATGGAGTGAGCCACTTAAGGGAGTGCCTTTTTACCAATTGATGTGACACTAGTACTGGGCACTCTCATCCATGCAATAGGGTAGTTTGTCTAAGAAGTCAAAGTAAGATGGAGTCCCTTAGGACCCTTCATGGGGCATTAGGGCCACCAGGCTCTCCAAGTCTACTCTAGTTTGGGCCCCTATTAATGGGCTTGATCTTTTCCCTTTGAGCCTTAAGGACCTGAGGCATACATGGGCCTTCGATCTTTGAGGCCCATTGAACCAATAAGCCATTTTTGTCCCTCATTAGAGGCCCCCCTATTTAGCTGAGGGGAAAACAAAGGATTGAGCCTCCAGCAAAACAGTTGACCATGTTCACGTTGCTTTTGTGATGAGTATAAGTTGAAAGGAATTATCTTTGTGGTTAATGACAAAGAAGCCCTTTTGTCTAGTAAGCTTTGGCAAACATTCTTCAAGAAGTTTGGGCTTCACAAATTTGAAGTGCTTCGCTGAATGTTGAACGTTCAGACATTCGAATCATCTCATCAAATGGGGGCTTTTGCTGGAGTGGATGGGTCTAATTGGTAGAGAACATCCTTCACCTATGTGACCCATATAGGGTAGGTGAAAATTTGTAGAGTCATTTAATGCATGGATGGCTGACATAAACATGCATTGAATGCATGTCGCTTCGTCTTCCCTGCCCTGCCACGTGTTCTTATAACTAGTACAGTTTTCCATATGTTTTAAATTTTAAACTGCTTTTTAATGCTCTTAATTATTGGGATGATGATTATCGAGGAAGCTCCCCTATATATACCCTTATAACTCTTCACTTTAGAGCTTCTATTTGTTTTCTATAACTTTTTGATTCATTGTTATTTCTACATTATAATTTCTCTTTTTCCTTCCATCTGCAAACTATTTCTTTTTATCTTTTCTGTTTTAATGGCACCAAGCAAGGAGAACATTCCCAGGAGGGACCAAGTTAGCACTGCTGAGTATCAAAAGATACTAGAGGAGGAATGGGAGGAAATTGCACCTATTGGTAAGACTTTCGAATTTCTTACATTCGGTCAGAACCTAGAAAATAGTAACCGATTCTTATTATGTCGTCCTCAAACTCATGAGAGGATCTACTCTAGGGATCCCAAAGCTGCTCTCCCCAAAAATAACTGACATTATGTCGTCTTCTATCACCAGCTGAAGGATGGTCTCCTTTTTCCTCCAACCACCTTCAAGGTCCATTCCTTCAACTACTTTAGAGTGAATCCCATGATGCTGACTCCAAATATAATAAGGGATATGCATCTCTTTGAAGTTCTCTGCTTCGCCTAAGGTATCCTCCCTTATGCTCGCTTGTTCCAATGCTTTTTTAGAATTCAGAGTGCACATAGGTCCCTGGTGTGTACATGACTTCTGTGAAGCATCACCAAAGTCTCTTTATAGGGAAAGAGAATAAGCTGAAGGACTGGAAGGGCTAGTTCACCTTGGTGGAGGTTACTGATGGCTTGGGAGAGAAGTCTCTAAGATTCAGCTTCCCTGGTCACTTCTTACGTTCAACAGAAGGCCTGGCAGACTGGCTTGATAGGCTCACTAATGAAGAGAAGGCAGACTTGAGGACTCTTATCTTCGAAGGCTTCATCTATAATTCAGCAAGGATGATAGGCTTCATCTACACTGAAGATTTTTATGGGGCTCCCACTCCCATACTTTTACTGAGGGACATTCGAGGCGACTCTTTAGTTTTGATGTTCTTCTTTCTATAGCTGTCAAAAGGTGATAGATTTTTGACATTCTTCTTTTTTCTTTTGTCTTTTCAATTATAGTGGAGGCAAAGGATCTTGGGCATTATTAGGATATCTTGAAGGAGACAGAGGGGGCAATTCCAAGGCCCCTCGATGAAAAGTCTAAGCTCCCTATCCTTGACCTTTGTACAGGGAGGCTTTAAATCTGTTCCTCCTCCGACTCTAAGTCTAAGCCGGCGAAGGTTCATAAAGAGAAGCTCAGCTGAGTACGGGGGATATGGGATTGAGTCGTGTTGTTTGGAGGAGACTTGTTAGGGCTTCTAACCCTACTGTTCCTATTGTGTAGAGAACGATTCCTTCATCTCAGGCTTTAACTATCACTACCAAATCTATTGCTCAGAGAGGGATTCTAATATCTAGGTCAAATAGGGCTCTTCCTCTTCCTTCCCTACCTTCTCCAACTTATGGTAAGGGGAAAGAAATACTTCCACCTCCTCCTCCAAAGTTGAAGGTGAAGAGGCCTTTGGTACCTATCATTTTTGACACTATCGCCCATGCTTCCTAAGGGGCTGAACAATTGGGGGATTTAGAGAAGGCTCTAACAGATGTCTCTGATGCTGAGTTTGAGGCTTGACTAACTCAGCTAGCAAAGGACTTCAATGCACCAGAGATTGAAGTAGGGGCAGGTAATCTTCGCCTTCCTTCTTTTCCTTCTCCTTCATCTACTGTGGACCCTAGGGTGATTAGAAAGGCTCACTTGAGATGGTCTAAGGGTGTTGTGCCTAGGAAGCCTCCCAATGTCTAGGAGGTGGAGGCTTGGGAGAAGTTTGTTAAGGAGCGAAGGATCTCATTTCCTGATCTGATGATCCTTAAGAATCTTTTTCCTTCGCATATATATATATATATATATATATATATATATATATATATGTAATGGTTTCGTTTTTTTCTCCAGTCCCTGTTGGTGTGGTGGATACCACTAGTCTTGAGCCTTCGTTCGAGGCCCTTGTAGCAGCAGTCACCTCTACAACTTCTAAGGTTCATGTAGAGCCTCCTATTGTTATTCCTTCCTTCGAGGCAGAGGCTTCAAAAGAATTTTTAGCTGCTGCTTCTAGAGAAAGTCTGGCGAAAATGGATGCTTCTTTAAAGATTTCTCCCAGTCATCTACCAAAGAAGAAATTAACAGTGGAAGATTTCCTTCACTATAAGAGGCTAGGAATCACCCCTCTGACTTTGTCTTCTGCCACTTCTAAGGCTAGCTTTGTTTCAGAGGTCCTTTCTTAAGTTGCAACGGTAGACCTTCCTCCGCTTTTAAAAAAACAATGGGTGAAGGGGCCTATCGAGGTCATTGTGGTGAGCACTAGCTCGACTGGAGGAGATAAAATTTCAACTGGTGCTCCTTTAGCGCCCGTTCTTACTATGGCCACGATGGCCCCTCTGCCTTTTTTGCTCCTGGCCCTCACTCCTCTGTTTGGGTTTGTGGTGGACACTCTCGCCAAGCAAGAGGCTCTATTGGAAAAGGTATACTTGCCTTTCTTTTTCATTGTGACTATTCGCTTTGAAATCTTAGTTTCTTTATGGTTGTTGCTCACTTTTCACAGGCGGTTCTTGACTCTAAGATCTTGAGGATTGACTTTGGTCTGTTGAAGGATCATTATAAAGATGCTTGACGAATGGCAAATGAGAGGCAAGAGCTCTGCTCTAAGCTGGAAAAGGAGCTGCAGGCAGCCAGAATAAGAACTGAGGAAGTAAAGGCGCAGGCAAAGGCCTGTAAAGATGTTCACCTGAAGGCTAAAGGAGAGGTTAAAGCTTTGGTTGAAGTAGTGGCTATAAAAGACAAAGCCATTGTGGTCCTCAATGCACAACTAGACAAGCTGAAGAGAAGCAATGAGGAGCTTGCTAAAGAAGTTGAGGAGATCCTTGCTCTTCGAGTGAATTTAAAGAAGACCCAACAGGATCTCCAAGTTACTGAATTCTGGTACAAGCAAGCCATTGATAGAGCTAAAGCTACACTAGACAAGGTAAAACAGGCTGAAGAAGGTTGATGAAGGACTGTGAGGGACTTCATACAGTCCAAGAGTTTTGATGATATCATCCGCTATCATTCCAACTGACCCTCTAAAAAATCCTCCGTTCCGAGGACTTTTCTTTATTGTTTTATCTTTTGTAACTTTCATTATGTGTATACATTAATTTTGTTGTATTATATATATATTTTTAGTATACATTTTTTACATGTATGCATATAACGTAAATACATTCGCTTGGAATAAAGATACAATTTTTGTATTTTTTGCATTATATGTATAATCTTGAATTTTTCTTGTTTTCATTTTCTTTGAGGATGTTTGCCTTCACGACTTCGAATTGCCAAGTATTCTTTATTTGAGTCTCTTCTTGTTTTTAGGACTTCTAGTATAGTTTGCTTCTTATAGATTCTTCTTAGGGACTTTGCCTTTGGGATTCGCAGTGCAACTTACTGGTTCTCGAGAGCTTTCGCTTATTTCTTTCTTAAAGAATTCTTTCCATCATTTTGTGAGGTGTTTTGCCTAAATTTATTAGGGCCCTTGATTTCTCTTTTGGAGAGATCCATCTTACTTTTGGTGAGGTATATCATGCCTAGATTTACTAGGGTGTGAACCCTTAATTTTACACTCTCATCATCCAACCGTAGCCTTAGCACTTGCTAAGTTTAATGGGTTATGCGAAGCCATTACGGTGGTCCCACTAGCCCTACCCCTCATCGTTTTTTTACATTTTCACTACCTAAACTATCCTTGTCTCCCTTTTCCTATAAATAACCCCATTCATCTTTCATTCCAACACACCCTTTGAATTTGAGTAGATTGCTATCCTCAAATTCCTCTCTTTTTCTCCTTCCAATCACTCTCTAATTAATTAATTAATCTTTTTAATTAAGTAATTACCTCACCTAAGCAAATTAATTAATCTTTTTAATTAACTAAAATTTTTTTTTAATTAATCACTCAATTAATTAATTAATTAATCACTCTTTTTTTTCAAAATCATTCCTTTTTCCAAAATCAAATTAATCATTTTTCTTAATTCACTCTTCGTCCAAATTAATTAATTAATCTTTTTAATTAATTAATCCATCCATCTTTTGCATCATATTAATTAGTTAATTAATCATTTTAATTAATTAATTAATCTTCCAATCCATCTAATCACCTGATCCTGATAAAATAGAATTTCAGTCCGGTAAAACCCTCCGTCCAGCAAAAGCAAAGGTATCAGCTTTTTTCCGTCACTCTCAAAACACCCAAACCACAATCAATCTGAACAACTCTTAAACCCCTCCAGTTAATCGCGTAATGAACTACGTGGGTTTTGATCCCCATTCAATGGGGTACGTAGGCACGTTTGGAATCTAAATCCAAATCTCTTTTTCCCTTTTTAATTTATGGATATTTTATTTTAATTTTCTCCTTGCACTCATGTCATATTCATGCATCTTATTTACAATTATCATCTTATAATATTTGTCATTCATGAAATCAATTTTTTAAAGTCAAATTAAACTTAAAAGCAAAATTTTGATTATTTAAAACCAAAAATTCTAGTCCTCGAGCTCAACCTAGTTCGAGACTAATGATTTTATCCATGGGCAAATTAATTAAAAAATTAATGAATTGGAGTCAACTGGATTTTTCCTTAATTTTTCCATTTAAAAATAAATTAGGGTGGCAACTCCCAAAAATCATTCTCAAAATCAATCAATCCGAACCCGAGGGTTCCCTCGTGAGTCTAAACCCGAGCGAGAATCCCAATTCCCTCTAGCGGACTGGGCCGGTGCTTGAGTGAGGCCTCACATAGGGCTTTCGGCTTCTCCTTAGAGAAGTTCATCTCACTCTTAGTGAGGCATCATGCTTAGATTTACTAGGGCTTTTGGCTTCTCTTTAGATAAGTTAATCTTACTCTTAGTGAGGCATCATGCTTAGATTTACTAGGGCTTTTGGCTTCTCTTCAGAGAAGTTCATCTCACTCTTTAGTGAGGTATCATGCCTAGATTTAATAGGGCTTTTGGAAATGTTATTTAGAGTTACATTGCCATTTGAGCCGAAGCCTCGGCAGTCGCCCTAAGTGCAGTTCTGAGGGAATTCGCTAATGATTGCTTTGGTGTGGGTATTTTGCATTCACAAATTAAAGGATTTGGATAAGATGTGCATCTTTTATTGTTGTCATTGATAGTACATTTTAAGATGTTGAATGTTCTAAGTGTGTGAAACTTCAGCTCCTTTCATGGTTACAAGCTTGTATGTATTAGGACCTATGACTTTTTGTACTTGGAAGGGTACTTCTTATGTGGGCGCTAACTTCCCTATACCTTCGCACTTAGCTGTGGCCTCTGAAAATCTCATCACCAAATCCCCTTCACCAAACACTCTATGCTTGACTTTCTTATTAAAGTGGTTGGCAACTAATGTTTGTAATTAGCCATTTAAATGCTGACAAGGTCTCTGAGCTCTTCTAAGAGATCCAAGCTGATTCTTCTGGCTTGATCGTTATCTTCATCCCTATAATAGTCGACTCTTCCACTAGGGAGGCCAATATCTATGGAATTATTGCTTCTGTGCCATAGGTCAAGCTGAAAGGAGTCTTTCCTATTGGTTGTCTTAGAGTAGTCATGTATGCCTATAACACATGATGCAGCTCGTCAACCCAGCTTCAACCATACCCATCTAATCTTCATTTGATCCCTTATAATATAGTTTGACTGGTCACCTCCGTCTGGTTGTTTGTTTGAGGGTGGGCTATAGATGAAAAGTATTGTTTGATCTGAAGCCCTGAGGAAATCTAACTTTAGCATTATAGAATTGTTTTCCATTGTCGTTGATGAGTTGGTATGGAATGTCGAATCTGCATATGATATTTCTCCATAGGAAGTTGATTACTTTTTCTGCAGTGATGGAGCTAAAGCTTCTGCTTTGACTCATTTGGTGAAGTATTCTACAGCCACTAAGAGAAATTTTCTTTGCCCTGATGCTACTGGAAATGGTCCTACTATATCCATCCCCTATTTGGAGAAGGGCTGAGGGGTAGAAATAGGAACTTATTCAAATGTTAGGACGTGTTTTTCGTTATCAAACTTTTAGCACGAGGGCCACTTCCTGACAAAGGATATGGCGTCATCTTTCATATTTGGTCAATAGTGTCCCTATCTGATTGCTTTTGCTGCCAACACCTTTTCGCCAATATGCATTCCGCAAAATCCTTTGTGTATTTCTCAAAGGGCATATTCTATTTTGCTCAGCCTTAGACACCTTAGCCAAAGCAGAGAATAGGCTCTTTAGTACAGGATTCCGTTGAGAAGGGAAAAGTGAGCGCTTTTTCGCTTGATTTTTCTGGCCTCTTTATCATCTCCAGGCAATTCTCCCTTCTCTAGATAAAGCTTGATGGGGTCTATCCAACAAGGTTATTTTTTGACCTCTATGATCTCCTCCCCCTCTTTAATGCTTGAGGTAATCAGAATGCCCAAATATATTCTTTGAGGAAGCTCGATGGGATGAGAAATGGCCAACTTACTAAGATTGTCTACTCTGCAATTCTTTTTCCTAAGGATCTTTTGGAAGCACAGCTTGACTCCTTTATTCTTCATTCTCTGTATGACCTTATTTGTCTTCTGCAGATACTTAGCCATATTCACTTCCTTAGCCTCGAACTCTCATTCTATCTGTCCAATCATCAATTGGGAGTCGCTGTACACTGTGAGTTGCTCTAGGTAGAGGTAGTCAATGAAGAGTAATTCTTGTTTCATGGCTTCATATTCAGCAGTGTTGTTAGTGGCTTCAAAGTTTAACCCTAATGCGTATTCTAGTAAGAACCTTTAAGGATGATGCGTACACCATTTTCTTCCTTACTACTAGCACCATCCACAAAGAGTTCCCACTGAAGATCCGATCACATCATCAACAGTTTTGCTTGCTTTGCTTCTTTTACGTCTTCATCTACCGCTGCTTCATTATGACTGAAGGAATACTTGAAAATAAAATATGCAAATGCCTGAGCTTTGATCGCTAATCTCACTCTGTACTATAATCCATACTATCCCAACTCCACTAACTAGCATAGCATTCGCCCTGAGGTTTCTGGCTTATGAAGCACCTGCTATAATGGTTGGTCTGTGACCACCACTCTTTAGTGTGCTTGCAGGTATAATTTGTACTTTGGGCAGAGAGCACCAGGGCATATGCCAGCTTCTCGATCGACAGGTAATTTAACTCTGCTCCTTGGAGGACTTTGCTGAAGTAGTAAATTGGCTTCTAGACTGTGCCTTCCTCTCTGATCAGCATTGAACTAATTGCTTGGTCTAAAGCAGACAAGTAGATAAACACTTCTTCGCCCGGTAAAGGTCTGCTCAAAATTTGCTCTAAACTCAAGAAGGCCTTTAGCTCTTCGAATGCAACTTAGCATTCTTCTATCCATTCGAATGTCTGGGATTTTCTCAACTTTTTAAAAAAGGGAAGGTACTTCTCAGCAGACTTAGACATGAATCTGTTCAATGTTGCCATCTGCTTTGTCAATCTTTGTACTTCTTTCACATTCTTAGGAGCTGTCATGTCTAAGATAGCTTTTACTTTGTCCGGATTTGGTTCAATCCCTTCTTGCTTACCATATAACCTAGAAATTTGCCTCCCTAAATGAAGAAGGTGCATTTCTCTGGGTTGAGTTTCATCTTGTACTCATTCATTACTCCCAACACCTCAGCTAAATCACAAATGTAGTCTTCAAAGCTTCTAATTTTTATTATCATATCATCCACATATGCTTCTAAGTTTCTACCCAACTAGTCTTTGTACATTCTGTTAACGAAGCGCTGATATGTGGCTCTAGCATTTTTTAGACTGATATTATGAAGGAAGTCTTCTCCTTATCATTTAGATGCATCTTAATCTGGTGGTACCCTTGCTTTGCATCCAAGGATGACAAGTATTTATAGCCTGCTATTGAGTCTACTAGCTTATCGATCATGGGCAAGGGAAAAAAGTCTTTTTAATAGGTATTGTTCAGATCTGTGAAATCTACACACATTTGAAAGTTCTCGTTTTCTTTTTTACTGGCACTACATTCACTAGCCATTTTTGATATTATACCTCCTTGATGAACCCCGCCTTCATTAGGTTGTCCACCTTCTAGTCGATCAATGCTTGTCATTCTAGGTTAAAGTATCTCTTTTTCTATTTGACTAGTCTACAGGCAAGATCGACATTCAATTGGTGCATTATTACCTGGGGACTTTGAAGACATGGTGGAGCCAAACGTAGTAGAAGGAAGGTGGTGAGGTGAAATTTCAAACATTTTAAAATTTCACTTCACACATTTTGGTCCAAAATTCATTCAAGTAATTAATTAATTTGTGTATACAACACATATGCATATAAAGAAGAAGAAAGAGTAATCATATTACCTCTTGTAGGTTCCTTCTTTCTTTATTAAAGAGTTTCCCAAGTGTGAAGCCTCTAAATCATCCACACCTAGCTCACCTCCAAGTTTCCTGTTAGTTTCGTTGGTGTTCTTGAATCACTCTCTTGGTTGCCTAATTTGATTCAAGATTTTTTGTTAAAAACCTTTAGGAAGTTTAAGGTTTCTCTTTGATTTATTATGGACTAAACACATTTTTAATTTGCAAGCAATTATTCTTTCATAAAGAAAAAAGAAGAGAATTGAAGATTAAAAGAAAAATGAAGAAGCGTTTTCTTCCTTTTCTTTCTCTCACTCAACTTCTCTCTCTAAAATGCTCCAAACTTGAAAAATGGTGTTCCACTTGCTTATGAAAAAAAAGCAACATAAAACCCTTTTATACTTATTTTCTTCAAGACTTAACTCTTAAGTCTTCATTGAGACAAAAACACCCTTTTAGCTCTTCATTTGATGGAAGGGCAAAGTGGACTTTGCTTCTTCAAATGGTCAAATGATCATTTTATCTTTTAGGGGTAAAATAGACATTTCCACTAGCCAAAAGACGTAATTACAATTTTAACCTTAGTAGAAAATTTTCTAACCCCTAAACCCATTATATGGGCTTATGAATAGTGAATTTTCTCTAACCTCCCTAAATTGCCTCTTTTCCATATCATATATGAACTTAGGTCACATCTCATATGTTAAAGAGTTTTCACTAAGCTTAAAATTATGTCTTTGATTTAGTCCAAATCAATTTTCAATTTAATCTTTCTAATTTGCATCATATACAAATTAAGATTTAATTGAATAGAAACCTTTATAGATTAAACATCAGGATATGTTAGAGTCCTTATAAATTTAATTACATGTTTAATCATTTTACCACTAATCAATTAATTAAACATTTTAATTAATTATTATGGTAAAACTTTTATACTTGAAAGTGATCACTATTGGGTGTGTGATTTCTAGGTTCATGTCTAATTAGCAATGGGAATGAAAAAAATATTTTTCTCTACTAATGTGAAATCGCCACTTCACACTTAGTCCCATAAGTCATGAGAAATAGCTAGCATTCTATGTCATGACTACCTAATTAGAAATGAATGTTTATACTTGATAACTTTAAACATCACATGGACCATCGATCATAAATCATTATGCACTAAAATCCCTTCATTAAAGATCTCAATCTCAGCTAGGATAATTGTTCATGTCAAACCCTAATGTGCCTTGATTTTATGTCCGTATCTCGATTCTAATTCTTGATGATATTAGATTTCTACTAGAAACTTTTTCTAGTGAATCTCACTATTTTGGCCAAGAACTTAAATATCAAGAATAACCATATAGCATAGGATCTTAAACTTATTTACTTGAGGTAATGAATTCTATCTTGGCGATCACTTATCTCCATACATAACAAATTAGAACTATCACATGCCATATATCCGTACATGAATAGTACATCTATGTAAGCAGTAATAAATCATAACCACCTATGTATGAGATATAATATCCCTTAAGTCAAGGGATTATATGCATTATTATAACCTAGATAATAAATAATTGACAAGTAGTAAAATCCCATATTATTATCATCTAACGTCACAGTTTGACTATTCATCCTATGAATATCCACATATTTGTTTTGATATAACATGTCAAGTAGCATAAGGCTCACTGCCTCTATAATCATGTGTATCACATACTGATTATGAAAAACAAACAGAGATGATGGTCTTCCGAAAATAATGATGCCCAGTCATTAATCCTATGACCATGAACATATTTAAAATATTTGTACAAGAGCGATTTGTCTCCCATATTCTCAGCACTTCATAATAGATCCTCTTATAAATACTTAAGGACTATATTTAATAATATGAAACTCTTTTCACATTATGTATATATTATCGTGCCAATGGGAATTAATATCTACTATTATATAATTATTATATGGCTCTTAGGGCACATACTGCTATCAGACTTACCCCCTCATTTTTGCCAAGGACCAAACAAAATTGTGGACATGATCCTTCAAGAACTGATGTGCGAGTTGCTTTTGCTCACTCTCCTAGGAGGAGTTGACCATCAAGAATTTTTTAGATTCTTCATTGAACAAGTTTTTCTAACTTGTCAACAGGATAGTAGCTTTAACTATAGCTACTTCTTCGACTTGGACTTTAGCCGAGTCTTTCCTCATCTTCTTATTTCATCGCTTCTCTTCTTGTCTGCCTTGAGTGCCGTAGACGTAGAATACTCCTCCATCTGGCTTTAGAACAGTTATTCTCAAGTGTTTAATATTTGTCAAAGCATTTAGGTCATACAACAAAGGTCGGCCGAGCAAGATGTTGTAAGCCAGAGGCATCCTAACAACAACAAAAGTTGCCATCATCATTACACTTTCTGGTACTGTACCAATGGTAAATGGGAGTCTGGCTACTCTTATTGATGGAACCTCTGTCCCATCTAAGGTGTTGTGAGGCCTCGCCTGAGCACCCGGTCCGATCCGTTGAAGGGAATCGAAATACTCATTTGGGAGAAACATCATGATTGGAACTCACTACGAGTTCAGAAAATTGTATTTTGTACGTTGCAAGTTGCAAAAGGAGTCACCACTTTAATTTTGTTTATTTTAGTTAGGAAAATTAAAGGAAAAATCCAATTTGATTGACTCCAAAATCATAACATTTATCCCAAGGAAAAGCACTAGTCCTCAAATGACCAAAGAGGGCTCGGGGACTAGGTTTTAGTTAAAACAATACAAAAAATTAGTTTGGCTTAAATACAAAATAGCTTTTGTAAAAAAAAGAAGTTTTTATGTATGCATGAACAGATATAATATGATATATGAAACAAATATTACTCGTGCAATGCATGACAAATATGAGATAATGATAATTACAAAATGCAAAAAGTAAAGAAAAACTACTTAAAACTATTACAAGTCAAAATCAGGGGATCTATCCTTTAGCCCTTATGGGTTCTAGGAAAAGCTTATGGATTTTAGGAAAAGCACACATTCCCCAAATATAATCTAAACAACTAAAATAAGAAAGAAAGTATTAAAACAATTATAATAAAAAGAATTAAAATTTCAACTTTTAAGAAAAGTAATTTCAATCCTAAACTATGTGAAGAAGGTGATAGAGAGAAGAAGTTGTTAATTTTAGCGGAGTTGAATGCCTTAGAGACTGCAAGCCTGCATATCCCTTTGAATGGGAATCAAATCTGTAATACCCAAGGTCTCTATAGCTCATTACAGTTATAATAATACCATAAAATATAAATTTTATGGGTATAGTATCAATGACATAGTGATAGGATGACAGAAACTCTTGTTGGTGCTAAGTGCTTGAGTATGTACTTCTATGAGATATGAATATTTATTGTATATCTTATTGAATTAATTTTAGGAAATATGGCTTAGTTTAAGCTTATTATGATATGGGAAGGTAAGATTTAAAATGCCAAGTGAAATGGAAGGGAAAAAGTTATGAAAAATTTTTAAGTTCGGGAAACCGTTTTCGCGTGGGCTTATTGATGGGCTATTGGACTCAAAGCCCAAGCCCCTAGAATGGCCGACCCTAAGGCCTCTAGATTTGGTGGAACTTGATCAAATTATGGTTAGAACAAGTTAATAAGGGGTTAGGATGAGAAGGAGTTAGGTTAGCCATATTTGTTGACTTATGTCAACTTTACACCTAAGCTTCCTACTTTTCCATCACCATGATCATGTTCATTTTGGTGATGATGGAATTCATTATTATGATGCTTAGTCACCATACACCTAAGGGCCATCTCAACCATCCATCTTGATCAATCTTAGCCCTCCATCTTAAGTAAAAATATGACCATTGATCTTGTAGGATTAAATCACCACCATTGATTTTATTTGTATATAAAATGAAAATGTGTTACACCATTTCATTTGTAACCTACACCAAAAATTTCACCCTCACCAAAGACTAAAAACCTCTCAACTTGTTCTTCAACTTAGAGCTAAATTTGGAGCATTTCAAGGTGAGATTTATTACTTAAGTGATTCCTTTCTTTCCTTAGCCTAAGTGTGATAAATTGTTAGCAATTATCCCTTTTCTTTTGATATCTATAATTGGATTTTAGTGAAATGATTTGAAGAAGAGTTAGTTTGGCATGTTAAGTGATGAAATATGAGAATTGGGGTTAAGGATTTGAGGTTTAATAGGTGAATAATAACAAGGGAAGCATGAAAGATCAATGAGAAGGGACTTTATATAGGGTTCGGCCAAACTAGGGTTTTTAGGGGAAGTGTCCAAAATTTTTTTTAACAATATCTAAGGTTATTTGGGATGTTGAAAAGTGGTTTAAAAATGTAAAATTTGAATTTAGAGATTTTATTCAAAAATTGAAATTCTTGAAGGCATAATACATGATGTAAGGGAAGTGTGTAATGTGAAGTGTAGTTTAATGTTTGATTGTTGTTGTAGGCTTTGCGTGACATTAATTTCACCTTTGAAAGGTCAATTTGAGATTTGATTGAGAAATTTTGGGTTTTCCCCAAATCATCCCAATTTGGTAAAGTTAGGGTTTATGGGAATTGAAAGAGATTAATTTCAATTGGGGATGAATGTTGATTGTTTGAGTATTAATTTGATAAATCCATGTTTAATTTGAAGTTTGAAAATGAATTTGATAATTTTTCCTAAATCTTGGAGTTTTGAGTCACATTGGAAGTTTCAAGATTTAAACTTGAATTTTTAAGATTTATTGGCTAAATAAGCTTGTGATTAATTCAATTTGATGTTTATGAAGTCAATTTGAAATGTGGTTGATGAAAATAATTTTTCAACTCTAATTGGAATATACCAAATTAGAGATTTTGATTTTTGAGTTTTGTTAATTCTCTTAAATGCTAAAAAATTGATTGCATTGGTTTCCATTGATAAACATAGGATTTAATTAAGGAATTAGGAAGGAAAAGGAACCTAATTGTTTTGATGAAAGGATTTGGACAACATGGGATTTTGGAATAAAGTGATTAAATAATTAATGTGTTTATGTATGTTATTGTTTAATGTATTGGGATGTGTTTTGGTGATTAGTAGTAGGAAGTTGATGTTAAGTTGAGTTAGAATGAGATTAGCAAGTTAAAGGAGTAGGAATTAATATACGATTGTTTGGGGTGTATTTGTAGAATCGAAAGGCAAAGGCATTGTTCGGGATACTGAGGAGCCTCGTTATAATCTGCATTAGAACTATCGGTATAGGAGCTACGGAGCAAAAGGTGAGTACCTAATAATATTATATTCCTTGTGCTTTAAATATAAGCATGAATGTTGAATCCCTTTCTCTAATTAAAATGCATTGCAATTCTTTGGCATGCATGATATGATTTACCGATTATTGAGTTAAATATCCTTTATGGCACTTGGCCAAATGAGCCTTATTGCTTAATCTCATAATATGATCAATGATAGGGATTTTGATTATTTATTGATATATTATCCATTGAATCATTTCATGGATAGAGAAATAAAATGTTATAATGATATCATGATAAGCAGAATACCCCTCTGATGTGGGGCAATACATCAACCTTGTGCACAAGGTAATGGACCCGCGGATAGAGTAAAAAGTATCCGAACCTTAGCTAGGAAGGGTTTAAGGTCCTCAGTACATACGGCCTGATCAGTTGTACGTGTGACTAGGAATGGGAGAGTGAGCAAGGCGTAGGCCGCCACTCAATTGATTATGGGAAAAAGCACCCCGATTCTAAGAAAGGAAATGTTCTGCTAAGAAATTACAATATTTACTGTATATGAAAAAGTATTCCATAAGAATAACTCTTGATCCATTTTATTTTTATTGCTACAAGAAACTCTCATTAAACCACATACCATTTGCTTATTTTATATAGTATTATTTTGTACTCACTAAGCTTTGTCTCACCCCATAGTTGTTATTTATTTTTAGGATCAGTTGATGGTTCGGCAAGGTAAATTCCAAGTTCTACATCTTCGCTTGGAAATTGCGTTGTTAGTTTTGGTATCATCATGTATATATTATGTTGTATTTTAGAAGTTTCACTCTAGAGCTCCATGTTTTGTTAAAGTCTATAATAATGGTATAACTTAGAGTATCATTAGTATCTGTGGTTGGGTATTTTCTTAGTACAGTTCAGATACATGATTAATACCCACTTGAGTTGCAATTAGAATATTGGAAAATGGAGTTCAAAAGCGATAAGTATGAAAATGAATTTAGACGTTGAATGACTATTACATGGGTAATTAACACGGTAATCGGTAATAAGGAATAAGAATTATGGCTACGATCTTGGGTTAAGGATAACGTAATAGTAACAGCTTATGAGTTATAGGTTGTTTTACAGGTTTAGGTGACTTTACGTCTCCCTATGCCCTAAGATAGTCACGGCTCAAAGATGGGTCGTGACAAAATTCCACCCAGTTTTTCCTTCCTATGAAAGAGGGGTTTTTAAGTCATTGCCTTTGTTATCATATTTTGATTGATTTTAAAGGGCTTAGGGGATTTGTTAATTATATCATATTTTAATTAGCAAAAATTAGATCTTTTCATATTTAGATCTTAAAATTGAAATTGAAAAGGAAAAGGAAAGAACTTTTACCTTTAGCCTTCAACGGCGAGGCACGTAGAAAACGAGCTTAGCATTGGATCTAAGTTCCACCTTGGCTTAGGGATAGCACGAGAAATCCTTTTAGAAGGACTCTTGAAAAGCACAAACTCTTTTCTTGAAGGAAAGACTTTGGATCACTTTTGTTTGAATACCACGAATTCCCTTTAAAAGAAATAACTTGAGTCGACCTTTTCTTGATTAAGAAGCTTAGAGATAAGGTTTGATGGGATTAGGAAGATTATGAATGGGGTTTTGAGATGATTGGGAAGCTTATGAATAAGATTTTATGTGATGGAGGAGGTTTTAGAGATTTGGAGGATTATAAAAAGGGTTTTGGCAATTGAAAAGCTTAGGAATAGAGTTTAGAAAAATTTAAGGAGAGTATAGAAGCATATAATTATGTCTGGAAGTTGTTAAGAGGTGCAAGGTATTTATAAGGAAAGTTTGGGGGCTCAAAATTATGAATTTTTGGTATGGAAACCATGAAAAACATGCTGCGGTAATTTGTCCTGGGATATAGTAACTGCAAAGGGCTTTATGGTAATTGCAAGGCTAGCTATGGTAGCAAATTGGCTACCGTAGGGACTCTGCGGTAATCGCAGCAGAGGCTGTGGCAATCACAGCCGGCTGCGAGTTGCCACAACCAGCCCGCGGGTTGTCACAGCTTATTTTTTAGCCCGTTCTTATCCGTTTTTTATTCGATTTGAGCCTAATTTGATTCTATGGATTCATAATCGAGTGCTAATCATCTGAAGGTGCAAGTTTCAAGAAATTTATTTTTCAACAAGGTGCTGCCCAGCACCCTGCAAGGGTGTTGTCACCTTGACTCCTACCCACTAACTGGCTAGCGGGACCTCCATATGCATAGCATAAGAATCTTAGCAAGTGTCAAGCTGCGGTCGAATCCTAAGGGTGCAAATTTGAGGATTCACAGGTGCGAACTGAGTTGCTTACTTCTTCTAAGTCTTCTTCTTTAAAACCCATCTTCGAGTATGTGTCTGCCATTAATAAATTAACTGAACTTCCTTCATCAATAAGGATCCTCTTCACCACATAATTTTTTATGCCTGCCTAGATTACCAATGGATCCATTTGAGAGGTGCGAAGGACACTTCCATCTTATCTTTTTGCTTTAGCCTTTGCTTTATCGCAGTAGACGTACTCATGCCTTTCTCTTCACTTGGTTAGAGCCTTCGCTTTGTTGCTACTACTATGAGCTTTGTTCAGTCCTCTAGTGATACAATGAATGATTCCTGTCGAACCATCATTAAGCTTCTCAAGCTGTTTCGCTTTATCTCTGCTGGGGCCAGCTCTGTTAAGTTCGTCTCTTTTCACAAACTTTCCCAGATAGCCCTACTTAATTAATCTCTCAATTTCTTCCATCAACTGCCTACAATCATTAGTGTTATGACCATGGGTGTTATGGAAAAGACAAAACTTGCTTTGCTCTCTTCTTTCTAGTGAAGCCACCATCGGCTTAGGGCGAGCCCATATATTCTATTCTTTAAAGGTTGTAAAGATTTCTGCAAGACTAGCATTGAGGGGGGTGAATTTTCTTGAGTCAAATTTGGAACGTGGTTGATTGTTTCGCCCTCTCCCTCCCTTTCTTCTACTAGAGGCTTCTTGTTTCTCTTCCTCTTTATCCTCTCGCTTTAACTTAGGCTCTTCCTTAAGAGCAACCTCTACTCTTCTTTGCTTTGCCATTTCATTGAAAGCCAAGGCATCATCTCGTCATATGTACTTCTGAGCCAATGCCATTGCATCCTCTAGGGTGTAAGGATGATGCCGACAAAGTGCCTTAAGGAAGTCTGTATATGAGGTCCCATTCTACAAAGCTTCTACTGCTCGAGTTTGATCCAGATGGGTGACCTTTAAGGCTTCCCTATTGAAATGGGCCATATAATCCCTCAAGGATTCATTCTCCTTTTGCACTACAGTCTCCAGATGTTAGGTTTTCTGTTCCATAGGAATATTGGAGGCAAATCGATGCATAAAAGACTTGACAAGTTGCATAAAGAGCTAATGTTTCCTTCTTCCAAACTATCAAACCACCTGGTGCTAGTTCTTTCCAGGGATCCCTTGAATGCTCTGCATAGAACTTCATCATCTGTAGTTTAAAGTTCAACCACATGTTTGTAGTCCATAATGTGGACTCTAGGATCAATTTTCTCTATTGTACTTCTTTAACATGGGCAATTTGAACTTGTTGGGCATGCGATAATCCCTCATGGCTCTGATGAAGGGGATTTCAAAGTGAGCCTCAAGGTTTTATCCATTGTCTTTCTGCCAGAACTGTAGTTCATTTCTTCTAGGAACTTGTTCACATCTCTCACCTCTCTTTCCTTTTTTCGACAGCTATTGCTAATGTCGAGTGATCTCTTGTCCCAGGCTTGTGAGGGATGACTAACAACAGAATGCTCTCATCTGGTCTGCTCTTTTCCCTTTAAGTGCCTCTCAGGGTTTTCTTCTTCTCTGCATCTTCCTCCTTTATGTTCACTTCTCCCTTTACTTCTACGAATACTGTCTTTATTAGGCAAATGTGAACACCTACCATCTGCACTTCATTCCTTTTCGTTTGCATGGGAATTTTTTCCATACATATGCTAGTATTTGTTCCTTGGGAGTGACACTTTAGTAATTCCTTTTTTTTTTGTTGAGCTTTCCTCTTCTTCACGTCTTTCTTCGAACCTTACTTCTTGGTTGGTCATTTGATTCACCAACTGTTCTTCACTTATTCTAGAAGTCATTTGGCATTGTCTCCTGTATTCTAGTGTTCGAGCCACATTCCTCTTAGGGGTGGTTTTAGGGACAATGGTGAGGGTCTATCCTATAGGAGTTTGCTGTTGAGATGCTCTGACAAATGTGGCTACCGTGTTGATAAACTGTAAGGCAGGAGTAAGGTCATGGTTAACGAGATTCAAAGGAGCATGGCTAGGTCCAGCCACGTTTTATTGAGAGAGAAGGAGTTAAAGTAAAGCATTTAGGTTAATGGGGGTTACTGTAGTGGGTTCAATAGATGGAGGAGAGGAGTGTTTGGGATTTATGGGGCTTAGGAATTTAGGGTTATTTGCGTTGGTCATAGTTGTATGTTTTCGTTGCAGATTTGGAAGTTCTCCTTTGAGAAAGGGATAAAAAAGGGGTGACTATGAAAGATCAGCCAACGTTCCCCCACAAACGGCGCCAATTTGATCAGTGCAAGATTAAAAGAAATATGTTAGGCTAGATCTTCCAAGTTGGGCCTTGTGAAATAAATCTGTAAAGAGAAACAAAAGGTCAAAAGGGGGCAAGGCCTTTTGCCTGGCGATGAACCTCTGACAATCAAGTCAATAAGGACCTTCGCCGATGGCTAGAGAGAGAGAGAGTTTCTCTTCTAATTAGAGGATATTTTAGTGAGAGTGTAAAGGTCAATCTACCTTAGTTGTGTGTTGATTCCTCTTTTTTGTATTGCCTTGCATAGGACAAAACTGCCACCTTTTCATGAGAGAAAGGGTCTTCTGACAAAGAGCCTTTTTGGTGGGCCTGATAGGTGCAGAGATACTGGGCGCTTGGCGCCTGTCTTATCCTTAGAGGTGTTTGATGAGAGTCATGTCAAGGCACGAAGTGAGCTACCTGATGGGGTGCCTTTCTACCAGTTAATGTGACACTGGTACTAGGCACTCTCATCCATGCAATAGGGTAGCTTATCCAAGAAGTTACTTGTGGCTTAAGTAAGATGGAGTGCCTCAGGACCCTTCGCGGGGGCATTAGGGCTACGAGGCCCTCCAAGTCTGCTCCAGTTTGGTCCCTTATTAATGGGCTTGGACTTTTCCCTTTGAGCCTTAAGGACCTGAGGCATACATGGGCCTTTGATCTTCAAGGCCCATTGAACCAATAAGCCATTTGTGTCCCTCATCAAATTTGAAAAATATATATATATATTTTAAATAATAAAACATATTAAAATTAAAATCTTAAAAATTTAAAAAAATGAAGATGAAAAATCCCCAATTCGATTCAAATCTAGAGTCATCCCCAGCCACTTACATACCCATATCCCCATCATTGACGGATAGAAACCTCCTATCCCAACTCAAGATTTCACTTCACACCACCAAAGTGCAATTTTCAGCTTCCTCATCAAATCATACTTCAAGCCCAGCCATCGCGAGCCATTTGTAGCGTTCAATTGAGATTTACCGAGTCACACCAAGCTCGATCTTAGACTTACACCATCATTAAACTTTAAACCTAGCTACCACTGGTGTTATCAGAAGGAATGGTGGTATGGTCCGTGAAAAGAGTTAAGTATTGAGTCTGGTCTTTTAGATGAAAAGTATCTAATCACCAATAATGAATCAAAATGAAAAATATCCAGTTGAAAATTTGGGACTAATAGAAAAATAATCTTATTATTTAAACCAAATCTTGAAGAAGAAAAACCCAACATATCAAAATTTTCTAAGTGAACCAACTTTCACCGGATTTAATCATGGCCTTCTGAAATTGGAGTTGAGATGTTCTTATTCCACGAGTGAAGGCACTGAGATCCGATATGCTTGCTATTATTGGCTTCAAGTCCATAACTATAATTTTAGCCATTCTTGGAATTTTATGATGTACTCTAATTTTTAAGGTTTCGTTTGGCATAATGAATTTTAAATAGATGAATTAAATTCAGGGGATAAAAAATCATAGAATGTGAAATTATAGAATTTTGATGCATATCATGTTTGTTATAGGAATAAAATCTTAGAATTTATTATTGAAATTCATAAGGCTCATGTTATATGAATAATTACAATTCCATAAATTTTATGAGTAAATTTTAAATCTACCCTTAATATTCATTATAAACAAATATAATTTTAGTTTGAGTAAATATTAGTTTTAGAATATTAAAATGTTAGTACGAGAAATTATGGAATATAAATTTTTTAGTATAATCAATCATTCGCTCAAAATGATATATTTAACCAAAACTAAAATATAAACAAATATAATTTTAGTTTCAGAGTAAATATTAGTTTTGGAATATTAAAATGTTAGTATAAGAAATTATGAAATATAAATTTTTTAGTAGAATTTATCATTCGTTCAAAATGGTGAATTTGACCAAACTTTACATATCATATGGATTTTTAAAATTCTTGAAAATGAAAGATTTAGAGTATAATGAAGTTTAACAAATTTATGGAATGTAATTCAATTTTTTAATCCAAACAATAAACTGACTATTAATTTTATGGATTTTGCAAAATTCATCGCTAAAATTGTTCAAAATAAACGATACTTGAGTTCTTTAAAGTTTTTTTTGTTGAATTTTTCTGCAACTCTTTTAAGATTTTTTTTTTAAATTTTTTATTTTGAATATTTTTCTAATTATTTAAAAATTTAATTTTTTATTTTTATTATTTAAAAAATATAAAAATGCGCCCCACTTCTGATATTATGAGCTCCAACAATCTGTTAAAATCACTAATTAGTCCAGAAAAGAAGAATGGGGCTGGACCATTTTGATCTATGAGACTCACATTGAATTTTTTTTTTTTTTTTTTTTTTTTAAATCATGCCTGAATTGGGTTTTAGATATATCTGTATAACTTGTTTGTGGGGACCTAAAACTATAGTCACTAGTACTGCAAGCGACTGGCTTTTGGTTGGCAGAGTTATTTAACAGCTACTGGTCCTGTGCAGTGAAACGGAAATTTAATGCTCTCTCTCTCTAAATCAGACATAAATTAATAATAGTATCAATTGTGTAAGGTGTGAGGGTGGATGGTGGATTTGTGTCTACCGAGATATTGAATGTTGACCGGACGAGACAATAGTGTGACCAAAGACCAAAACAAATCGCAAGAAGAAGAAGAGAACTTTTCCGAGTGTGCGTGGTGTAGTGTCGTGAGATAGAAAGAAAGTAAATAAGGGTTAAAACTTAAAAAAGGGATTGGTCAGTGCTTCTCTGTCCATTTGCAGACCAACAGTTTAAAAAAAGTAATTTGGTACTCGTATTAATTAAAAATCAGGAGAAGAAAGTTAGGCCATTGCACATTTGTTTGCTCTGGGTCTGGGGTAAGAATTTAAAAGTTCAATGGCAAAGTGCCGAAGAGAGCAGACCTCATTCTAAAATTCTAAACTGTACAATGACAATAATAGTCGTTTCATATTATTATATTCAAAATAAAATATAGTTTATCATGAACTTGATAGCAGTAAAAAAATAATAATAATAAATAAATAAATTATAAATTGCCCCCACCTTATGTTCTTCATCCGGCTCAAACTAACACTTATTATGAAATTGTAGCTGGTTGGTGGCATTTCACTGAAAGATAAATTTAAAATTCTAGTCACCCCATAAAGAGCACACCTTTTAAAACCAATAGTAAACTTGGCATATGAAAAGGTCAAAACTCAAAAGAAAACAACATGAGAACACAGTTTTAAGCAGTCATGCGTACCAGTTTTGACCGATCATGTCCGTTGGTGAGTGATGAGCTTCCCCTGGGAGTTGGAGTTGCTTTTAGCAGTTTACTGTATCCCCTGCATTTTACACTCCATTCACTATCCACACAAAAATGATAAACTTCTAGGAGATATTCTTAAAACTAAAGAGCAACTCTAGTCTACACAAACTTATTCTGATAATGCTTGGTCTGGTCATTGTAACGAACTGCAAAAATTGTGATGTATAAATACAATTACGGACAGGTTAAACAATACATCAGAAATGAAGCACGAATAGTTTGAATGATTCCCATAACATTTTATTACAATGGTGCCTTGTGATCGCAAAAACTGGCACAAAAATACTATACACTGAATAGTTTTTCTCATTTGGAGGAAATTTAATCCTCTGTTATTATTTCACTAGCCAATAATGAGAAGTCTCTAGCTAACTAATGATTCTCTTAAAGCTGACATTCTGTCCTTAAATGAAATTTTAGTTCTTTCTTCATCAATTAGAAGGCCTAGGTAACTAAATGAAGTCAGGCTGGCCAGTTGAAGTCAAGCATCGATGCCACATGCGGCTATTAGGGTCTACTGCCCTCGGGTAAGAAATAACTTCAGGGATGGGAAAGTAGACATAGTGAGTGTTGCATATGCCTACTGTAATTCCGCTATATCCAGCAAATGCACCATGGACCTGTCAAAACCATAAATTTAGATAAAATATCCATAGCCAACAAAGTGACCAGCAAATAAATAGAAAAACCTAACTCAAATATAGGGCATGTAGATCATATAGTCAAGGAATTTCATACGTTAACCTGAGCCATGAGTAACTGTGGTTCTGAAAATTTTTAGAACTAGCATGTACAAAACCGAACCAACTTACCAAGAGAACCGAATTAAAAAAAAAAAAAAAAACTCTGTTTGCTCAGTTCAGCATTCTTCCTAGGCTCAACCTTTTCCCCCAAAAATTCTTTTCTGATTCTAATTTTAAATGTTAGAGACCAAATTCTAATTCCATGGACATTTTCCTTTCGTCTGGTTAACTGAATTTAATGATTGAATCAAATTGAAGATAATTTTTGAAAATAAACACAAATCATTTTAACTTAATACAAGGCTTGATAAGCTTTATTATTCCTATCCTTGTTCCATTAAGGAAATTTGGACATAAAAATAAAAAATAAAAAAAAAGTATATATATGAGGCAGAAGGCAGTGGGTGTTTCTGTTTTATTTTTTAAAATATTTTTAAAAATTATTAAAATCATGTTTTTATATAGTAGAAATGAATTCTATATATATATATGCATATGTGTCAAAAATTTAATACTATTAGATGGTGTTTGATAACGCCATTCAACAATTAGAATTAAAATTTTTCGCACTTAATTATTTTAATTTATTTTATAACGTATGTCTTAAAAATCTTAATTAAATAAAAAAACACTTAAAATGGTAAATTAAAATTTTTTTAATTTAAAATTTATACTGAATTTAATAAGTATTTAAATTTTTAAATAATTTTATATTTTAAAAAATATATAACTTATATTATTCAGTACTTAAATTAAATATTTAAATTTTCAGCACTCAATTTTCAATTTTATCAACCGCCACCATAGTTAAAATAGATAAAATTTTTCAGAATTTATATGTCAAAATTATCATATAAAAATATATTTTTTAGAGTTAGGGGAAAAAAATAAGGACCTAAACTGATTCCTGCCTTGCCCCATTAATTTTGGTGGGACAGGGATTTACTGCTGAGTTTAGGAATGGAGAAGGGATGGAAAAAAAAAAATTAGGTAAAGGTTAAATTACCATCTTTAATTTTTCTCAAATAAATATTGCATGTGTTGAACTTAAATATAAACTAAATAAAAATAAAAATATAACCTGTGTTGTTCAAAAGAAATAATGGAAATACAAATTCAAAATTATAACATGCAGCCATATCACTTCTGAAATTGGTAATGGATCCAAAACTATAACTGAACCAAGCCAACATGAATTGATTAGTCCAGCTTCAGGAGTTAGTTTTGATGTTGAAATCCTACCAAGATACACTGGCAGATTTATGAAGCCTAGTCATCAGGTTGAGCTGGACTGCCAAGTTGCTAGGAATGGCAACGAGCCTAGCAACGAGGCGGGGATACCATCCCCGTCCCTGCCTCACATACGGAGACTATTTAGTCTCCATCCCCATAAGGATCCCCATTCCCCACTTGAAAATTTTATTTTATTTTATCACTCTTCAATTTTATATGTTTTAGATAATAAAATACAATGTATAAAAATTTAAATTTTAGATTTAATTATATTCAAACTGATTTTAATATCTTTAAATTAAAACTTATAAGTGTGTGTGTGTGTGTGTTTGTGTGTGTGTGTGTATGTGTGTGTATATTACTATTAAGTAATTACGTAAATATAATATCAGGTCCTCATGGGAACAAGGACGGGATCTCCATAGGATAGGAAATACATTCCCTATCCCGTCTTTGTTCCCGCTAACATAGAAGTAATATCCCCCATCCCTACCCCCACCCCCATCCCAATGGGGATAAAAATCAGGGAATCTCCATCCCGTTCGGGGCAAATCCCGGTAGGAAACGGGGATTCCCCACCCCATTGCCATCCCTAGGTTGCCCTACCTGTAATACCCCCATCCCCCAAAACTTTGCAACCAATGCTCAAACTCACTTGAGTGATCAGAAAAAAGAAAGTTTTGAAGTAATTGGAAACTTTAGACCAAGATGACATTGATTCATATTTGACCAGCAATTGAATTTGCACTACCTGAGCTCAAGCTGTGCTAAGGTTTTTTTTTTTTTTTGCCAATAAGCTGTGCTTTGATTGTGTAATGAATTTAGGCAAGTTTGATACTGCTCAAAAGCTGATCGGAGCATAATCAAGTTCATCCAAATGCAACATTCATTAGCTCCCTAACCACAGCGAGTTCAATATCATTGAGAAGTGGCAATTTCACACATAACCCAAAAAAATATATTTACTGAAATTGAGGTTGTTAGGTTGCACTAAGGTTGTAATCTGGAACTACTGGCTTCTTAGGCATCCAGGGCGAAAGTGAATGTTAAAACAAAGGTTGGCTTCAATTACCTAATAGTGAACAGGGACATCATGTTTCCTTCATGATGTAGATTCTCAGCGACTTTATTTCTCAATAACGCACTCTCATGTCTTCCTAATAATAACTTAGTCTACTTTTCAATCTGACAGGTTCGTTCTGTGTGATTTAGTCAAAACCTTTGAAGTTGAAAAAAAATAATACATTAGTTTTTTTAAGGTAAAAATAAAAAAATAGAATAATATATGATAAAACTGAACCAGACTGGACCAAACAAGTTGTTGGTCTGATTCTTAGTTTAACTGGTCAAACAGGCCATATATAAGCCTGTGTACAGTCAAGTTTTTTAAAGAACTGTATATAAGTAATAATCTAATATTTTAACATGATCAGAATTTTTTTTTTTTTTTTTTTTTTAAAGAAAAAAGAAAAAGTCTAGTTCCCTTTAATGTATCTCTCAAGTATCAATATCAGAAGCTATAAGATTGAACTTTTTGTTCATTAGTTAGTTCTATTTGTAGTAAACAAGCAAGTTTTTAGTTGAGCTAAATGTGTAATCCATATTATCGTTAGAAGGGAGAGATATATAGTTGCTTTCAATTATCTCAGTTGTCCCTCTCTTAAGACCTATAACAGGTGATGGGCTCAGGATTTGCTGAAGTATGGGTCCAGACAGCAATGGCATACAAGTGCATGGCAGGTTGAGCAATGTACTGACTAATGCTTTAATAGTAGGCGGATCCCAAGTGGCTGATGAGTTTTAGAGTACATCTAGAGAAAGGAGTTGCAAGATGGGAGATTGAATTGGGGAGATTAGAGCAAGAACAGACGAGAATTTTGCAGCTGTTAGAAAGCTATGACCAAATAACTCAGGATACTATAGGAGGCAGCATTTGAATTAGAAAAAAAAAAAAAAAAAAGGAAATAAGGAAAACAGATAGAGGAAATCACACTATTAAGACCCACATCCCAAGCAACTTACTCAGGTTTAACCATTTTGGACAAGTGGTTTATACCCTATATAGCAAAGTTACTCAAGCCCACTAAGTTAAGCAAGTATTTATGGAAATGCTTTTCCTTGTTTCCTAAGGGTAACAACTTCTAAATAGGAAAATTCCCAATAATCACTAAATAGGAAGAAAATAAATTCTAAATAAAAAATTCCTAAACAAAACTAACACCCCATATTTCCTAAATAGGAAGTCACATACTCCATCCCCTATGCCATCCCACCCCACCCCCAAAAATGAGTAAATAAATAAAATCTCAAACAAGATGCTAACTGAGAGTGATAGTTGCGCACAAGTTCAGTTCACCATGTAATTGTTCAAAGACTTATAACAGGTCGAAAAGGTACATACTACAACTCAAGTAAGCCTCAGTACCAAACTAATTAGGGTTGGTTATATGAATCATTCCCCTTCCTTTTATTTCATTCTTTTCTGAATTAAATGCACATACATTTGCATCAAGGAATTTTCAAGATAAAGTGGCAGTAAAACAGATTTCAGCAACTTTACTAGTCCATGAAGAAAATCATAGTGTTTGTTGCTCCTATAGTTGCAAGTTATCATCTTTGCTACTACTGTCTTCTCAATTAATAACGAACTAGATGAGCTCTTTTTGCTTCTCTCAACTAACATTTAAAGAAAAACTGAGTCTAGTTTCAGCAAGTCAGCTTAAATATTGCCAAGTTATCCTACATAAAATTGCTAATCATGCACTACAGTATATGCTGTTGGTGGTTAAAATTTTTAGAAGACATTACATTACTACTAAGAGAAAGAGGAAGGGACACTCACAGCATTTTGTCCAAGAACAGTACATAAGATTCCATCGGATGCATTTGCACGACATGCACGGATCATGTAAGTTGGATCAATATATTTCACATCAGCATGAACGCCAAGCTCCTTAAAATATTTTTTCGTCTGACAAAATATTTGACAAAAAATATTTGATTAATTGAGTTGCCTTGCATCTCTATAAGAAAGGAAAAAGAAAAAATAAATCTCATTGTAACTGTCCAAAGCAAACCCTCCTTTCACCCATCCCACAAAAAAGAGGGCACCCATCCCACAAAAAAGAGGGCACAGCGAAGTAGTTTGTAATGTATAATGAAATCGTATGCCTATTCTTAGCTAGCATAATAATCAGTTAAAAGCACCTGTGGTTATTGGAGTCTGTTTTCTTGACAAGATTTAGGCTAATAGCACATGCAACATAATGTCAAAATTATTGAAGAATGTAGAGAGGAATTGAGAGGAATAAGGATTCACTGGATCACTTCTTCTACTTGGCAAGCAACTTTCCTCTAAGTCCTATGAGAAGCAGTAGCAGACTTGCTATTTGATCCATGTAGTTCTAATTACTAAACATTATGTGATATACAATTTAGGGTCACATGATAAAATAGAGTAATTCGGTGGATGAATGATTGGAAGTGAGACCTGCTAGACAATAGCAGTTCATGTTGTTACGTCCAAGAACACAAGTGAGACATAGGTTTAGAGGCAAAAGATCACACAAGCCTGACCCATGTCAATCTTGTGAAAATATGCGCTGCTGTTGCTTGCTTTTAAGCAAAAGTGCACAAATAATAACTTGTTGATAATTGTTAATACAGTCCACTGTGAGAAGCTTGGATTGAGTTAGAATATGCATGAACAGTAAATGATTATGATAGCTTAATTAGAGGATCCATCACAAGTGAAGTGAAATAAGGGAACAATATGGTATTCCACGTCTTAAATAGTAAGAGTATGTTTGGTACACCCTAGCATTGGGAGTAGTATCTTATTCTTGGAATTCCATTTTTTTGCTTTGGTATACAAATAATCTAAATCTTTTTCTATTTTTTTTTAATTTGACTAACCCCAATTTCTACTGATATGATACATATTTTTAAACATAATTATTAATCTAATCAATAAATTCTATTTAATTATTTAAAAAATAAACTTGGAAATGGTTGTTTAGGGTTTCGGGATCCTATTCCACTTGGATTCTGATTCCAAAGTGTACCAATTAAGCCCTAAGTTGGCAAATGGCAGTGAAAATGCTAAGCAAAAGAGATGTCATTCATGGGAACACAAAAGAAGTACGACATTTAATCCAGCCATTTATTTGTCATAGTAGCCATGTTAACTTGATTGCCACAAATACCATTCAAGAATATACAACCACTATTCACTAACCTCTTGTTGTATGTGTACCCCAATATCTCCAAACACAATGTTTCCAGATGCATCGGTAGCATTAGTTTTCTGAAGAAAATTCTGCATCAAAAAGCAAAACCATTATGCTTTTCACAATCGCATCTTCTGATGAATATTCTGGTTCAAAAGGACATGCGCAACATTCTAGATCCGCCCATACAATTAATTTAAGTGGAATTACTTAGACGCAAATCACACAGCTCTTTTTTAAAGAAAGTGAATTCAAAATCATTACACATCCATATAATGAGAAGAAGCTGCCCAAATAAATGAGTGACAAGTATTTAGTTTTCTCATATAAAGAAAAGTAAAGATGTTATTAGTAGACAGAGGATAAAAACTACATTTTCCAAGAAAGATCAAGAACTTGAAACTTACATAATGAAACACTGTCAATATCAGGATAACTGATAAATGAGTGACAAGTATTTCGTTTTCTCATATAAAGAAAAGTAAAGATGTTACTAATAGACAGAGGATAAAAACTACATTTTCCAAGAAAGATCAAGAACTTGAAACTTACATAATGAAAAACTGTCAATATCAGAATTTTTTAAGGCAAATTCTTTCATATTACAACATAAAAGACTCCGAAAAATACCAGAAGAATGTACAAAACTCTATCTCTACAGAATGGCATGAGACTTGCAATCAATTTGCTCTATCTAGGTATACTATAAACTTATATACATATAAATATTGTATAAACCATAAAACCCATTACTTACATTTGAAGATTAATGTGTAAGGTTATTATCTCAATACTATTTATATGCTTTCCTTTAACTTGTAGCATATGCATATGTTTAATCTACATATATAATTTTCATAATAATTTTTGATTACATATTACATATATATAATTTAATTCTCATCTATATAAAATATAATTAGATTTGATATTTCCTTTTTTATTAGTAATATCACTAATAATACGTTCTTTTCACATATTATAAATTTTCAAATGTGACAAACAACAATGCATATAAGGAATATGCTTTAGTTAATTTTGAAATTTGTTTCTAAAGTCAACCATATGCAGGTATTTTTCCTTATACATTACCTTAGCTTAAATTCTAAAATAATTAGTATGGTATGATAGATTATCCACTAACACTCTAATTCATTAATACATGAACAGTTGATTTAATAATTGTTCAGATATACAGTTGCCTTTATTTGCTATGTATTTTATCTAGATTGCACATTGAGTTTGTTTTTGGGAAGTTGCTTGCATCTTGATGTAATTTGATAAAAAAAATCACGTAGTAAATAACATCTACATGACAACTCAAATGAATTACTAGTCTGCAAAATGGAATAAGAAAGTGAAACAACTGTCAGAGTGCAACACACCTGTCCAGCTCCCTCTGCTACACAAACCACAGCCGATCCCTTTGTCTCAATTAGGTATTTTAAATGTCTCAAAACACCATGAGGCCCGTGTAAATGAAAAGGTACCTTTGGAAGTTCATATACCAATTAAGTAAATATAGGCCCATAGAATGCATATTAAATTGATATCAAGTAAACTCACCTCTGGAATCAAACATATGTCGATTTGTCCACTAGCTAGAGACGCATGCATGGCTATAAATCCACTACTACGGCCCATCAATTTCACAATCCCAATACCATGATAAGCACTATGTGCCTATGGCAAAGTTGCAGAAAAAGATCAAGATAAACATGTATACATGAGTCTAGGAAAGAGATAAATGGAATATATGTTCTGCTACAATTCTTGTATGAAAAAGTAGAAAAACCAAATTTATACCTCAATATATGCAGAATTTATTGCTCTTTGTGCTTCTTCAACAGCAGTATCAAAACCAAAAGTTTTATCCATCAACAAAATATCATTATCTATAGTTTTTGGAACACCAACTACAGCCACTTTCAACCTTCGTTTACGGCACTAAAACAAGAATTTCAAGGAGTAGATACTCAGCAAAGACCCGTAAAGAGTACAGAGTAAACATGTACAATTCTAGTAAACTATGTTGAAAAGGTGTTTGCAAGTAGAGACCTAGTAAGATCCCTGCTGATTTGATAACATGTCGAATAACCATTAAGCAGTATGGCCCTTTGTATTAATTAACAACTGCTACTAGTTAGATGTACGAACTCATTTCATACCAACTTGGAAATAAAGAAAACATGTATGTACAAAACAACATTAAATGTATCATTGTGATGCAATTTCATTTCTATGTTGTTCAAAAATAGCTTTTGAACTGAGAAGCCTACAACTTCAAAGGAGAAAAAAGAATTTGAGAAATAAATATGAGATTTTTTTTATTTAAACAGGAAAATTATTATGAAAGAAAATCTGAATACATGCTTTTTAATTTTGTCTAGTCCTTTTTAGTTTTATCAATTGCGGCCATTAACTTTTACATTGTTGATAATTGCCGTCAACTTCATAAAACAGCATATCCAGCATCAATGTACATGTGGAGTCTATGAATAAATACTGAAAAAATGTTTTTTTTTTTTTTTTAATTTACTTACAATGCTGATAATACAACATTGCAACAAAATAATGATTGTAATTTTTTACTACCAACCACAGCAAGGGAAAAAAAAAAAGAGTATTTTGGCCAATTGAAATTTTCTTTGTAGGATCCGTATGTATATTTCTGCAGTCATTAAATTGGTCATAATTGCCAATGTTAACATGCATGGCCACAATTGATACAATCTGAACATTTTACAAAAACTAAACAAGCAGGCAAAGCTCAGGATTTTATATTTTTTAGCAATAGGCTGATTAGAAAAAACTATTGTGGGTTTACAAGCAGTTCGTTTTCATATTAAGATCATATTAAAGAATGATTTTGCAAGTTTGAAATAATGCAGTAAATCAGTTTGAAGTAGTCTCAATAACCTCATTGTGTATGGCATTAGCACCAGCATGTGTACCATTCCCGCCCAACACAAAAAGCATGTTGATTCCTCTCTCCTGGTAATTATCACGCAAAAGAAGAACATTAAAGCATATCACCATGAAGCATTTCAATACTGGCAATATAATAAAACCAAAAAGAATGAATTAAACACCTCCATACTGTCCACCATGTCACTAACACTGGGTCCTCCACGTGAAACTCCTAACAAGCTTCCACCAGAAAGATGAACATTTTGAACTACTTTCCTTGATAGCTGATAGCAATAGTAAATTCTAAATAAATTAACTGGGAATAAATTTAAATCTTCAAAAGAGAAGAAAATATGGTCTTTTTTTTTTTTTGTGTGTGTGTGTGTGTGTGTGTGTGTGTGTGTACACATATACATACAAACCACTACCAAGAAAGAAAAGGGAATTTACCAGCATTTCACTCAAGTCATTGTCAGAAAACCCTCGATAACCAAAAGGAATTCCCACTATCTTTTTGACACCATATATTTCAAGTGTGATGACAATCTGCCAAAGGTCTAAATTTTAAGCATGTAAACAAAAAGAAACTTCAAACATTCAATACATCATATGACTTAGCAGAGACAATTTCTTTAGACATGTCTGGAAAAAAATGCAATTTCTTGGAATTTCAAAATTCTGGCGTTGCTTCCACTGAACCAGGGACTATAAAACATTGTAAATGAAGATTACAAGTAGGTTGGCAGCTAAATGATTCACCTGTCTGATGACATCATTGAGTCCAGGGCATAACCCACCACAAGTAACAATTGCTGCTTTCACTTCTTCTGGTTTGAAGTATATTTTCTCCCGAGGCCCGGCACGATGAACCCTGTGAAGATTTCAGTATCATTTCCATTGCAAATACAACAAGTTCAGAATTAAAAGGACTCTTTCATACACATGCTAGATTAAGTACAACTGCACCTTTTTTTACTTATCAGTACAGAATGCTAGATTAAGTATAACTGCACCTTTTTTTACTAATCAGTCATGTTTTTTCTATTCTAAAGACTCAAAGATAACAGAAACATGACACAATTTTCTCAGAAGTTGCTTGTTATTTGATGCAAATAGGTTATACGAACAAGGGAATTCAACAGTAGATCCCTCATAATAGGCCTCGAGAAGTTGAATACATATTCACTTATAGTTGCTGAAATACCATAGAGTATATGTCATAATCCAGAAACTTATTGATCATGCTCTCAATTAAATGCTCCATTCACTTCACATTTTGCCAAATTCACTTTTAAGCAACTGACCATTTAGCATTTTTATTCATTGGTTAATCATTCAGCAATTCAGATAAAATCAGAATGCCTTCTTTTTGTTACTTTTTATTTTGAACCTTCTTTTTGTTACTTTTTATTTTGAACTCCATCAGAAAGGAATTTTTTTTTTTACAAGGGATGCCTATGTACACGGTTGCCAGTAATCAGAAAACACGCGTCTTGTTTGTTTTTTCTTTGTGTTCCTATCCCATTCAACAACCCTAATCTATTAATTGCATGAGTAAACTTTTAATTTAATGCACGCTCTCTCATGGGCATTTTAAGAAAACTTCAGCACAACTTGGAGTTTAATTGTCAAATTAGTATTCCTTGGAGTGACTGAAACAAAATTATGGATCATAATACTTTGACCGTGATGATTATGATTTCTTTGGCATAGTTTCCATCAGTTGTTCAACTTTTAATAATTGAACCATATATGTTTTTCATTCTCTGAGAAAAGAATTTACCAAGTATATCAGACACTGTGGAAAACACTATACAATAAAGTAATTGCAAATCTACAATAAAAGCTGAGAGAATTGATTACCATTGTTCAACCCAACTGCAATCAGGATCAATGCACTCAGCTCCAGCAGATGTTGGAGAAGAGAATTTTATAACCTGAAATATATTATTAAAGTTTTTTTTTTTAACAAAAAAAAAAAAAAGAAAAAAGCAAATATAACCTGATACATATTAAATATAAATATAAAAAGAGCAAATCATAACATGTCCAAAGAGATATCAGTCCTAAACTATAGGCTTCATTTGTCAGAACTACGCCCAAACTTTGCAGGCACGGATTCTCACATTTAATCAAAATTAAAAGGGTTCATGTCCAATCTGATTTTGGTAACTAAAGCAGACACTCTATTGATATCCAACCTGATTTTGAATATTAAAGCAAACACTCTGTTGAGATCGTTATTGAATTCAATTTCTTGTATCATTCACTAATTAAGAAAATTCAAAATTTCCAATTAAAAAAAAAAGAAGGATGAAATGATCAATAGATGAAGTCCACCAAAAATAGTCACAACAACCGAGTTGCAGAGATTGCGAGCAACAAACAGCCTTAGAGAAAGAAATTCATTGGCTGTAGTTTGACATGCAAACTCAGTATACCTTTAAAAGCACCCTATCATTCTTGTTAATGTAGCCATGCCACTCCTCATCAGAAGGATAACCACCTGCAAAATCCTCTGACACTGGAGTCCTGTAAAAAATAAAATAGAATAAAATCAGTAAACAATTACATGTCAACAGCTTAATTACAAATAAAAGAAAAGGAATTAAAAAAAAAAAAAAAAAAGGGAACCTCATCTTGAGACAAAATGTAGATGGAATGGGCTTAGCATCAGGGAATACATCGGAAATATGAGGAATATTAAACCGTCGTTCAAAATCTGTCTGATACTTAATTTTCCAACCAGGATCGCTAAAATTAATCGATGAAGATGAACTCTGCTTACGAATCTCAGCGAAGACGCCACTTCGCTTAGCGATTCTACTCAAATTCGGCTTGAAAACGTGAGAATTCGAGAAGGAGAAGCCATAGGAGCCATAATAGTGAAGAGAAGGTTTGGTTGGATGAAGAGAAGTGAGTTTAGGACCGGTGATCGCATCCATGAAAAGAAAAGCGGAGATTTCAATGTACTATTTCAGTAAAAAGTGAGAGAGAGCGTTTGTTTTCACTTTTCCCTCTCTTTCTCTCCCACTTTCTATGGAGTGTTTGGAGAATGAGAAAGTAATGCTAATGAAATAGATGAGAGGGACAGCGAAGAGAACGAAGGAATTAGAGTAACAAGAAAAACGGCGGCGGAAGCAGCTGTTTTGGCTGTGCACGGAGGCTGTGACTTGAAAAAAGAGAAAATAAAAACGAGGAGCTGCCACTTTTTGAAGTTCAACGGGGCCCCGCCAGCCTTTCTCTGACTTAAAACGACCTTCTTTCTTGTTAAAATAAAAAAATAAATAAAATAATGTTAGAGAGAGAAGCAAGAGGGGGGAAGAAAAAGAAATTGTAGTAGAAGAGAGACCAGAGAGAAAGGAAATGTAGGAAAGAGAGAAAAGAAAAGAGAGAGAGAGAGAGAGAGATAACATGAGAAAAATAAAAAAGAAAGGGTTTTTTTTATATTAATTATTTTATTAGTTTTTCTGAATTTATTTAAAAATTTTAAAATAGAATTTGATTTTATATTCAATTTTATTGAATTTAATTCATGTAATTGAAATAAATATTTTTTAATGTCTCAAATACAAAAATTTTTAAAAATATAGAATTAATAAGAAATAAATTCTATAAAATTTTGTGAAATTTATTTATTATAAATGGATTATTAATATCACAGTTTGAATTTTTGTTCTCTTGAAAACAAAATTAGTTATATAAAATTAAAATATTACAATAAAAATAGAGATATAACATTAATTATGAGAATCTAACAAATTTAGAGTGTGCAAATAAAAGAATGAAACTTCAAAATTAAAATATTAGTAAAAATTTACAAAATGTAATGATAGAATTAATGTTATATAATAATAATGTATTATTTTAATTATTTATTATATAAAAGTTAATATATTATTATAATTACTTAGTATTACGTAATCATAATTAATATATTATTTGTGTTATTAATAATAACTAATATATTATTTGATTTACTTGTTAGCATTATCCAATAAAAATTAATATATTATTTTAATAATTTTAGTATTATTTAATAATATGTTGAATTTATAATATTATTTTTTTCAAAATGTATAGACATATACAAAAGGTTAGAGAATGAATATTTACATCTTAAAATTATGGCAATTTTAAAAAGAAATGTTATGATAATTTTAAAAATGCACACTAACTCTTATGTTACATAGATACACTATAAAGATATGAGAAGCCAAAGTCTCAACTTACTCTCGTTGTTAGTCCATCTAAGAAAAAATGAACTAGTAGCAACCACAGCATAAATAATATTATAATTAATAATAGTAGTTGTAATAGTAGCAACAACATAAATAATAATAATAATAAATTTTATTTATTTATAAAAATTAAAATAAATTATAATTTATATATCTGGAGATAGTTTTTCTTTAATAAACTTTATTAAACTAGTTAAAGTTTATGCTATAGTAATAGATAAGGAAACTCAATTTTTTTTTCACTTTTTCATATATTTAAAAAGAGTAAAAACATCAATTAAAATAAATTTTTTGATATGAGGGAGGAGAAATATTTTACAGAAATATACTATATAATAGAGGGATAATTTTCTCCTTTAACATCTCTCATATTAAATTGGTTACAAATATTTGTGATTTGGGAAACTTAAATCCGAGACCTCTCACTTCTTACTATTTTAAAGGAGATAAGAAAATAAACCATATCACACCTAATTAGTATAAATTAAAATAAATTAATTCATGCAAATATCATTATTATTGTTTGTTATAGTTTTTGGCCTTTTAAAGTGTGAGAAATGCAGGCATACTACAGGTGGGAGGTACTTGAATTGATTAAATGCGCTTATCTACCTTCTTAATCAAATGATTGTGCAAGATCTTAAGGGATCTAAATCTAACCTTTGGGTCCACTAATTCCATCCAAAAAACTTTGTTAGATTTTGATAATAGGATGTTTGTGAAAAGATAAACTTTATTGCTACGAATTGAAATGATTACAAGAGAAATTGAAACAATTATTGTTTGTAAGTACATAAAAGTGAGGCATTGAGTATTGGAAATTGAAACATAATACTTGTAGGAAAAAATTGCCTTGGAGAAACTAAATGCTTGTAAAAATAATTGTTGAGAAATTAATTGCTTATATGATAAATTGTTGATTGCTTTAAGAGGAATTGATTGTTTGCAAAAAAGAATTGTTGAGAAATTAATTGCTCGTGAGAGAAATTGTTGATTGCTTTAAGAGGAATTGACTGTTTGCAAGAGGAATGTTGATTGCTTCAAAAGGAATTGTTTGGTTATAACACTCTATTTGAATGGGGTGTAGGAAAGGGTAATTAATAGAAGGGTAGGAATGAGAATAGAAGGGGAAAAAAGGAAAGTATATGTGGTAACCTTATCTTTATTTGAGAGAGGAGTGAGGGAGGAAGAGTAATCAATAGAAGGGTAAATATTAAAATATTAAACTTTCCACCTTTACCTTTGCTTACACTCCAATTTGGGGTGTAAGAAAATTTGCATTTTGAAAGGTAAAGAAGAGTAGGACTTACCCTTCCTTACCTTTCCTTTCCATCATAAAAATTTTGTTCCATTCTTTCCAAATAAGGGTATAAAAGTATCATTTCATTATTTACCCTCTTTTTCCCTTCCTTACCATCCATCCAAACAAGCTGTAAGAGGAATTGTTGTCTATAAATTGAATTTCCTTGCTTAGAGACTTAATCTGATTAATTGATTTGATTTGATTTGTTGGTTTAATTGGGTTGCTTGTTGGGGTTTGTCTATGTAAAATTATTTTGCTTTTATAGGGTCTTTAGTATAGTTGCTAGTAACCACTTCTTTCATATTTCTTGACTCCAGTAATTACTCCATTAATTCATCTTTACGCTTCAACTCCACTAAGCAACTACCTCTTAGTATTGCTCCTAGCAGGTCCTCAAACCCTCTTAGGAATTGCTCCTAGTAACACATCAACTCCTCTTTGGACTTGCTTTGTTATACTTGCACATGCTTCTATTACCGGTGTTAAAATCCTCTAAAATATTGAAGAATTCTCTTCTATCACTAACGAACATAGTGGAAGCTTCTAAATACTTCATCTTCTGCATATGTAAAATTAGCTTATAAGCCTCTTGATTAATCCACAATATCTCATTTAATGTCATATTATTAAATTAATTAATTAAATAATTAAAATTAAATATTTCATTGAATATCATGAATTTAAAAGTAGTTATGTGTTTAATTTAATTACATATTAGACTCACTCATTTTTTGGTACAAATAATTATAAATATGTAATTATAAAATATCATTATATTATGATACATTAATTTTGGATCATGCGATGTAAAACAATCTTTAACACTATGTCTATATATAATATAAAGATTTATTATCATATTTTATTTTATTTTATTTTTTTCCTAAAATAATTAATGAAGATGTCGATACTATTATTGTCTTGTTTATATATCAAATAATCATAAAAGCAATTGCTTGCTTGAATGGAAAATTGGAATCCTTCCTCAAAGTTCTGAAAAATATTCCCCACCATACGTGGCGCTGACAGAGGCTGACTTGCAGATAAATTTCTATTATTATTATTATTATTTTTTTTAGTTTTTATTTTTATTTTTTTGAAATTGGAATTTGCAGCGTTAGTTATTTAATTGGTAGATGTGCAATGTCACCTACTTTACTGAATCACGCAGAGATCATATTCGCATCTTGCCTTCAACTTATACTTAAATGCTATTCGTTCAAAAAAAAAAACACTGTATTTTGTTTTACATATGCCATGATCAACGGGGGTTCGGATTTCTTAAAATTTTGATTAAAATTATTTTATTTGAAAATAAAATAAAATATTATTAATTTAAGCTCTATTTATTTCATAAAAAATATTTTTTGCATTTCTTGATATTTAAAGCACTAAAAAAATATGAACATAAATCTTTTTAATTAAAAAATAAATAAATTATTTTCAAGGTTTTTATTTTGACCAACTCCTTATAATAAAAATGACTTATGAATACATTTTTATTAATCCACCGATTATCAAATATAATCCCTATTATCATCATCGCCACATAATTTATTACTTATTATATATTTTTATACTTCATAATAAATTATAAAAATAATTTTATAAATAACATTTTTATAATATTATAAATTGAAACAACACATTTAAAATAAATGAATTCCATAATATTTTAAAAAAGTTTTGTATTTGAAACATTGAAAAATATTCATTTCAATTATATGAATTCAATTTCATGGAATTAAATATAACTAAATAAAATTTTATTATAATAGATAGAATTTCCAAATGAATTCTATAAAATTAACAAAATAATTATTAGGGATAAAAATCCCTTTTTTTTCTTTAATTCATGTGCTCTCTCTTCTTCTCTCATTTTTCTCTCTCTCCTCTTCTTTTTTCTTTCTCTCTCATCTCTTTTTATTACACTTTCCTCCTCTCTCTATTTTACTACTTTTTCTCTCTAACATTTTTCTATTTTTTCTCTTTTTTTTTTTTGCTATAACTAATGTTTTATTATACTAATAGTTTAATATAGTAATCTAATCATCTTTCGTTTTTCCTTTTCTCTCTAGTATTTCTCTTAAATTTTATTTATTGAACCACTATCGATTTTTAAATTTTATTTCTTAAACCACTGCCGATTTTCTCTTTTGATTGGTGGTAGTTTCAATATTTTCTATTATATTTGTTATGAATAATATCATCCATACTGTTATTGCCACATCCATCATCGGTTCTACTCGTTTATTCTCTACCATTGTTCGACACTCCTTTTACTAGATCTCATTTTCTGTCTACTTGCTTCTGTCTTCACCTTCTCATATCTATTTTTACTATATGCTTGTAGGTGGATTTATACTTACTACTGTTAAAGTGATAATTTTTTTTTCATTATTTTGCATTAGATTGCACTTTATTTTTTTTTTTATGTTATTTTGTCTTCTCATGTTGAAAGTTTTGTTATGTCTTCCTTTGTTAGAAATTAGTTTTTTATTATGAATCTAGTTGTATGTTTGTGTATTGTTATATTTCATATACTCGTAAATAAGATAATGGTTTGTCATATTGTTCCATAATTGTAGTTGGAGTTTTTCAAAACTAACTATATGGCAATTGGATGTTCTGTTGAATATTTATGATCAGCAAATCAGTTTGCTCTTATTAAAATAGTTGATTTTATGTCAGGTTATTTTCTATTGAAATTTGTATTCAACCATTAATAATTAATGAATTTTAAATTTATTTCAAAAAGAAACAAATGCTTTATTATATTTTATAAATTAAATATTAATTATAGATATAAAATATATTTATTTTTGGTTTTTCTAATTATATATATTATATTGAATGTATTTTAAGAAATAAGAATAAAAATAACTCATTTATAAATTTGTTTCAAATATAAAAATATATAATTTAGTTGAATTTTATATTTTAAATTGTATATTTTCAAACATGAGAATTCATTTGTAAATAAGAATTCATTTACAAATGAATTACACATTTGTAATTCATTGGTTGGAAATCAACGCCTATTAATTTTCAATGTCATAACAAAAACAGTAGAAAATAGAATTTTAATTTTTTTAGAAAATACTATTCATAGATAAGTTATATCTAGCAAAATAAAATGGATTTTAAACTATTCTAATGATGTAACATTAATTCTAAAATTTTTAATTATTTTAGATTTAATATAAATTTAATATTTTTTATAATTTTTTATTACATTTAAATCAAACTTACGGATAAAAAAAAAAAAATGCCGGCACAGACTGCATTGGGTGTTCACAACAAATAACTTTATATTGTGTTTGGCTGCATGGAAAATTCTTGCTTTCACTCTCAAGTTGACAATCTAAATTTTGTATAATTTTCTTTGGCGCTTCCCTTGTCGAATGTTAAATGGCAGAGAAGGTTGTTTGTTTGGTTTGATAGCCACCACTGAAGCTTCTAGTTGACCATTTTTTTATTATGTGAAAATTCTGCCTAGGCCAACCTGTCACCACTGAGGATGACCCATCTCACAATCATAAGTGTGCTTTGTTTTTTGCAAATCAAAAAGAAAGAGTCAAACTTCCAATTCCAATATTTTATGCCTCTGCACCATAATTCACATATAAGTAAATAATTATTTATTTCTTAAATTTGATTTAATTAATTATTTAATTTATATATTTTATAAAATTAACTATTTAATTTTTAAAATTTTATTCTGTTAACAAAATTAATTATTTCATCCAAAATATATCTAATTAATTAAAATTATGGTGAAATAGTAAAAATATAAAAATTAAATAATTATTTAGAACAAATTTAAGAAATTAAATAATAATCTTAGTAATGCTATTTTTATCATTTCACCTTCATTTTAATAGTAAATTTAATCAATTTTAAATGAAATGACTAATTTAATTGACGGAATAAAACGTTAGGATTAAATAATAAGTTTCACAAAATATAAAACTAAATAGTTAATTAGATTAAATTTTAACGAATAAATAGTAGTTTACCCTTTAACTATATAATACATAAATGATTTGTAAAATATATACAAATCCAAAATTTCCTTCTTCAATACTAAAAATTTATGTTTTTCATAAAAAAAATTAATAATATTATTTATGAGTCACCAATTGAATGTTTTACTTATTTTTTATATGAATTTAAATTTACAGTCTTACAATTTTAAAAATAATAGTTTTAAATTAAAATAAAAATATAATTAAATATTGAAGTAAGAACATTTTTCTTTTGTCTGAATAAAAAAAAAGAGATTTATTTTATGATAAAAAAAATTGTATTTAATTTAGTCATACTCCATATAAATATGTGACCATGCTGCATGGGGATATACATAGGCTATTAGGCTGATTTAAGATAGTTGATGAAAGAACACCATGCATTCTATTTAACATAACTGAAGATTAGAAATTTAAGTTTAAATTTTTATTTTTATATAATTTTATAATAATATTGAAATTATATATTATTAGACTAATAATTTAATGATTTAAACCAGATGGTATTTGATAAAATTTAAAATGCTGAACAAAATAAGTGATATAATTTTTAAATTATAAAAATATTTAAAAGTTTTATGGTAAAAATTTTGACTTACAATTTTTAAATGATTTTTACCTTACACACACCAAATAAGCTAAAAATTCTAGTTTTAACTTTTAAATGCTAAATGTTGTTATTAAACACCACCTAACTATCTTATAAAATTAAATATTAATATTAGAGGTCCAAACTCTTTTCTTTTTTTTTTTTTTTTTTGAGCAAGGGAGGATGTTATAATTATTGAGATTGGTTATTTTAATTTATGAATAGAAAAACGAAAATAAAGAGTAAAATCAATCACATAAGAAATAAGATTTATGTGGTTTGGCAATTTACCTATGTCCATGGAAGGTTTCGTATTCTTTTATTGAGAGAGCTGATAGTGACTACAATACAATAACATTCTAAGGTTTTAACCTTTTAAATAGCAATTGATTGACCTAAAAATACATAATTACGCTCGCTGCTCCGCACCTTCACGATTCTCCCTTTTGTTGGAACTCTGAATGTAAACTGATTACGAGCCATTTTTAACAAAGGAAAAATCAAATATGAATCTATTGTCTAGACTATATATGCATTTACCATTAGAACATGCCTTGCTGTGCAAGTCCAAACTTAATATTTCCATTTTTTTTTCTAAATTTCCAATTGAAAAAAGTCATACATATTTTACATTTTATTATTATATATAAACATACTTACACAAATATACATTATTGTTTAGTGTTAACTTAGGATATTATATCTATCATATACTTAAAACTGATATAATCATAATGATATCTTTCATCTAAGAAAAAATCATAATGATATATAGATTTTTACAAATCATTATGATTTTTTTCTTAGATGAAATATATCATTGTGATTATATCAATTTTAAGTATGTAATAGATATAATATCCCCTCAAATATTATATTTTTTCATTTATATGTAATATTTATACTTTTTTATGAAAAAGTAATTGAAATGTAATTATAAATAAATTTTGTTAAGGGAATCTGCAAAATTTAATCAATGGATTTTTGACAATAACCTCATTGATCTTGGTTTTTTCGAATCCCAAATTTACTTGGAGCCATGGGGATACAGTTAAAACTAGGAAGGGAGCTTGCTTGGATAGAGCTCTTTGCAATTCGGATTGGAGGGCTTGCTTTGATAATGCTATTGTGAAATACCTCCCTTAGTTGTCATTGGATCATGTTCCTATTTTGATTAACTTGTTCTTACAATAAGGTAATTATTCTCAACGAGTATATAGATTCCAAGTGATTTGGTTATCGCACCCATGGTATACTGCTAAGGTTAGGGAATGTTGATATGTTGATTAGGATCTTCAATCAAATATTGAGAATACTAAGTTGAAGCTGGATAATTGGAATGGATCAGTTTTGGCAATATTTTCTATAGAAAAAAAAAATCTTTGGGCAAGGCTGCTCAAAGTGCAAGAACTTTTGACTAATGGAATGGATAGAAAGCAATTGAAGTTAGAATTGAAGTAGTAAAAAGAATTGGATTTGGCATTGCAGTAGGAAGAGGTTTTTTGGTTTCAAAAATCTAGAAAGACTTAGGGAAGCATAATACTAAATTTTTCCATAACAGTACTTTGGTCAAGCATTGCCACAATCAGATTCAAAGTATGTGTGATATGGATGGAAATTGGATTATCAATCCTTTTTCTTTAAAGGACATGGTTAGTAGGTTTTATGCTAATTTATACAAGCTGACCTTATGATATGTCCAAATAATTGGATTTTGGTTGTTTTTTGATTTATAATCATGGTTTGACAATTTTAAATTGTTCTTTCACTGTGATTGAAGTTAGAGATGCTTTGCTTGCAATGGATACATGGAAAGCTCCAGGTGTAGATGGCTTCCATGTAGGAGTATTAGGCAAGATGACCCTATTTCCCTTTACATTTTTGTGCCATGTATAGAGCGCTTGTCTCATTTGATTAACGCTATTATAAAAGATGGGAAATGGCCTCCTCTCAAGCTTTTAGTTTGTGGGTTGGAAATATCTCATTTGTTTTTTGTCGTTGATATGGTGTTATTTGTAGTGGGAAGTATAAAGTAGGTCCAAGTGATTAAGGACTACTTGGATAAGTTTTGTAAATTTTCAAGTTAGTTCGTGAGCTTTCAAAGATCCCTAATGTTTGTTTCAAATAATGTAGACATGGCTATAGCATTAGAGTTGTCTAGAATTTCAACAATTCCTTTAACAAAAGACTTAGGCATGCATCTTGGTACTCCTGCAATCCATGGTAGAATGACTAAAAACCATTACCAATTTTTAATTGATCGAATGCAGAATAAGTTAGCTAGTTGGAAGATGAAACATCTATAGCTAGTTGGGACAGCAATTGTGGTAAAAACAATGCTCACTACACTGCCATATTACTCTATGTAGACAAGCCAAATTTCCTATAGGGTTTACGATGAGATGGAATGCATTTGTAGAAGATTTTGTTGGGCAATACATCAGTTCGAAAGAAGTCCATCTTGTTAATTAGGATACTATTGTTCAACCTAAAGAGCATGGGGGTTTGGGCATTAGAGATTTCAAGAAATTAAATTCAACCTTTCTAGCCAAATTGGGATGGCATTTGATGAAGGAGCCTGATAGTCTTTAAGCAAAAGTTTTGTGCAATAAATATTTAAAGGGAGGGAGTGATTTTTCTTCTAACTCGAGTAGCAATAGAGTAGCTTCTACAACTTAGAGGGGAATCCAAAATAATGTCAGTCATGTTGTCAATGGTAAAAAATAGGGGTGTGCAATGAAAGAGCAACTAGATTTTGGGTTTGGCTTATAGATGGTCCTTTAGTTATGATTTGTATAGAGGATATTGAACCCGATGATATTAATTTATCGGTTTGTGAGTAATTTTGGTTGGAATTGGCAAAAACTTAGTGGGCATCTTCTTAGTTCTATTGAGCAATGGCTAGCAGCTTTTATCCTTTATGAAGCGATGGTTTTCATGATATAATCATTTGGAAGTATTCTAAGAGTGGTAATTTCTCTATCAAGAATGTGTGTGAAGTTTAGAATTCCTTAGGAAGTTGTACCTTTAAGATGTGGAAACTTGTTTGGAAGCTTCTTATGCCACAGCGGATTCGTACCTTCCTTTGGCTTGTGATTCATAATAAGATTATGGATAATAATGAGAGATGTAAGAGAGGATTCTCTTTGAATCCTTATTGCTATTTTGGTGATCATCAAGTGGAGTCTATTATCCACATTATAAAAGAGTGCAGGTTCACAGCTGAGATTTAGGAGCAAAACGTGTCCAGAAGCAATATTATAAGGGAGGAAGGCATGGAAATGACTAAATGGCTCTATCTAATTTGAAATATTAGCAACAAGATGGGTGTAGTGGCTCTTAGGCATTTTTCTTTACGGTAATAGTGTGGGGGATATGGCGATGGAGATGCGAAAGAATCTTTAGAGGTAATGAGATTGATATTGATCATAAAATGAATTTCTTGTATCGATATTCCAAGCAGATTGAATAGGCTATAGATTTAGCTAATGGCCATAATCCTTTGTCTGCTATGAAACTCATCTCATTGGTTGGTCACCTGTGCCTGCATCATGGATAAAATTAAATACAAATGATTACTTTAAGGGAAACCTAGGAATTACTATATATATGTATATATATACCTTGCTTCACAATGAGGTTAAGGATTTTGGTTACTACTCAGCAGTAGAGGCTGGGTTGTGGGTTGTTATCAAAGGCCTTATACTTGCACAAAATAAATGTTATTCAAAAGTGATTTTGGAAGGGGACTCCCAACTTGTGCTGCAGTAGTTATCACGTGATAGTAGTGGTGATGATGAGGCATTCAATTTAGTTCGATTTTGTAGGTAGTTAATCTCTTACTTCCTCAGCTTCCAAGCTGTAGATTGATTATCGAATGAGGACTTGAAGCATGAGCGAGGTAATCTAGATTTCCATTCTCCTTCGGAGGGTTTCAGTGTAGTGCTTCAAAGTGACTCTATGGGAGTTTCCTATACTAGAAGGGTTATGATCTAGTTTGATTGTTCCTTGGGTTTTTCCCCCTTTAATCCAATAAAATAAAATAAATAAAATCTGATTTACATTATTTGAGTGCTAAAAAAAAAAAAAGCAATTGAGACAACAACAAACTTCATTATCCTTCCATCTAAAAAAAAACTTCATAATTATTCGTAAGGACCCTTTCTAATTAATTATTTCACTGTGTGTTATGCAACTAATTAAAAAAAAAAAAAAAGGACTTTTAAAAAAGGAAAAGAAATATTCTACAAAATAAAAACAACTCTGAAATTTCCTTAGGCTTTACTCAACTATTGAACAAAGCCCAAACATTATTGAACTATTTTGTTTATTAAAATCCAAAAGGCCTAGATCTTGAACCGTACATAGGAATATTAGCTCAACAGTTTTGGGCCCATTTGGATCCAATATAATGTGATTTAGAATTGAGAGAGAACACAAGAAAGCGCCACATACCCCCTCGAGTATGACATATGAGGAAATAATTGAGTTTTATACACCCAATCTCTCTCTCTCTCTATATATATATATGAGTGTTTTTTATACTAAGAAAAAATAAACAAAAACATAATTTCGAGTGTATTTTTTTTTTTTTTTTGGAATTATCTATAATATTCATTAGCAAGGTGTATAAAGACTGAATATACATCTAATATAGCAGGAATGACTATGGATTAGCTGCAGGTCAGATTTTAGCATATATCTATGCCTTTATATTTGATCGAGACGAGGTATAGATACCTATTTTTTTTTTAAGAGTAAAAAATATTTATATTTATATAAATATTATAATTTTTTATAAAAATGTATATAACATATTTACATAAAATGTATGAATAAAACATTACCTAAAAATTATAATAACAATATAAATAAATCAATGTAAAAATAAAATTTAAAAATATCATATATATTTTATATTTTTTTGCAATACATACTTACTTGTTTTAATGTGATATACATATTATATAAATAAAATATATAAATGAATATTTGGAGGTAATTATTGGCATTACCAACCTCGTTCCACTTATAAATAAGGAGAATTTTTCTTATCTGATCAAGATAAAATTAAGCAGATATTCATTGGGTTAAAATTGTCATCTCCAGGGTTTTTTAAGATTTTGTTTTACATAAGAAAGGAAAAGAAAATTTTTAATTCATAGGATAGGAAGAGAAAATAAATGATTAATAAATATTTTTTGTTTAGAAGTTTAAGAGATAAAAAAGCATATTGGTCATTATGGATAAAATAATATTATTAAAAAGTTATTTTTTAGTAATAAACAATAAATATCTCTTATTCTCTTAATTTTAAAAGAAAAAATACAACTTTAAGAGGATAACTAATCCTTTAATATCATTTTTTTTGTCCAAACTAATTAAATTTCCAAACAACTAATAACTTTTATCCTATGCCACGAAGAGAGCTAAGTGTTAGGAAATTTTCCTGAAATATGTAAGCCTTCAACCAACCATGTAGGCCTTAGCTAAGGAAAGGAAGGGTAATTGTCCATAAACACACACATCAAGCATGTGGGTTACTGTACTCTATATTGATTTTGCTTTAAGGGCAACCAAAACAAAATCCCTTTCAAGTAAAGCACTACTTAATCTAGGGAAATATCATTCACTCTTATTTTTCTACATATAGCAATTTTTATCTCTAAATTTACCTAGAGATATTTGGCGCCTAAATTTGAATAAGTCAACTAAAATAACTTCCCTAATGCCTAACGGTCATTAACTCTTTAAAACATCCCTTCTTTATGTCCTCTTCAATCCAACCATATGTCCCTATGTCCTAATCAACACCACCTTAGGATATTAAAATGCTTCATATATATAAATATAATATCACAACACCATACAACAAGACAAAGGCACAAAACTTCTTAACATGGACCAGCAACCTAAATACTCTAAGACAGATATACTAGGTTGTTTTTGTATATGCATCACATTTTCTTTATTTCTGCCTAGTCTTCAAATTTTTTTTTTATTAATTCTAAATTTATCTTTAGTATTTACTGACTATATTTTCTTTTTGGGTTTTGCAGATCTATCTGATCCAATTCAAATTTCATTGCATCATTCATTGGTAAAAGTAAATATTTCTTTCTTTCTCTGTTAATTTTTTTTTTAAAATTTAAGTTAATAATCAGCATGTCAGCTAGTCTTAATGCAATAACAACTCTTTTATGACTAGAAGGTTATAGTTTGAGTTATGCAACATAAAAATTACATACGATAAATAATTCTTTTTAAATTTTTGTAATGCGATAAGTCTCTTATATTAAAAACGCCATTTTCATAAAAAAAAAAAAAAGAAAAAAAAATCTTAATACAACACTAATATACTAATGTTGTTCTTTTAAGACCAAAAGGTCAAAGATTAAGTCATGAAAACAATCATTTTTGCATAGGGTCGCAGAGTAGAAAAGTCTGGTGCATTGGAAATAATATTTTTTTTTTTTTTTTTTAACTATTGACATAATCTTTTACTAATGGTGCTTTAGTGTTACAGATTGATCAAAACAAGCAAGCATTTAATTCAATAATGTCAAATAAGAATGAGCTGAAGATTAAAGGGGAGCTAGAGATGGAAATAGAGAGAGATTTAGAGCAAGAAATTAAAGATGGAATATACCATCTTGCACTAAGACTACACAGGCTTTATCAACACCAAAAAGAAAGGAATATAAGAGAAATTTCAGAATCTGGTGCCAAGAATCTTCAAGAAAGAAAAAACAAAATATTCTCTGAAGTGAATATAAGCATAAAATTGGAAGGAGGAACAAAGATTGAAATTAAAGAAATCAAGAAAGAAGCTCCAGCTCATACTAGGCCAAGAACTGCAAGATCTGATCAGAATTTTCAGGGCATTCTTGAAACTAAAAAGTTTGATTGGGCGAGGAGTTTAAGGTCCTCAACTTCTGCTCCTATATCCATTAACAAGAGAAAATCACTAAGTAATAATTACTCTGCAAATCACTACATGAATCTAAATCTTGACAATTCCAAGAAAAATCTCACTAGTGCTGCAGGGCAGAGAAAAGGGAATGCAAGTGTTCAGAATAATAACAAGGTACTTGAACTGGGATGGAAATGTTAAAACTTTAATGTTAATTATTGTTGGATTTGTTGTTGGTGGTGATATTAATTGATTTGAGTACGGGTCATGAACCTCTTTCACTTGGAAATAATCTCACCATGAAAATCTTGTGAGAATAATATCATTAATGGTGGGATTAATTTCACTTCATGAGAGAGAGGTCTACATACACCTTGTCTAGACAAGACGTGAAGTGAGTAATAATTAAAAGGCTATTTGCTCTTATGAAACATTTCATTAAGATTGAAGTGTAGTTGTTGAAGTTTTTTCATTCAAATTATATGTGTGTTTGTTCTTTATCCTTACCAAGGGTTTGTAAAAAATAAAAGAATACGTTTCTTGATTTCTGTATGCATCAAAAGTTTCATTTTTTTTTTTAATGAAGAGCTAAGCGAAGTTAGAAAGGTATTGAGTTAAAAGTAATCATTCTACCAATAAACTTTTAGAAAATTCTTGCTTACACCGGATTAGTGTATACTCTCTTATTTATTTTTTGTCTGGTGAAAAGATATCGATAATCTTTTTTACTCTATGTATTTTTATCTCATTAGATTGATATTTACGACTAATGTTGCAAAAAAAATTTCCATATATAACCCTTTAGTTTAATAATCTAAAAATCTTCTTTAAAATTATGAAATTCGAGTTTCATGAGAAGCTAAATTTACAAAATAAATATAAAAAAAAATATCTAAAACATAAAATAATTTTATCATAGTTAATAAATGAATTAGATGTTATTTATTCATATGAGAAATTTCTTATTAACTAGCTGTATATGATAAAATCACACATCAAAATATAGGAAAAAATATTTCTTATTTTATTAGAATAAAATTTTTATTCTCATTAATAAGATTGTTTAAAAGTGAGCACATCAAAATTCAAGTGTTACAAAAATCTCTCACATCCAATGCTGGGCTTGAGTTGATAGGAAAACATGGGTGGAATTGGGCTAAAATTTGAGAGAAGGGCTTGGCCTGAAATGTTATTTAATATGCTTAATAAATAATAAATTTTTAGTACAATATCTATATTATCAAATTAAAGCTTCTCATTTAAGGAAAAGGACCTTAATTCATGCTAACCATATAGTTAAAAAATGTTAATACCATCCATTTTATCAGTCCAGCAGTTTTATGTATATTTTAATTATTTGATTTCTTTTCAAATATTGGCAATGAATTATTAACCTACCATCACTATAATGAATAATCACTTTTAATAGTATAATTTACTAATTACTAAAAAAATATATATATTGATAAAAATTTGTAATAACATCACTTAATATATAAAATTTTCATGATTAAAAGCTTTTAATAACACTATTTCAAATATTTTGATAGTACCGTTAATGTTTTTTTTTTTGGCCAAGGGATAGTACCGTTAATTTATTAATAATATATATGACAACATCATTTTATCCAAGTATAATATAGCAATGACATAATTATAAATTCAAATATAATTTTCTGCTCAGAGAGATCTTCTCTCTCTCTATGTATAAAAGAATACCCATTTAACTATTTAATAAAGAATATCTATAATTAATTTTAATGACAATTTTTTAGTCTATCTGATAAATAAGATGACTTTATAGTATTTCAATTATGGTTTTAACGTTCCGTATAAAAGAATAACTACATAAAAAAAATTTTCTATTTTCCAATTCGATATGATCTGTTCATTCGTATAGTTATTTGTTTGATCGCAAACATTTTTAAAACACCTCTAACAAATGGATAAATAGTCTCTTTTGAAAGAACTTATTATCAATCTTTTTCGAATATGAATCTATCTTATTCAGAAGGGAAGAACTTGCATCAGTATCTCAATTTCAATATATATATATATATATATATATATATATATATATATATATATATATATATATATATATATATATATATATATATATATATATATATATATATATATATAATACTATTAATTATTATTTTACATATCAGTTTATAAATTATGTTAAACTAATATTAATATATCTAATACTTAATATTATTATATGTAAAACTCATCAAGCTGCCATTGTAGCTTGCTGGAGTTCTTTAATTTTCATAGATTCTTAGTCTCAAGGAAAGGGAAAATTCTGATTCCATTCAACTCAAACTAAATGAAATTGATACAAGGGTATTTATATACATGAAGTAAAAGACAAAGAAGTCCCTATTAACTAACAAAAATTACAAAACTAATTAGCAGATGAAAAATATAATAAAGTCTTTATACAATAAATACATTTATAGTTTAACAGACCCCTTCAAGATGGAGACTGATGAAAAATTAGTCCTATCTTGGACAAACAATGATTATGTATAGCAGGCGTCAATGGCTAGGTAAACATATAAACCAACAGGAACTTGGAAGAAACACATTGAGGAGAAACAAAACTTGCAGTATACTGATTGTGAACGACATGGCAATCAATTTCCAATTGCTTTGTGCGTTCATGAAATATAGGATTTTTGGTGATGTGAAGTGCTGTCTGATTATCACAATAGAGAGGAATTGGAAAAGTGGTCTGAATATGAAAATCATTTGTAGATAAGTAATATACTGAAGCTTACAAATAGTTTAGACTATGCTACGATATTCAGATTCAACTAAAGATCTAGAGACTGTAACTTGATTTTTTGTTTTCCAAGCAATCAAAAAAGAACCAAAACTAGAAATAGATTTTCTAATGAGGGAACATGCTGCCCAATCAGCATCAGAATAGGCAACCAGATTAAAAGAGCTAGAAGTAGAGAAAAAAAAGTCTAGTAGAAGGATAAGCTTTAAGGTACCTTAAAACATGAAGTGATGTATCCCAATGAATCCTTCAATGAGAAGTAATAAATTGGGTAAGTTGTTGAGCTGCAAAAGTGATGTCAGGTCTAGTTAGATTTAAGTACAATAACCTACCAACTAGCCCTCTGTATTGATCAGGAGAATCCAACAGAGGAGAAGATTCATCTACAAGCTTGAGGTTAGAAGGTAAAGGAGAATCAACAGGTTTTGCTCTAGTAAGCCCAACATCTTCTAAAATATCAAGTATGTATTTCCTTTGGTTTATGTATAAACCAGTAGCAGATGTAGCTATCTCCAGCCCTAGGAAATACTTAGCAGGTTTGATATCCTTTATGGTGAACTGATTGTGAAGATTTGTTTTGATAGCAACTATATCAACCTTATTAGAACCACAAATTAGCACATCATTAACATATATGAGTAAAGCTAGAAAACCACTAACATTAGACATAATGAACAAGCAATGGTTATGGGAAAACTAAGTAAGACCAAAAGCTTTTAATTTGGTGGTGAACTTCAAATTCTACTACCTAGATGCTTGTTTAAGATATTATAGTGACCTTTTGAGTTTGCAAACTTGGTTGGGAGAAGACAGGATAACCATCAGGTGGTTTTACGTATATTTCCTCATCAATATAGCTATGAAAGAAGGCATTATTGATGTCCAATTGGTACAAGGACCAGTCTTTGACAACTGATATAGCCAAGAACATCCTTATAGTGTCCAGTTTAGCCACTGGTGAGAAACTGTCTATATAATCAATATGCTCCACTTGGTTAAAGCCCTTAGCAATTAACCTGACTTTATACTTGTCTACTATGCCATCAGGATTGTATTTAACTTTAAAAATCCATTTAGATCTTATAGGAATTTTTTCTGGAGGCAGATTTGTAACTTCCCATATATCATTTAACTTTAAAGCCTTTATTTCTTTGTGCATTACTTCCACCCAATTAGATCACTCTTGGCCTAATTATAGGTTGAAGGTTTTAGGATATTGGAAACATTTGCTACAAACTCCATATAAGAAGGCTCAATATATTTGGAAAAGCTCAATATATTTGGAAAAATCTAAAGGAAGCAATTGAATGGGATATAAAGAACCTGTTGGAGAAGCCTGAACTGAATTGACATTAGCAGTAATTTGAGCAAGTGAAACAAAATCCTTTAACCATTGAGGCTAAGTTCTAATTATAGTACTTTTCCTAAGAGGAACATAATCTGGTATTTGAGAAAACAAACCTAGTTGTGAATTATGAATAGGAGAAGAAGGAATCAATGAATCTAATTGGTAATTAGGAATAGCAGAAGAAGAAATTGAAGGAATTATGGTTATTGAATTTAAGAATTGTGAAGAAGATTCAGGGAAGACTATTGTGATTCAAAATATTGTAAACTTTGTAAATTTTATGAATTTTATAAGTCAGGAAAGCAGGAAGTAGAAACACTAGAATTATAGATGGAAATGGGATCATCATGCACTAAAGTATCAAGGTTTGGCAAAACAGTAGTAATTTCTTGAAGAACATGATAAGAAAATGGAAATACTACTTCATGAAAAATGACATCTCTAGAAGCAAAAATAGCATGAGAATCAAGATTAAAGACCTTATAAACCTTTTGATTAGGGATATAACCAATAAAAACACATTTATAAGCTTTAGGATCCAATTTATCCTTAAAAGTTTTAGTATTGGTAGTGTAACACAAATAGCCAAATACTCCCAAGTAATTGTAATAAGGTCGTTTGTCATGAAGTATTTCATAAGGTGTTTTCCACTATAGAACAGGTGTAGGAAGCCTTTTTATAAGGTATGTGGCAGTAAGAATGGCATCTGCCCAAAATTTTTTTGGAAGGTTGGATTTAAGAAGGTAAAGCTCCTGCTAATTGAAGGAAGTGTTTATGCTTCCTTTCTACCACACTATTTTGCTGAGGGGTGTATAGACAAGTTTTTTGGTGACTAATGCCTAGTTCTTGAAAGAGACTTTGGCAATTGGTGTTAATGAATTCTGTCCCATTATCGCTTCTTACAGTTTAAACTAGAGAGTGAAATTGGTTGAAAATCATGGAAAAGAAATGTTTCAGTTTGTGGAAAGTTTTTGTTTTGTCTTGTAAAAAAAAATGTCCAAGTGGCTCTACTAAAGTCATCTATAATAGTCAAGACATAATGGGTATTGGTAAATGAATGAGCCTTAGAAAGACCCTAAAGATCTATGTGAATGAGTTCAAAAATATGAGAAGTTTGAATATGACTATTTGGAAAAGGTAATCTAGATTGTTTAGACATAGGAAAAACATCACATGGTTGCGTATTAGATTTAATATGAAATTCAAAAGGTAAATGGAGCAATTTATCATTAGAAGGATGCCTTAATCTGCTATGCAAAAGTTGAAAAGGACTTGAAGCAACGACTTTATTATTATTAGAAATTGTACAAGTATTATGTCCTTCAAATTTTGCAACGGAAAGAACAACTAAATGCTTTGATTGAAAATTTCTAATTGTATTTTCAGAGAAGCTAGACTTATCTAAGTTGTATAAACCAGCAAAGACTCTACCTACTGCTAATATCTCCTTAGTCCATAGGTCTTGAAACAAAAATAGTCATAAAAAAATAATTTTGAGTTTAATAGTTTTGGTGAGTTTATTTATTGATAAAAGATTAAATCTAAAATTGGGAACATGTAAAACTTTGGTAAGTGTTAATTTGGTATCTAAAACAATAGATCCAATGTGATGAATTTTTTGGACAGTTTTGTCTAGTAAATGCACTATAGAAAGTTTAAGTGGTGTAAAAGAGTCATGCATAAGTGAAATATCAAAAAATATATGGTTTGTAGCTCCTAAATCAATAATCCAAATGTTCTCAAGCCTATAATCAAAAACACTAAGATTGAGGGTATGAGAAGTACCTGCATAGCTAATTTAATTAGCATACTCTCCTTCATTGCCTTCTTTACCTTTCAAGTATTTGGATACTTCTTTCTGCATAGCTTGAGAGAATATAGTTGACCATTCCTCTTCTTTAGTTACACCTTGAAAATAACCATTATCATAAAAAACATGCTCTGTAACTTAAGCTGCTACCCTCATTTGACCCTTTACTCTCTATTTCTTCAAATTCTCATACCATTCTCATATGCTATGAATTTTAAAACAAGTGTCTTTTTATGACCTGTGTAACCATAATGCTCACTACTCTGATATGCCTTTCTTAACTTACCTCTCCTCCAATTATTTAAGTTCCAGGATCCTAAGCTCATGTTTCCTCTCCCAAACTCCCTCTTAATAGGTTGACCTCTAATAGCATAGCACTACTTTCTATATGATCAATAAGGTTTTGGACTTCCCTTTCTTTCTCAACCCCTAAAACCATCGAATATGCTTTATTCACACTTGAAAGAGGTTCCATTAACAAAATCTAATTTCTTATAGCATCAAAATTATCATTTAACCCCATTAGGAACTGGATTAACCTATTCAGACAACTCAAGTCTGTAGTTGTCTTAGTTGCTCCACAAGTACAAACAGGTAAAGGCATCAAATAAGTTGGCTCATCCCATAGTTTCTTTAAGTTTCTTTAAGTTTCTTTAATTTTTTGTAATACATTGAAACTGAAATATTACCTTGAAAGATTGAGCTAATTTCCCTTTGAATAGAGTACATTAAAGGCCCATTGCTCTCTCTAAATCTCTCTTCTAACTTTTCCCAAAGCTCCTCAACAGTTATAGTGTAAATAAATGCATTAACCAACTCCTTAGATATTGAATTCAATATCCAGGAGGTTACCATAAATCCACCCACTGCCATTGTTCAAATTCATATGAGTTTTCATTTGGCATAGGACACCTACCATTTATGAACCCTAGTTTCACCTCAGCTCCTAAGGCTAACTTCATATACCTACTCCAGGACATAAAATTTCTTCCATCTAGTTGAGTAGTAATAAGTATTATACCTGGATGATTGGAGTTCTACAGAAACATTGGATCTCCATTGTTTCGAGCTTATGGTTTGTGATTCACATTGCCTCCACTATTTCTTCGAGGTAATCTAACATTCCTTGGTTCTACATCTGAATATGAATCCATGGCTTTTGAGAAGAAAAATTGAATCATAGAATTATCACAAAATCTCCAAAAAAGAATTGATCTCATACTTGGGATTGATAAAAACCTAGAGAATCACACTTCTCTCCAATCTTAAATAGTTACAAAGAATTACAATCAAATTATGAAGAACAAATTTTGAATCCCCCTTAAGAAATTTCTCTAAGAAATTATGAAACCCTAAAATTGTGTGAATAGATCTTCTTCAATATGCAATTTCTAAAAATAATGTGAAATCAAGTACGATTTCCTACAAATTCTTTTCTTCAAAACAAAAAATACTCACAGAACCTGTTTTAATACCATGTAAAACTTTTCAAGATGCCATTGTAGCTTGCTAGAGTTATCTAATTTTCACAGGTTCTCAGTCTCAAGTAAAGAAAAAATTCTGATTCCATTCAACTCAAACTAAATGAAACTAATACAAGAGTATTTATATACATGAAGTAAAAGACAGAGAAGTCCCTATTAACTAACAAAAATTACAAAACTAACTAACAGATGAGAAATATAACATTTTCTGTACAGTAAATACATTTACAGTTTAACATGCTCTATGTAATTATATATATATTTTGATGAGAATAATTTAATACATATTAATAACCTTTAAATTTAATTTTTATTGTTCATTTATTAAATAAATATTTTTATTTAATGATATGTTTATGAAATAGGAAATAAAATGGTGAAAGCTTGAAAATTAAGTGAAATTATAGTCTTTTACTTGCATGAATAATAATAATAAATTTTGTGAAAGAAATAATTTTTCAACAAAACCAACAAAACCATTTTCTTTTCTTTTGATAAAGGATACCATTTTTAAGTGTGCAATGGAGACTAAAGAGCTTACCAACCATCCTTATGTAAGCCAACTAAGGAAAATAAAGGATTTAAAGATCAACGTCATACATTTGATGCTAAGGAAGAGAAAATTTGCAAAATTCAAGCCATCACCAAACATCCTTATGCAATCCAACTAAGAAAAACAAATAGTTCAAAGTTCAAAGTTACACATTTCATACAAAGGAAGAAAAATCATTTCAAAATTGGTTTCATCATCAACTCTCCATCTAGCCATTTTTGTTTATAAATAGAAGTAAAATGGCTTAGAAAAGAAGAGCTTGTGAGGGGAAGAATTAAAAAAAAATAAGAAAGAAGTTGATATTTCAAGATTAAGGATCCAAATTATTAAAATGGGTTCTTTTGTTTATTTTGTTATTTTAATTATTTCTTTCTAGGTTTTAATTTTATTAAGGTGAATGATGAAACCATGTTAGATTATTAATTTCTATTTTGTATTGATTCTAAATATTTTGCAATTTAATGTTTATGATTTTGGCTTCATTAGATAATATCCTTTCATCAATTCTATCATGTATTTTTTATTGTTAGAAAAATTATCTACACTTGGTTTTTATTAAAAAGAAATTAAATTTTTTTGATTATGTGTTTTTCATTAAATTGTATACATATAATGTTTAAAAATTATACTTTTGAAGTGAAGGAAAATCTATTTGAGAATTTAATAAAATTGAGCTTAGTAATAAAATCGATAGAAGATGGAAAGATTGATTTCTAAACTAGTAAGATAGAAAGATTGATTTCTAAACTATCATCTAAAAATTAGAATCAACACATTATAAAAATTATTATTTAAATATTGGTGAATTCTGAAAACTTGTTAATATTTTATTTGAATTTTATTTTACAAGTTCAACTACTTTTAATTGTGTTATTTTAACGTTTCTATTTTGCATTTCTTTATCATTATCTAAAAAAATTGTTTGGAACTAGGTTAAAATTGAATTAATGAGGTTTAATTAAGTTTTTCTATAATTCTTTTCATAGCTCTCTCCGTGGGAACGATCTCATTACCACTTATCTACATAATCAGTGATTCGCACACTTGCGAGAATAAATAAAATTGCATAACAATTTTTTGACGCCGTTACCGGAGAGACATTAAAAAAAAAGAAGAAAGCTCATTAAATCCAGGTTGGTTCAATTTTTCTACTAGTTAAATTTTATTTATTGTGAATTTTTATTTTATTTTATTATTTTGTTATTTTGATTTTTTTATCTGTTTAGTCATAAAATAATATTAATTTTTGTTGTAACAATTTTCTTGTTAATTTTTGCATATTTGAAAAAAAAAAAATTTCAGTTTCAATAGTACTGAGTTAAGTTGAGTTGAGTTGGAATAGTGCTAGAAATTTCAATTGGATTACTATAGCAACTCAGTTACTATTCACGTATTTTGCATGTTCTCGTATTTTTCTTGCATAGTTAGTTAGTTACTATGTATAATTAATTTGTTTTCCTGCAAAAAGTTATTTTAATTTTTAGCTTTTTTTTTCTTTAGCTTTTGGTCATAAAGTTCTACACACACACACATATATATATTCTTTTTAATAATTTTTTTTAAAAAAATATTTTTAGCATCTTTATTGTTTAAAAACAAAAAAAAAATAATTAGAATTAAATATTTTTTTTTGGTGTTACGTTGAATCTTTTGAATTTTTATTATTTTTTTAAGTTGATTTATATTGTTTATTTTATTCTTCTTTCTATTTTGGTTTATAAGTGTGATTACATGCATAACTTAATAAGTTCTGTCAAAAAGGCCAATTATTCATCTGCCTAAGAAAACTGGGACTTAGGTAATTCATTGTAACTCTCTAATTTTTCATGGGAGCTTTATTAGTTGTACATTTTTCATTTTTATAAACTTTGAAAGAGAAATTTTATTTTATTTTATTTTTATTGCATTCTCATTAATTTTTCTTTTATTATTATTATTATTATTTTTAGTTTTATTTTCTTTTGTTTTATTTAATAGTTGGTATTAAAATAAGTTTATTTTATTTTATTAGTTTATGCTAGTTTGGGAATGTGATTCAAAGTGTCGTTTGTTAAAAAAGAATTATCCTTAAATAATATTAAAATTAAATCATCAATAAAAATGTCTGGAGAAAAAATGAACCATGAAAATATGGAAAATTCAAAAAATAATAGTGTTCATGTTAAAGATAAAAAACTCTTATAGAATATTTTTCTTCTATCACTGCCAATTCTCCCTCTTGTATAGTTTTACTTAAAATTAATGCAACTCATTTTGAACTTAAACCATCCATAATTTAATTGCTACCATTTTTTTTTATGGTTTAGAGAGAGAAGATCCATACATACATGTTAAAAAATTCTTGGATATTTATTTCATATTTCGCTTCCAAATTTTTTTTGATGATTCAATTAGGCTTAGATTATTTCTATTTTCATTGAAAGATAAAGCAAAAGCATGGTTAAATTTCTTTCAAGCAAGAACAATTACTAGTTGGGATCAACTAGTTAATAAATTTTTGTCAAAATTCTTTACCATGTCCAAAACTGATAGTCTTAGGATAGAAATTTTCAAATTATACTAAAAAGAGGGAGAAGAATTTTATGAGTATTAGAAAAGGTTTAATAATTTGATCTTAAAGTGTCTCCATCATGGTTTTGAAATTTGGAGATTGGTAAAATATTTTTATGATGGTTTAATTTTATTAAATCATCAAATGATTTAATCCATGCATGATGGAAAATTTTTGCACCTGCAAGGTAGTCAAGTTTAGGAGTCACTTGAAACATTAGCTGTAAATTCTCAGCAATGGAATTGCCTAGAACCTAGAGCCAAACACAATAATATAACCAAGAGATGAGGCATTTATGAGATAAAAGAGAGAGAGATGAAAGTGATTTGAAAACTACTCTAGTTAGATTATCTAAGAAAGTAGAAGCCTTAGTTTTAAGTTAATCCATGAATCTTCAAACAAATACTAAGAGTGAGTTGTGTGTCTTATGTTCTAGTACATCTCATACTGCTCAATTTTGTCCTTTAATGCCAAACTGCTAGGAAGCATTCTCTGAATAAGCAAATGTACTCCATTCTTATGGAAAATCATATGATAGCCCATATGCTCCCACATATAATCCAAAATGGGGAAATCATCCTAATTTTTCATGGAGATAGAACCAACATTTAATGAATCAAAGTCGTTAATATAATAGGTCAAATCAACATATTGGTCATTCCAATATGCCATATTCTCAAAATGCTTCTCAATTCTCTACTTCACAACAAAAGAAACCTTCTTTAGAGGATACTTTACAATAGTTCATGCAATCAACTCAATAAGTTTTGTAATCAAATTCTCAATCCATTTAAAAACTTGAAACACAATTGGGTCAACTTGGAACTATTATAGCTGAAAGGGAAAAAGGAAAATTTTCCAGTCAACCTGTTCCAAATCTAAAAGGTCAATATAAGGTAGATTTATCATGTTCTAATGAAGAAGTTAAATCCATAACTACTCTTAGGTCTGGAAAAAGCATAGTCAAACCTGATTATATGCCTGAACCTCAAAAAAAGAGTCATCTTAAAATTTCACCATCTAAAGATTTAGTTAAAAAAGACAATCAATCATTACCTTATGTTCCAAAAGGCCCTTACCTATAAAGACTTGTCTCAAAAGAGAAAAGTACCCAATATAGTGACATTATAAAGGTATTTAAGCAAGTTAGCGTTAACATCCCTCTTCTTGATGCTATTAAACAAGTACCTGCTTATACCAAATTTTTAAAAGATCTTTGTATGGTAAAAAAGAAAACAAATGTTCCCAAAAAGGCATTTTTTACTGAACATGTGAGCTCCGTACTCCAACATAAAATTCCTATTAAGTATAAGGATCCTGGTTGTCCAACAATTTCTTGTACCATTAGTAATCATTAAATCAACTACGCTTTACTTGATTTAGGAGCAAGTGTGAATTTGTTACCATATTATGTTTATCAGCAACTTGGGTTAGGAGAATTGAAACCTACAACTGTGATACTCTAATTAGCTGATAGGTCTATCAAAATTCCTAGAGGTTTTATAGAAGATGTTTTGTTCAAAGTTGATAAGTTTTACTTTCTTGATACTCAGCCTATTGAAAAGACAAAAGATCAAATTCCTATTATCTTAGAAAAACCATTTTTGGCCACATCCAATGCAATCATCAATTGTCGAAGTGGGGCTTTGAAATTGTCATTTGGAAATATGACTGTTGTCGAAGTGGTGTTTGAAATTGTTATTTGGGAATATGACTGTTAAACTTAATGTGTTTAATGTTCCTCGTCAACCAATTGACAATGATGATTTGTGTGAAGTTAATATGATTGAAAGTGTGATCAATGATTTTTTTTGGAAATGAATAAAAATGATCCGTTTGAGAAATGTTTAACTCAATTTAGCATGGACTTACATGTTGAAAATTCAATTAGTGAGGTGAATTCTTTATTAGAATCTATTCCACTAATGGATACAAACAAATGGAAAGCCAAAATTAAACCTCTATTTCCTACCGAATATAAAGAGTCAATTCCTGAATTACAAAAGTTAGACTTGAAACCATTGCCTGAGTCACTAAAATATTTATTTTTAGGACCATCATAAACTTTACCCATTATCATAGCATCTGATTTAGAGGTTGAATAAGAAAACAAGTTGATTGATATTTTGAAAAATCATAAAGAAGCAACAGGGTAAACAATTTCAGATATTAAGGGTATTAGTCTTTTAATTTGCATGCATAAAATTCATCTAGAAAACAATGTTAAACCTAGCCGTGAATTCCAAAGACGACTAAATCCCAATATGAAAGAGGTTGTTAGATCTGAGGTGATAAAACTTTTAGATGTAGGTGTCATTTACCCTATTTATGATAATTCATAGGTGGTCCTATGTAGGTAGTTTCAAAGAAATTTGGCATAACAAAAGTAAAAAAAAGATGAAAATGAACTAATTCTTACTTGAATCCAAACTGGATGGTATGTTTGTATTGATTATAGGAAGTTTAATGCTGTCACAAGGAAGGATCATTTCCCACTTCCTTTCATTGATCAAATGCTTGAAAGATTATCTAGCCATGCATACTATTGTTTTCTTGATGGTTACTCTGGATAAAACCAAATCTCAATTGCACCTGAGGATCAAGAGAAAACCACTTTCACTTGTCCTTTTGGAACCTTTTCCTATCGACGCATGCCCTTTGGGTTATGCAATGCACCTGCTACATTTCAGCGATGCATGATAAGTATTTTTTGTAATATGGTTGAGCATTTTCTTGAGATATTCTTGGATGATTTTTCTATCTTTGGTTCTAGCTATGATAAATGTTTGGATCACTTGACCTTGCTTTTGATTAGATATAAAGAGAAAAATCTTGTGTTAAATTAGGAAAAATGTCATTTTATGGTTAAAAAGGGAATTTTTCTGGGTCATGTAGTGTCACAACAAGGAATTGAGATAGATAAAGCAAAGATAGACTTAATCTCTAGCCTTCCTCCACCTCACACTGTAAAAGAGATTCGATCATTTTTAGGTCATGCTAGTTTCTACCAAAGATTCATCAAAGATTTTAGTAAAATCTCTTACTCCTTGTGTAACTTACTTGCAAAAGATACACTTTTTTATCTTTAATAATGAATGCCTTCAAGCTTTTGAAAAGCTTAAAATCTTATTGACATCTGTACCTATCATTAGACCATCTAATTGGAGTATTCCCTTTGAGATCATGTGTGATGCCTCTAATTATACCCTTGGTGTTGTTTTAGGCCAACGAGTCAATAAGCTACTCGTCGTGATCTATTATACAAGTAAATTCTTACTGATGCACAACTCAATTATTCAACCATTGAAAAGGAGTTGCTTGCTGTAGTGTTTACCTTGGACAAATTTATATCTTATCTTATTAGATCCAAAGTCTTTATCTTTACTGATTATGCTACATTGAAATACCTTTTGTTAGAAAAAGATGCTAAGCCTCGCTTGATTTGATAGATTTTGTTAATACAAGAGTTTGACCTTGAAATTTGTAACAAGAAAGGTTTTGAAAATGTTGTGGTTGATCATTTGTCTGGACTGATAGTGGAATCTATTGTTAAAGATTGTCTCACCAAAGAGACTTTTCCTTATGAACAACGCATGTCTATATCACAGTTATCTTGGTTTGTTGATATTGTAAATTATCTTGTTACTGGTCATATGCCAAGCCATTGGAGTAACCAAGATAAAACAAAATTTTTAACTAAGGTAAAGAAATTTTTTTGGGATGATCCATACTTGTTTAAATATTATCCAGATCAAGTGATTAGAAGATGTGTGTCTGAAAGTGAACAAAAAAATATTATCTCATTTTGTCATTACCATGCTTGTGAAGGCCACTCTAGCGTAAAGAAAACTGCTGTAAAAATCTTGCAATGCGAATTTTATTGGCCTACATTGTTTGGAGACACCCATATGTGTTGTAAATCTTATGATCGATGCCAAAAATTAAAAATTGTTTACTGTAGAAATATGATGCCTTTAAATCTAATTTTTGTGGTTGAATTATTTGATGTTTGGGGTATTGATTTTATAAGATCTTTTCCTAATTCTTTTGGTAATTTGTTCCTTGTTGCTATTGATTATGTATCCAAATGGGTAGAGGCAAGTGCATGTAGAATAAATGATCATAGGGTTGTGGTGAAATTTTTGAAAGAACACATTTTTTCTAGATTTGGTATACCACAAGCAATCATTAGTGATGGAGGAAAGCACTTTTGTAATAAGCATTTTGAGCATTTGATGAAGAAATATGGTATTACTCATAAAGTAGCTACTTCTTATTACCCACAAACAAGTGGTCAAGTTGAAATTTCAAATAAAGAAATCAAGTGTTTTCTTGAGAAAACGATTAACTCCACTAGAAAAGATTGATCTTTGAAATTGCTTGATGCATTATGGGCTTACCGTACAACTTTTAAAACCCCTATTAGAATGTCCCCTTTCAGACTTGTTTATGGAAAACCATGTCACTTACCAGTTGAATTGGAACATAGAGTATATTGGACAATCAAACAATTAAATTTTTCTTTAGATAAAGTTGGTGCTCAAAGAATGCTTCAATTGAATGAGTTAGAGGAAACTAGAAGTGATGCTTATGATTGTGCAAAAGGGTATAAGGACAAGATGAAATTTTCCCATGATAAAAATATTTTGAGAAATTTTTTTACTCCTGGTCAAAAAGTCCTTTTATACAATTTTCATTTGCATCTATTTCCTGGTAAGTTGCGTTCTCGATGGTTAGGCCAATTTTTGGTTCACACTACATTTCCACATGGAGAAGTTGAAATTGAAAATCCAAAAAATGGTGATGTATTTAAAGTCAATGGACAAAGATTGAAACCATTTTGGATCTAGAACCAACAACAGTGGAAGAAGCACTTTGGAGTGATCCTATTTATTAGGATCAATTCAATTTATTTATGTCTTTTTTTTTCTTCTTTTTTTTTTGTGTGACTAATTTTTGTTTATACTTAACATTTGTTCTTTGTTTTGTAAGCATATAATACAAACTTTTCAGGTAGATATGGAAGCATCTCTTGCTACACTCAGAAACAAGTTTCCAACTCTTACCCAAGATGTAATTAGAAAAATTGATGAATGCAAACTAGAAAGAATGAATGCATTTAGATGTCTGAATCTTCTTGAAAATATTTGCTGGAACATAGAAGCCAAAGTACGACTAGTAGGTGAGTTTAATGAATCATTTATTAAATGTTTGCCAAGTACGGGGAGAAGTTTTTACTCAAAAAAGAGGAGAGCTAAGAAAATGGGAGTATACTACAAGTGTGCAAGATGGAATTGCAACACACGCTGTAAAAATATTGGATATGCATCCATAAATTGAGAAGACAAAATTCAATTCATAAAGGATGGACTGAGTAAGGAGTCTTTGGATAATATCCTACAGATTCTTGAGATGTATCCGTGTGGACAAGTTCAACGTACTCTTTTAGATTTATGGAACTTATTCAAAGAAGAGAAACAACGTTACAGTTTAGAGAATCTGACATTAAAAGATCCTGTTTGCCAATTAATAAGAAAACTAGATGAAAAGCGTATCCTCGACTCATAGAAGATGTTTAAGTAGTTACTGGACATAAAACTAGAGGAAGATATAAGCCATAGTCACAACTACTATTAATGATAAGGTGTATCACTAACTTTTTGATTTTTGTGCATTTTTTAACACTCTGCAATTACTTTTTGAATTTTCAGCACCTAGATTTTCTTTTCCCGTAAATTTTTCTATTTTAGTCAGCTTTTTAGTCTTTCAATATATGTTTTTAGCTTTTTAATATTTTCTTTTTGACATTTATACACACAACATTGATTATTTTTATTTTATTATTATTTGTTATTTTTATATTTTTTTGTTAATAATTATTTTACCCCATTGAACTGTTTTTTTACTCTGCTAGTTTCTTTATATGCACATTAGTTATTTTCAGTATGCACACAACCCCTTGAAGAAATCTATGAACCAAAAAAAAAAATGGTAGAATCTTCAACATGCAAATTCAAAACTATTTCTGTCTTTTGTAGTCCAAACTCTAGCAAGAAAAGAGAGTACTTGATAGCAGCTAATGAACTTGGTAGGATTTTAGCTGAAAAAAATTGATTTGGTGTTTGAGGGATGTAGTTTAGAATTAGGGGGTTGTGTTGCAAATTCTACATATATTGGAGGTAGCAAAGTCCTAGGAATAGTTCTAAAGGCTTTAGTTGAAAATAAACATATCACCGGTGGAACTATAGGTAATGAGTTACAAGTCATGAGCATGTACGAACGAATGGCATACATGAATCTTAATACTGACGCTTTTATCACATTGTTTGGTGGTTTAGAAATATTTGAAAATATCTTCACCATTGCATCTTGGACCCAATTAATTGTTCTTCAGAAGTTGTTGGAATTACTTAATTAATGTTGATAATTTTTATAATAGTTTGCTATTGTTTCTTAATAATGCTGTGGAACTAGGTTTTATGACACTAGCGAGTCAACGCATCTTTGTCTCTACTTCAACTATTGATCAATTGATTGACCAACTGTAAAAATTTATACTCGAACTTGATCCAATGATGACGCAAGTGGTTTGGCACCCCAGGATCAGTAGCAGCGAGAAGCGTGGACTAAATTTGAATCTTTGGTTGTTACTTCCCTAACTCTTATAGTTTTTCTTATTGCATTTTTTTTGTTACACCTAATCAAGCAAAGTCCTCTACTCTTTATTTACCTATAGTAGACATTGGGGACAATATCTCAGCTATGTTTGGGGGTGGAGAAACTGTTATTTAAAAAAAAAATTGTGTTTTCTCAATTGTTTCTAAGGTGTTTCTAAGGTCTGATTCACTAAAATTTCATATGGCAGAGTAAAGAATTATTTTTGTACTCTTGATACGCATCTGTATTTTTTTGTGATTTTTTTTCTAGTTTTCAAAAAAAAATTCCAATTACTATGATGAGAATTGAGATTTAATATTATGGCTTTGACTAGTAATGAGTATTGATTTGAATTTTGAAGACATTCTTTAGTAAATTTATTTTCACAATAATTATACTCAACTTTTTTCTCACAATAGCCATGATTATTTTGTAGAAAGACAAGTATGCTAGAATAGGTGCATTCTTATACCTTTACTTTGATAATAATTTTAATTTCAATTTGAAAGAATTATATATTAGAACTTTCCCTTGAGGTCTTTCGAGGCGAACGACTAATCGAGCATCACTTGTGAAATAATTAAGGCATTAGGATTTTCACCACAAAGCCAAATAAGCATGTTCCCCAATTGATGTTCCAGGAGAAATATCCCTTTAGTGAGCCAATTTGAGCCTACATTGATTAGTTATTTTCTTTGGTAACCACATCTTTCACCTGGCCTAAATATGATTATATCTTTACCCTTATTTTAAAGATGAATTAGAGCTAAAAAGACAAATTTCATGAGCCAGAGATATTTCTTAAAAGTTTGGGATAGAAATAATAAGACAAATTTGTGGAGTAATGAAAATTTAAAAAAAAAAAAAGACAAGGAGTAAAAAAAAAATCTTGAGTATGAAAATCACAGCTTAGATATTACAAAAGAAGGTTAGAATAAAGTAAAGGCTAACATAATAATAGTTGGCTATATTTGATATGCTTCTATGAGTTTTGATAGGTGTCTCTTACAAAATACTATGATATCTTTAACTCTATGAAGTCTTTAGAACTTGTATAATCTCCTATCCCTTTCATTCTTTAGCCACATCAATACCCCATAGCCCTATTACAACCAATATTAAAGACCTTTTAATCTCATGTGATGCCTTCAAAGTAGTGGAGATTTGTACCAAAATGAAAGCTTATGATACTTAATTCTTTATTAGAATTGAATGATTGTTATTGTAAGGTTATGAGAATTTTAATTATTTGAAGCATGCATATCACTTTTACCATTAATATTGGCTATTTCACACACTTACTCGACTATGATTATTGCAAGATGAATTAGCTTTTGAATGGATATGTATTCAATTTAATACTTGTTTGATTTCAAAGTTGCGATATCTTATTGTTCTTTGACACAAATAGTTAAAAGTTTAGATTTTTACAGAGATTTATGGGTATCACTGCTGGAAGCCCTTACAAGACTACAACTCGTCCTCTATGGGTCACTTAAAAGTTTAAAGGCTTGTTGCATATACTAAATGTAATTGTGATTTCTTACAAAAGTAGTCTAGTTTAGGTTTTGTTTTTTTGCTCGAGGACTAGCAAAACATGAGTTTGGAGGTATTTGATAAGCATAATTTACTATATATTAATAGCCCTTAAATTTATTTTTTGTTATTCATTTATTAAATAAATATTTTTATTTAATGATATTTTTATAAAATAGAAAATAAAATGATGAAAGTTTGAAAATTGAGTGAAATGATAGTCTTTTACTTGCATGACTAATAATAATAATAATAAATAATTTTGTAAAAGAAATAATTTTTTAACAAAACCAACTAAAGCCATTTTCTTTTCTTTTGACAAAGGACACCATCTTCAAGTGTGCAATGAAGACTAAAAAATTTACCAACCATCCTTATGCAAGCCAACTAAGGAAAACAAAGTATTCAAAAATCAAAGTCATACATTTGATGCTAAGAAAAAGAAAAATTGCAAAATTTAAGTCATCACCAAACATCCACATGCAATCCAACTAAGGAAAACAAATAATTCAAAGTCTAAAGTCACACATTTCATGCAAAGGAAGAAAAATCATTTCAAATTGGCTTTATCATCAACTCTTCATCTAGCCATTTTTGCTTATAAATAGGAGTGTAATGGCAGAAGAAATTGAGATTTTAAGATTAATGATCCAAATTGTTAAAATGGGTTCTTTTCTTTATTTTGTTGTTTTAATTATCTCTTTTTAAATTTTAATTTTACTAAGTTGAATTATGAAACCATATTAGATTATTAATTTCTATTTTGTATTAATTCTAAATATTTTGTAATTTAATGTTTATGATTTTGGCTTTATTTGATGGTATCCTTTCATCAATTCTATCATGTATTTTTAATTGTCAAGAAAATTATCTACACTTGATTTTTATTAAAAAAATAATAATTTTCTTTGATTATATGTTTTCCATTAAATTGTATACATATAATGTTTAAAAATTACACTTTTAAAGTAGAGGAAAATCTATTTGAAAATTTAATAAAATTGAGCTTAATAATAAAATCAATAGAAGATAAAAGATTGATTTATAAACTAGTAAGATAGAAAGATTGATTTTTAAACTATCATCTAAAAATTAGAATCAACACATTATAAAAATTATTATTTAAACATTGGTGAATTATGAAACCTTGGTAATATTTTATTTGAATTTTATTTTACAAGTTCAACTACTTTTAATTGTGTTATTTTGATATTTTTATTTTATATTTCTTTATCATTATCTAAAAAAATTATTTAGAACTAGGTTAGAATTGAATTAATGAGGTTTAATTAAGTTTTTCTATAATTCTTTTTATAGTTCTCTCTGTGGGAACGATTTCGTTACCATTTACTTCCAAAATCAGTGATTCGTCCACTTGTAAAAATAAATAAAATTTCACAAAATATTTAATAAACATTTAGTTATTGTTTTATTAGTTTAATGATTTAATTATCTTACCTCTCTCCCTTTTTAGGAGAAGTTCTTTTGTGGTAGTATTTTAACCACAAAACACAAGACCTAGAAAGCTAAAAAAAGAAAAGAAATTGGAATCCAACAGACAGCTGAAAAAATAGAAATTATTTTTGCAGCGTGTTTGCAATGTTTAATGGCAAATCCCATGGGTCAGTTTTATGTTTTATATTAGTTTCGCTATTAAATTGAATTTAAGGGGCATTTAGTATGTCGGTCATAATAAAATATAATATAATATAATTAAATACATTTTTAATGTATATTTTTATTAGAAATATATATGATTACATTACATTACATTATTATAATTTTTCAAATGATATCTTAATTCAATATGTAGTCTTTTTAGAACTCTGAAAAAGGCATCTCCAAATGTTCAAAACGTAGCTTCTATCAAAGCTTTTTCTTTCAACTCAATGAGACTTAATTTTTGATACTTGGCTAGTGGTAAGATTAAGAAAAAAGTCAAGACTTTAATGTCTAAAAATTTCCGATTTGATTCATATTCATATTGAGTATAATTTTTTTTAAATATAATCGATGAAAAATTTATTTATTTTAATATTATATCTTTTTTTTTTTGAAATTACACTTATTTAAAGTACAAAGTTAGACTCCTACTGTCCGTTTGATATATAAGATTGCTTAATTAAGTCACAATAGTAAATAACACTATATTAATACATATAATTCAAATTGGGTTTAATAATTTTAAAAGTTTAATTAGCTAATCCATGGGATACTCAAAGGCTTAATTAGCTAACCTAGATAGGTGTTATATAAAATCTAATATGCATATGTTTAGTAATTTCTGTCTAATAATATTACTAATCCTATTATTTTTAACATTTTATTTTCTAAAATAGTCACACTTTTTCTTTTATTTATTAATCTATCTTGTCAAATATAGAATTATAAAAGTATAATTATTTATATTATAAATTAAAATTTTTATATTAAATAATATTTAAAATAAGTAATATTATAATTTAGCTAAATTTACTATTCAAATTAATTTTAAGAATTACGGGGTTAACCAAACTTACAATCATATATATAACTTATGATGTGTATAATCTCTGATAAAAAGGAAAATTTTCCTTATAATTCTGAAGTTTTGCTTTTCAAAAGAATCTTTGATATGAGCCCCCACCCAGAAACCCTCTGCTCCTTTTTGGCTCTGCATTGCCTTCTTGTGTTCCCCTAGACCCAAAAATATGTCTAGGGACTTGATTGGGTTGGGTATAGAAAGCTAGTTAGATTCTCTGAAACCTGAGAGCTAGCTTCTAAACCACTTGAATAATTTCCTTGGACAGTCTATACCTACAACCTCCCATTACTTTTTCTTTTATCTCCAAAATTTTTGACAACTATTAATGCCTGAATTTCTAGTAAATAGTTAATCGCTAAAGTACCGATTTAATACTATTCTCTCATAAATAACTAAAAATCTCAGTTGTTTACAGTTTAATTATGATTTTAAATAGTTAATATTAAATTTTAAAATAATATTTCAGCCTTCATATTTATCAAACATTTTAATTTATTAGATTAGCAGTGAGAATTTAAATACCATATGTTTATTTCTAACTATTTTTTAAAATATAAGCTAATCAAAATTTAATTTATTTAAGACAAGTAAAATTAGAAAATTATTATTATTTTTTTAGACAAAATGAGTTGAATAACAGAATTAAAGTTATAAATTCATAAAGTTAATGAAAAAAAAAAAAAGAAGAAGAAGTAATATTCATAAATTCTTGCAGTATAATAAGAATTAATTGTAACAAAAAGTATTGGAACTTACTTCCTCAATTTCTAAATTCTTATCGCTTTATATATCTTTTTTCTTATAAAATATTTATTATTTTTTTAAATTTATTTTTCCTTTATTATTCTACTGAATATTAGTATTAATTATTTTTATTTATCTACATCAAAATAAAAAAAAGATATTCAATCTTTTATATTAAAATTATAATTTAATAATTTTTTTCATTCACACGTAAAAATTTTAAAATATAAATATTTAAAAATGGATAGCATGATATAGGTTATAATAATTTATACTTAGGTGAAGGCACATTATTTTGGGGAGTAAAGAGAATGACTTGATTTCTTTAAGAAAATTTAAACCAATTAAAGGATTGATCATTTGGCCTTGTACCTATATATATGTATATATATATTATTTTGTAATTAGTCTTCATCAACACAGATTGTTATCCTTGGTAGAAGAGCCATCCAAGTCCGGATGGTAGAATTTAATGAGAAAAAAAAAACAGAGAGTGTAGTCATTTGCAGAAATAAGGAGCTAGTAGTATTGGTCAAAGTAAAAAATCACAATTTATATTTAATATCTCTACCCTATGGTGAAACCTGGGATGTTTAACTTGGTAAATTGAAGTACCTATTCATCTAGGGCAACTCCAAGTCCTACATAATAAAATAATTCTACTTCATTGATTCAGCTTCCAATTCCAATAATTGGGTATAGATTCATAATTGTTTGCAATTTAACTTGGTAGAAAGTGAAACTAAAGAAAAAAAAATAATAAAAAAAAATTATATAACCAAGATGATGAATTTGAGTTTGATAAGATTATATCAGTTATAATTTATAAGAATTGATATTCCAATTTTACCCACTCCATCCGCTTCATCTTGCCCCGTTTCGAAAATAAAATGAGACAAATTTTTCAATTTAAATGTGAATTGAGTTTGGATTAGATTCATATAATAGTATAACCTAATCTAATTATATATATCATATGCTCTCTCCATGTATAAATTATAATCTATATTTTGTTTTTTGAAAGTTAAAAAAAAAGTCTATTTTCTTTTTCAATTAAATTTGTTATTATATTTTTGAATATATTTTTTGAAATACTGAAACGTTATTTCAAAATAATTAATCTATTAGTTGTTATATGAAGATTAAAATAGTAAACAAATACAAATCAGTAATTTTGTACGAAAATAAAAAAGAATTATAATTTGTGGACATAGAAAGCATATTTTTAATTTTTTTTAAATATTATATGCATATATATTTAATTTATTATTTTCTAATTTATAATTTATTTTTTATATGAAATATAAATTAATATTGTATAGATATATGAAAAAAATATATTAATGAACATATAAATAACTCTCCAAAAGATTAAATGTATATGAAATCACATCATTCTTTTTTTTTTTTATAGCACCTTTTTCTGTAAATTCCAATTAAAATTTATACCAGCAAATGCATAATATCTTTTTATTATTTTTTCAGTTGGCCCATATATCATTAACTTGGCCATATATTTTCTTCATATTAGTATTTAAAACTATCAAAAGAGAATATTAAAATTTAATAAATAATAAATAACAATAATAGTTCACATATATTAAAATATTTAAAAAAGAAATTAAATAAAAACTATTATCAAAAACCACACAATATGCGAGTCTGCGACTAGTTTTACTTAAGCCCAAGTAACAAGTCAATATAAATTTTTGTATTATGATATTACTTAATTAGAATAATTCATTAATCAAATTGAATATTTAAATTTTTTATATAATTTTAAATGTATTTAATCTTTTATATAATATTTTTGAACAATGTTAATATATTCATTCAATGTGAATTTGAGTTGATTTGAGTTTTAGTTTAGATTTATAAAAAAATATATTTAAAATTTACAATTATAATTGAGTTGAATCAATTAAAATCAATTATTTTGAGTTTTCCTTTAAATTAGGTATACTCATGTTTTATCTAATAATTTGTCAAAATTTAAAGTCTTTAATTTTTATAATCAATTTAAACTTAAGCAGTATAATGCAGTAAATTGACTTAACTCAATTTGAAAAGTCTACTTGGATGCTTAAGTATATTTCTTTTTAAATTTTATATTGCATATGTTACTCCAAAACAAATAAAGAGAACTTAATTAATTAATTAATTTTGTGGTGATTAATTTTAAAGTGTGTGGGTTTGTATAGATTAGCACGCTTTTATAAAAAAAGATATTAAATCTAAGAGCATATAAACTAGCTAAAACCCTCTATATATATATATATATATATATATATATATATATATATATATATATATATATATATATATGGGAGTTTTTTAAGTTATTTTGTTTTAAAATAACGTAACCTATTTTGTTGTGAAAAAAATAGTTTTTTTAAGAAAAATTATAATTTTATTTATATTTTTTCATAAATTAAACTATTTTTTTACAAATCAAATTATTTTTTTGCAATTTTACTTAATTGCGAAAAAAATTTAATTTTACAAAAATATAATTTATTTTGTAATATGATTATTTTATACAAAACAATAATTTTATGAGAAAAATAATTTTATAGTTAGGAAAAAATATTACTTTTTTAAAAAAAATCACAATCTTTTTATAAAAAGTATCATACAGGCAAATTTTTTTATATTACTTTGTTTTTAAAAAAAAGTACAAAATTTTATTTTTTATGGCCAATAGAATAATTATAAATAATAAATATAATTAAAATATTTAAGGTATTATAATTAAATTAATATGCTATTATATTTCACTAATTAAAAATGAGGAATACTAGAATGATTAAGGTAGCATTTTAAATTTATATATCTATAAACTTTATAAAAAAAAAGTCTAATTTACGAAAAAATATAAGAAGATAATGATTTTTTATTAGAGAGCATTTTTTATAATTAAGAAATTATTTTTCTTTTTCATAAAATTGTTGTTTTACAAAAAATAAGTTATATTTTCGTTAAATTAAAAATTTTTTCGTAATTAAAAAAATTATAAAAAATAGTTTAATTTACAAAAAAATATGAATAAAATTATTATTCTTCATAAAAAATAATTTATTTTTCGCAAAAAAAAGTAAGTTATTTTGTTTAAAAATAAAGTAACAGTAGAAAACACTATATATATATATATATATATATATATATATATATATATATATATATATATATATATATATATATATATATATATATATATATATATATATATATATATATATATATATATATATATATATATATATATATATTAAAAAGAACTATAGGGTTGCATTTGGTTGGCACATGGAGATTGGATAGAATAGTACTAAAACACCTAGTATAACCTTTGATAATTTTTTAGTATCACAAAAATTAGACAAAAGTTGAATTTTGTCCGATACCATCACTCAATTAGAGTCCCCCTCATTTGGGGAGAATACGTTTGTCTCTCATTGGAGACTGAAATTTAGTACTTTATTTCCAAAACTATCCTCACATAAATACAAACTTATTTTTTTAGTTTTATTTTTTAACTTATTTCTTTAGTTTTATTTCCTTTTTAATATTTTTTATGAAACACTTTTTTTATTATAGTTATATGGAATGAATAATTTTTTTCCACTAAATAACTCTTCGTAATAATAAGCTAATTAATATAAAATGAAAATATTTTTTTAATGAGCTTGCAAAATTTATTTTTCTAAAATATCTTAAACCAAATTATAAAATAAATATGTAATACTTCATTTTTAATATTTTATTTAATGAGCCATAATCAACTTTTTATTTTTATATTTTATTTCTAATTTCTTATAATTATTTATATTTATTTAGAAATATTATGTTCGATAATAAATATTTGATTGTTTTTATAATTTAATGCGTTTATTCATTAAAAAGTATATATAAATATTTAATAAATTAAAATATTTTGATTTTTAGTATTTTTAAATATTTACTATATTGTTATTTTTGTCTTTTATTAAAACTTTAAATATTTAGTTTATAGAGGTATTATTGTCATGTTTATAATATATTTACTCATAATTTCAGTTGTTCTAAACAGAAGATATGATAGAATTTTATTCTAGTTTCAGTGTTAATTGTCATATCCTACTAATCAAACGCAATCTAAGGTTACAAAATTGTCCATTTTAGTATTGCTTTTACAAATTGGAAGGAATAATTAATAATTCAGCTATTATGATAAGGAGAATGATTAAGTGACTTTTAAGATCACTAACCGTCATATCTATTTTAGCAATAATACTAATATAATTTAATTTTTTTTAATTCCATATCAATTTTATTAATTTAATTTATTTGAACTCTACTCCCTAGGATCATCTACCCTAAGGGTCAATGAATCAAATTCTTTATGATAATTATATTGACAATTAAGATGATGAGAACAATTTTGAGTTAATTGTTGTCAAATTACTGTCGGATTAGTATAGTCCTGCTAAGCTACAAGTTGAACATAATATTCTAAGTTTAATCATAGTTTTTAATGTCAAGGAATTATGTTTAGGACAATTCATGCACTTGATCTGGGAACATAAAATAAGTGATTGTTAAGATAATTCAATGAATCAAATCTTTAGTCCATGAAATACATCAGATTCAAATTACAGACAATTGGGTCAGCCATGTGCTCAAATTCAAGGCAACTTGTTGTTTACCTGTCCCACAATACACAAGTGGCTCTCTCTATCTCTCTATATATAGGCCTGCCGAAATTTATTCCAGCATCAATTTCGGACAATAATTTGGATTCATAATGGGTGGTAAGTAATATGAAGAGAATGAGCTTTAATTTGGAATGTTTCAAATTCGAATTTCAATTGAAATTAATTATTCATATCAATGTAATCTATAGAAAAAGGAAATTTTACATTAAATAATAATAAAATAATAAAAAAATACGTGTTTATTCTTAGTACAAGTCAATTGATTTTACCTGCGTTTAAATAATTAATAATTTCTTCATCAACTAATAATGCTCATCGCATGTTCCTTTTTGAATTGAATCCTTGAGATTATGTAGCAAAGAAGACTCAATTTTCTGACTCATTACTACAAATAATCCTTTTGACTCATTATGTAGCATGTAGATCATACCGTTAAAAGTAAAAAATTAAATATTAATAAGAATTAACAGCACTATCATCTAATACATAAAATTTTTGTAACTAAAAGTTTTTTATATACTATTATACACATTTAACGACACAATTAATATATTGTTAATGTATGTTGATATTTAATAATATTATCAACTTGCTGTTGTAGATATATACTTACCGTTAATTTTTAGTTTTAACAGTATGTATAATAATGATATTAAATAAATATTATTAATTCCAATAATTGTCCTAGTGAATCTTCTATTATCAAAAAAACAAGTCTACTCCAATGGCTATGTAATCTAGCTACCTCGATATGGGCAAGTGCTTGATTTTCTGGATGGCTAAAATGTAGCCAATTATTGCAAGTTCTTATATATATTGAAAGTGAATATCAAACCATTGCAAATGCCGCTTCTGAATTATTATGGATTTGGTGATTCCTTAGTGAACTCGGGTGCCTATCTTCTAAGTCTCAACCAGCCATACCATCATTTAATGCGTGATAATGTTAATTCTATTACTATATATTTCACTACTAATCTGTTATTTCATGCTCAAATAAAGCATGTTGAATCATATAATCGTTTTGTTTGAAATTGAAAGCAAGTTGCTAGAAAAACAGTTCATTGATCCTTTGAACGACTGAAAAATAAATTTCAGTTGTTCTGAAGACCCCATCAACTTAAATAATCTTAGCTCTAATAGTTGGTTTATCTTGTTTTCGATTAGCTTAGATGGTTCAACACCAATGGTATTGTTAGCTTAAAAGGGTTTATCATGTAATTAGGTTATTAGATAGATACTGCTCTAAATATACCTCTATAAAACTTAATACATTGAATATAAACTATATCATTTTTTTCTCATTATTTTTCGTAACGATATTTTTAAAAATCGACTCAAATATCATTAAATCAAAACTTATTACTGAAATTTTAATTCTTAAATAAAACAATTAATTAATATATTTATTTATTCATTTCAATAATTACCCATTTTTGAATTGGTTTTGATCAGAAAATTCAGATATATGAATGGGCAAAATAAGCAAACATACATATATATATATATATATATATATAGCTACAGACAATAATAGATAATGAGATAATTAAGAATAATAGTGAATATATGATCAATCACTATCTTGATACAGCTAAGAGCTATGATATAACCTTTGACTCAGATTCCCACAAATATAATAAAAATAGGACCACAAAGTTTTATTTTTTATTTTTTTCCAGTACTCATCAGCTTTAATTGATTCTGGTGTGTTTGATTTCCCGAATGAAGCAAAAGGATCTTCATGTGTATATCTTCTTGTTAAGTTTTGGACACCACAAGAAGCAAAGGCATCGATACTATTATATCTTGCTAGTTAACTTGAAACATCAAACCCCATATATAGAACTGGTAAAACAACCAAACATCCATGTTTCTTTACACCTTACCTTATATAAGCAATCAGGTTCCCTTTCTCTGTGCATCCTCTCTATTATTGTCATTATTATTTATCAATGTATATGGGAAATTTATGATTTTGCTTATCATATCAGTTGTAATGCTGTTATTTCGACTGAATGTTTGAACTTGTAACTTCGCAATCGATAATTTCAATATCACTAAATTAAAACTTAGGATTAGTACAACGTCATTGCAAGTTAAAAAGTTGATCAAGAAATTAAAAGGAAACAAACAAGCACTATGTATATGTATATATATAGATATTGAAGTGGTTAATTATATATAGAAGAGATTCTATAAGGGATCTTTAATGGGATTCTATTTATATGTATATATATATATATAATATGTTGAACAAAAGCTGAATCATCAAGTGATGGTAGTGTTAGTTTGAAGAGTTGCAGACAAAAGCTATGTGGCCCTCTCTGGTGTGTATTTTTTAGTGTTTCTGTTGCTGCTGGAGAGCCCACATGTTCCCTTTTAAGCAATTTATAAAATTTTATATGTATATAACAAAATGAAAAAAATAAAAAAAAAGGAAAATTGAATTTTTAGAAACCAAGCTTTGGATCTATCGACTTTCTCGAACATATAGACGTCTTAAACCAACATTTGGAGTTTGAGTTTCCATGAGAGTATAAAACTGTTCTTGCAGATGCATTAATTTTCTTTCCCAAGGAAATATAAATTTATATATATGTCTCTGTATATTTTATATATTCATTTCATTTAAGTAATTAGTAACACACACACACACACACACATATATATATATATATTTTAAAGGAATTCAGACTGAAATTTAACCTTATAATCTTTCAATCTTGCAAATAATTTAAACATTAAAAGGACTGCATGAAATGGTAAAAAAAAAAAAAAAAAAAAAAGACATATTTGCATCAGTTCTTTTCCTTCCCTAGGTGACCCATCAATGATCTAACATCTGGGTTTACCTTTGTTATCTGAAATCGATCATGTGATAATACAGTCCATAAAATAAATAAATGTCTGAATATGAAAGAAATTATTTAAAAAGAAAAGAAAAATTGGAAAAAAAAATCAAAATTAAAATTATTATCATCATCAGCATCTCTGAACAGATGACTGCAAAAGTAAATGCAGTGCAAAGAGAGCAAAAGACTTGACACCAGAAAAACAGACCAGTGGGAGGCCCCATGGTTGTGAAGCTTTAAGTTTGGTTAAGCATTTAAAGTTATATAAAGTACCCTTCAAAAGACAAGCAAATGAAACAAAAAGGAGAAGAAGGAAGCAAGGAAGGAAGCAAGGAATTTGAAAGCTTACAAAATATATGTGTGAGAAAAAAAAATATATATATATATATATATATATAATCTACAACACCAACAAGCCTAAAAGAATCCACATTGAATGGAGGAAATTATTGTTGCAAGGAAACCTGAAACATTACGTAAATTAATAAATTAAAGTACCCATGAAAATTAATTTTGTACTGATAAAAAAAAGTTCTTTAATTTCTCACTTCATTTGTATTAAAATATATAGTGTAAGGATAAATATATCTCTCCGGCAATATGCAAAAATTAAGCTAATAATTTCTTTAACTTAATTAATTAAGCCACAAGAAATAAATGGGTCATAGAAACAGGAGAAAGGACATGAATGGAAACAGAAAATGCAGCTTCCATAGGTTTTAGTATGCTTGTAAAAATGTAAATGCCAGAAAAGATCAGAGAGTTTAAGAGTTGAACCAGCTTCAAGAATGTCTTTGTCTCTTAAACCAGCTTCAAGAATGTCTTTGTCTCTTATCTTTTTTTTATTTTTTTTTCCTTTTCTCTTAGCTTAAAGTACTTATCAATAGACTGAGACATTGAACAATCGAGAAAAAAGCTTACACATACCAATTTCCATGTAGTATTAGTATTATCAGCAGCAGCACTAGTAGTAGAAGCAGTACCCAGTTGAACTCACTCTGGGTGCAGAAAACAAAGCATAATAACTACAAAAACTCATAATTTAGCAGCAAGAAATAGCTTTCAAAATGCACTGAAATGAAAAATAGACATCATCATCAACAACATTAATCTTCTTCTTCTTCTTCTTCTTCTTGAGAATACTCTCTAAAATCCGCTTCACTGACATATCTCCCTTACCACCACCCTTCTCCTACTACTACTAAAAGAAGATAAAATGTAAAATAAAAAAGAAAGAAACCCTAAAACCTACCTAGAATTACTTAAAAGATAGTACTAGAAATCTCACAAAGTCAGCATAATCAGAAATTTCTCTTCTTCCCATCCTATCTAGACACACAAAGAAGATAGAATTATATATAGATATATAGTTGTATTTCAATATTTTCTAGGGTTTCTTACCCAAAGTGTGCTTATTGTTATGCATCCAAACTTTAAGCACATGCCTTTTGACTCCAGTTTCATTACAGAACTGCTGCACTACAGCTTCATCGTGTTTCTGAATTCTCCACCCCAATCTTTCAGCCAGTGCCAACATGCTTTCCTTCTGTTCTTGACTGAACTTTGTTCTAAACCTTTTTCTTGAAGACCCAAATCCACCTCCACTTGGGTTTGACACATCTTCTTGATCTTCCCTACTCTGTCCTCCTGACGTCGACGGCAATGCTAGTGGCCGTTGTTGCGGTGGACCTACATGTAAGTACCCAGATGGCGTCCTGTAATATGGAGTAAATTGCGGGACAGCAAGAGGGTGGGGGTGCGCATGTCCTTGAAAAAAAACTTCTCCGCCACCACCACCACCACCGTGAGGGGTGGTGGTTGTTGAGTCGTTAGTTTCTTTGCGGTGGAAATTTCTATGACAGTTACACGCAGCACATTTAAGCGCGTCTATGGTACCTTCAGCTCCAGCAGCCATAAACTCTCCACATCCATCCACCGCATGACCACCGATCCCCACCGCGTGGTTCTTCAAACACTCTCTGTATCTTGGTTTGGCTGATTGACCGGGTCCAGCTTGTTCAGTTCCTGAACTGTTCATTTTGACTCGGGAAGAATTACCCAACGAGTCATAACTCGCTGGCAACCCCATCTCTTCTTCCTCCTCATGCTCCTCTTCTTGATCCTCAAACTCCATCACCCTCTTTCTCTCTCTCTATTAAAAAAATATATATATTTTTTCTCTAAAAAAGTAAACCCAAAAAATAAAAATAAAAATCAGGTACTTAGTTTTCTAATCACTAATTTTTGGTTGAAAGAGGGTTAAGGAGATAAGAAGGATTGAGAGGATGTGGACATGAATTTTTTTCACTCTCTGCAAAAGGGGAAGTGTTTTTGCTTCTGAGTCCCCTATTGATATACTTTTCCCGTTCTTTTTTCTTTTTCTTTTTTTTTTTTTTTAATGGTTCTTTTCCCGTTCTTCAAATCTCCTCTAAATTACCCATTTTCTACCGGTTATAATCGGTGAAGCTGTTACCATTCTGATTTTCTTTTTACCATGCCGTAAAAGTGGAATTTTACTGTTCAGATTAGTGAGTGGGAGGAGCTGCTGGTACAGTCTGCACAGATAAAAAGAAAAGGAAATGGAATCCAACGTCCACGCGTTTTGCACGCGCTAATTTACACTGAAATCTATTATCCATATATTCAGATTTCAGACCTTTCTTTTCTTTTCCTTTTTTTTTTTTTTTAATCGTGTTCTTCTACGTAACTCCGTACTCTGTATAAGCGGGACAGGCGGAATGTAGGGTCTAACACTCTTACTTAGAAATAATAGGTGGCGCGTGAGACGGCGCGTGAAAAAACGGAAACTTTTGGTTTTAAAATACTAGGAGTATAAATGAGTGCGTTGGTGTGATTGTGGGTATTAGGACACGGAATTACTTGAGAAAAAATAAATTGTCGGCATTTAAGGCAGCTGCCTACGTGTGCTCACTTCCGACATAAGTGACGCGCGTTTGGCGTCAACAAGCATTTAATATTAGCCTGTCCATGGAAGTAACAAAACAAAGAGGATTGATGAGAGAAACGGTTCATAACAATACGCTCATTGTGATGAGCGTGCTTACACGCTCTTAATATATATATATATATATGATAAAATAAATTTTTAGAAATTATATTTAAAACTGTGTTAAGGCTTGAAGAGGTCTTTGTCTTGAGCCAGCGTCTAGGAGACACACATACACCAAACAAGGGAAGAGTCCTTACAATTAGTACTATGGGAAGAGGACATCAACGTCTTAAAACTTGTCGGAAAATCTTTGAGGAAGAGATAGAGAGAGAGAGAGGATGTTTCTTTTCTTTTCTCTTCTTTTATTGGTCTGAATGAAAGGAGCAGCTGCTACCTCTGTTTCAAATTGAGAACATTATGCCCATTCTAAAATATTTGGGCTTCTCTATTTCATCTTGTTTGGGCCTCTTCAAACATGTAAGATGTAATTCTATAGTCTTTACTATTTTATATCTATTACTTTGTCTTTTGTTCTAACTTTTTAGTGGACATAGTGGTAATCTTTTTGGATTTTTACTATTAATTTTGAGCGTCATGTGAATCTTCTCATTTTATATGTATCAATATTTGAATTAACAGTATTACCACGTGATATATAAAACTTATGCAACCATAAGTTTTAGGCAACATTAATATAAATATAAGATAGTATTATTACGTATATTACATAGATTCAGGTTGGGTTTAATAATTTCAAAAACTTAATTAATTTATAAGATACATGTTACTTAAAATATACCCCATGATTTTAGTAATTTTTATTTAATAAGATTATTAATCACATTATTTATAATATTTTATTTTCTAAAATAACCTCACTTTTTATTTCATTTATTAATGTATCCTATCAAATATAGAATATAAAAGTATGATTAATTAATATTATAGATTAAAATTTTTGTACCAAATAAAATTTAAAATAAGTAATTTTATAGTTTAACTAGGTTTATAATTCAAACTATTCATAAAAATAATGAATATGTAAACTAAACAGACTATTAATATTTTATTAATATATGTTAATGTTTAGTAGCACTATCAACTTATTATAATAAGTATAAGTTTGTTATTAATTATTAACTTTAACCTTATGTATTAAATAATATTAAATTAATATTATTAGTTTCTATTATTTATTCTAATGGTATTATTATCACTTTTTTTTTTTTGAAATAGTATTATGATCACATTAGGTAAATATATACGTGGTATAAACATAATTATCTCTTAATAAAAATAAAGTAGTCTGGTAATCGAATCAATTTGTTGTAAGCTTTTTTTCTTTTCTGAAAAAAAAAAAAAATCTTCAATGTAGGTATACGTAAAAAATAATAATAATAAAATAAAAAAAATAATCTTTAGGGTCTTTTGTAATTTTATTTTATTAGAATGGAATATCTACATAGCTACTAAAAGAAAAGAGAGCTTTGGCAATATATATATATATATATATATATATATATATATATATATATATATATATATATATATATATATATATATATATATATATATAAGAGAAGATGGACATTAATTTTTTTTACTATAAAATAGATATTTGATTATTGAGGTATTAATATATAAACAGAAAATATACATAATTTTGACTGCCAAATATTAAAAAAATTATTCAATATGTCATATATAATGTATTTTCACTCACATAAATGTAAATATTATATTTTTATGAATGCGTTTATGAATACAAGATGCACTAAAAAATTTACTGGTGTCATTTAGTAGGTTGTAACAACATATAATATAATGTAATCAAATGTATTTTTAGTATAAAATTTATATTAAAAATGAATTTAATTATATTATATTATATTTCATTGTGATTTACCAAACATATTTAGAATACATTTGGTAGGCTATAATAGGATATAATGTAATAAAATCAAATGAATTTCTAATGTAAATTTATATTAAAAATTCATTTGATTATATTATATTACATATTATTACGACTTATCAAATGCATCATAAATATATTTAAGGCTATATTTATTTGAGAGAATGAAAAAGTGGAGAAATATAAATTTTATAAATAATATTATCTAAATACAAAATATATAAGAAAGAAATGTATTTTAATAATTTTTTTTATATAATTTACATTTTCTAACTTTTCCATGTACCCAAACAAATATAACTTAAATGTATCTGCTTTGCTTGAAGGGAATGCATTAGTTGGTCTCCTTAAGGTTTTTCACTAATGAAGGTTTGGTGACTTTTGAGATTTGGGGTTTCGATTAGGCACTGCAATGAATAGGGGTTTTTAATTTTTCAAAGATTTTATTCCCACATCGCGTTCAACGGGTGGCAAAAATAATTAGACTTTTATTATTCATTTTCTTTCTAATATAAAAATAAACTAAATAATCACTTTTCCTTTCTTATTAGAAGTCTCCATATCTACTCCAATGAAATTGGAATTTAATAATGGCTCATATCAAAAGGGCTAAAGTTGATTTATTATTATTATTATTTTGAATTTGAATAGATAGTTGATAAATTAGAATATAAGAGAAAGTGGGAATTGAGATTCTATTCAAATTCAACATTTTAAGATTTTATTCAAATTCAACATTTTAAGATCCGTTTGGGATTTAATTTTTCAAAAGTATTTTATAAGAGAATTTTTTATAAAATTACTTTAAATAAAAACATATAAATTAATATTTTTTTCAGAAATAGATTTTAAAAATCATTTTATAAAAAATAATAAAAATCAATCAATTAAATCAAAAAAATTATAATAGCACTTTTTTAACTCTCTAACAGCAATTACAAATGCACACTAAGTATTTAAAAAAATAAAAAAATTTAAAAAAAAATTAGTGGGACTTGACTACATATCCATGTGAACCAATTATATACTTTATTATCAATGGTGGCCTAATCTAAATGGTTAATTTGAGGTTTTTGGATAAAAAGATTTTAAGTTTGAATTTTGCAAAAATATGAAAATTATTTAAATTTAATTTTTATATAATAAAAATTATTTAAATTTATATTTTATCTAATATAAATTATAATTGATTGTAATTTGTCTAATAATATGTAAATTAACATTATAATTCATATATGATTTGTATAAAAAATATCTTGGAAAAAAAAACTGAATATATAATTTTATATACATATGAGTTGTCAAATCAATGAAGGTTTCTATAATAATTAATGAAATGTATGATAAGATTAAAAAATATAAATAAAATTATTGCTAATTAGAAGAAAAGGCCAAAATGATTTTTTTTAATTGTTATCCCCTGTTTTCGGATGATTGGTCTGAAAAAAAAAAGAAAAGAAAAGAAATTGTCCTTTCCCAGATGCTACAAAATCATAGTTATAAAAATCTGATATAAGAAATAGTGATGGCAGTCCAATCACATCAAAATCAGAAAAATGGTCCAAATAATTGAACAAGTAAAAATACCCATCCTTCTATGCCACCTCTTGGACTCACTCACTTCTCACTGCCATTGCCTTCTTTCTTTTGATTCATATACCTTTACCTCTGAAGTGACTATATTTATCTATTATTACTCTCTCTTTTTTTTTTTTTTTTTTTTAAATGTAATTTTATGGTTTCTTGGTATCTATTTATATATTAATTTATTTTTTTTTAAAACATTAATAAAATATCTTCAACTTTATATTATCTATAATTTCATTCATACATTGCAATGAATAAATTATGATTTTATATAATTTTTTATTATCGAAGTGAAATTTAAAACATTAAACCATAAAATTAATATTAAATAAATAATATTATATATTAATGTTGAAGTAAAATAAGATATATTTTATTTTATTATATTATATATTAAAATTCTAAGTGCCCTAATCTAATTGTCTAATGAGATAAAGAAAATATAGATTAAAAACAAACAATTATTTTTTTTTCATTTACTTAAAATTATTTTTTTTTCATTTACTTATAAATTGATATAAGGGAAATAATATTAAGGAATATAAACTAAAATTCAAATCTCGTTAATATCATTTTTTTTTAAATACTTCAAAAAAACAGTAATAATAATAATAATTTTTTAATAATAAATAATAAAAATAATAATTTTTTTAGCATTGGTTATTTTTTTTTATTTTTATCGGTAATCTTAGAAGTACAAAAAAAAAAAAAATTCACTATCTCCATTATGAAAAAAGTAGTTATTAAAAAAGTTCAAATCTCGTTAATATCATCTTTCTCTCCAAGCTTCTACTGTTAACACCACAATCTACTCTCTCTCTCTCTCTCTCTCTCTCTTTCCCCCTCCCCAGAGTGTTCTGATTGCTCAATCTTGACTCTTTGTTGATCTCATCCCATTTTGTCTCTGTTGTTCTTTGTAGATTTAGCCTAGATGAAAAGAAACCATCTTAAAGAATGAATCTTCAATGCTTGTAGTGGCCCATCTCGCCAATCAAAGAAGATGATTTTTGAAAGCTTATACTTTTAAAATCTATTTAGTGAATCCCACTCTTATGACTACAACTCATCTGTAATTGTCAGCGTTGACAAAAATAATCTCTTCCAAAACCTGCCTCCTTCACCGAAATCATCCCCACCCCTACCTCCTATTACTGTCCTCGAACCAATCGCCACCACAATCACCATTGAAATTAAATGAAGTGAGGCAGAGGAATAGAGAGGTGGCAGAAGCACCATTGATAATAAGAGGTTTAGAGAGGGATTTAAGTATGGAATTAGGCGATTTGGTATGATAGGGTTTAGGGTTTGTAAGGAAGAAGAAAAGGAGAAATAAGAAATATCGCATTTGAAGGAGGAAGCACATGGGGCAGTGGCAGCGGGGTGTGAATTGCAGCAAGAGGGTAGAGGACAAAAGGAGAGTGGAGTCTTAGCTATGAGATTGGTGGATGCAACGAAAGAGGATATGGCTCTACAGAGAAAGAAAGAGAGAATTAGAGAGATAAAAATAAATGGGTTAATTAAATCTTTTTTAATGTTGGGAAGGATTAATTAAAAATAAAAAAAATAAAATTTTGAATTCATATCAGACCATTTTAAATCTTTACTCTTCTTGTATAAATGTGTAATCACATTGGATGCATACTGGACTTTGAGGAGGTTGATGCTGCCAATCTACTAAGTTGGTGAGTTAAATTAGTTATTTTTATAATGCAAGGGGTAAAATGACCAATAGTGACAAGTTCAGAGGGAAAAATTTGTATTTGGCCTAAAAGAATTTGTTCAACCTCTGAGGAAATGCCAACATCCACACCTAAATAAAAATTAAGAACAATTAAAAGAATGAATGTGATGTGAAAGAAACTAGAAATTAGCAAAAAAAAAATGTTATTATGCTTGATGATTCTAATTAAATAGGACTCATTCCATTTTAAAATATTTATCGTTTTAGATAATTTTTTTTTCTAATTTATTTGCCGTTTTAGAATTTCAAAAAAATATTTATTATTTTTTTAATTTTACCTTTGATTTATCCTCCGCTAAATATTTGTATTAATTACTTTTATTTTCTACATTAAAATTAATAAAAGAAATTTTAATTTTTTACTTTAAAATTATGAAAATTTAATAATTTTTTAATTTATATTTTAAAATTTTAAATAATAAATATTTTAAAATAGAGAGAGTAATAATTAAACATATAAATTACATTAAAAAAAAAAAAAAAAAAAAAAAAGGGATTCACATGCATGAATTGTGGAGATAATAAGTAGGAATTAAGGAACCAAGAAAAAAAAAAGGATTAAAAGGAGGGTGACACCCCTATTGAATAGTGAGTACTTTTTTTTTTTCAAGATTGCCACGTTATGGGAATGTCATAACTCCTGAAGGAGACTGGGATAGGGACTGCCCTCCCATTTTAATTTTCATTTGAAAAAGAGTACTCCGTTCACCCAATTCAAATAGTTCATAATTAATTGAGTTTTTTTTTTTCATTTTTATTTTGATTTTGAATTCAAATTTTAGTTAGAGTTAATTTATTTTAAAAAAATTTAATAATCATTGTCTTTTTTTTTCTATGATAAATTTTTATTTAATTTAACAATAATATATTTTTTAATTTAAAATATTATATTATTCACTCTCAAATGCAATGCTAATAGCAGATAAAAATAATTATATGTAAATTATAGGCTTGCCTATAAATTATTAATTAATGTTTAAATTTATTCATATGATTTTATTCATTTCAAATTAGTCTAAAAATATTATTTTGAGAATTAATCCTTTTTTTTTTTTTTTCTCACAATGTTCTGAATATGGTCATTTTCTTGCACAACAGTTAGGAGCACCAAAACCATGTTTGTATTGTTAGCTTATTATTATTATTATTATTATTTTTTACCCATAAAAATGAGAGGTATATAGTAGGATAAATCTACTAGATAAATCATAAATGTGACAAAGTCAAAATAGTACTTTGTACAAATCATAATAAGTTATCCTGTAAAACATAGCAATAGAATTGGAAAAATACAAAATGTGTACTCTAGAAAAACTATCATACTCTTCGTAAGGGTAAATTTTATATAATAGTTGGATATCAAATACTAATAGTTAAAAATTTTAGTTTTAGTGTTTTAATTATAATTTTAAATCATTAATAGATTAATTTTGAAATATTATCCCCAAATATTAACTTTACTAAACAGTTTATAGTTGTTGTTGGGCAATTTTTCCATTGCAAATATAACTAGTAGTTTTAATGAGTAAAAAGATCGTTTCTTGAGAAGAGTTTCAATACCAAATTTACAAATCTTTTTTTAATATATAATCAATGATTACAAGAAGATTGGATTAACAAATTGAAATTAAGCAACAAGTAAACAATTAAAATGGTGAATTAGATTCAAGAGTAAAACGGTGAATTAAATTCAAGAGTAAAAGAGCATAGGATTTAAATTTTAATTGGCATTCATTGCAAGTGGTACACATATACTCATGCATTCATTCAAATAAGCTGGATTTAAAGATAGCTAAATCTAAATTGAACATAATTCTCTCTCAAGGCGAAGTATTCACATCCAAAACAAACTCACATCTACTCCCATGATATTGCGAGAGTTGATTAAGTTTATTAGATAGCACACAAATATCATTTATGTACACCTATATCTATATAAAGTAACATCTCCTAGATTCATCTTCTCCATGAACAAAGACTACATTTCCACTCCTGTTATTTCATGTAGCAGCTTAAATTATGCAAGTGGTGATCAAGTACTCACATACAATAAACTCAAAGAAGATAAATTAATTCTCAACCAACAATCCTAAAAACAGAGTATACATGAAAACACAAGTAACAAAACTAATCTACATCTAAATCCAATTAAAAGATTTAGATACTCATAGATAAAATAAGAGTAGAAATCATAAATTACATTAAATCAATAAACATATTCAATAAAAATTGAAAATAAAAAGTTTTAGAATAAACTTTTATGGAGAATTGTAGAAATTGAGATCCAAAGTTAAAGAAGAATCTCCTAAGGTCTAAAACTTTAATTCCCTTTTATTAAATTCTAATCTAGTCCTAAATCTAAGCTAAATAATTGAAATACAAAACTATCTACTATATTTTCTATCTAAAACTATTCATGTTGCTTATCTACCCTAATTTTAAAGAAAAGAATATACTTATATAGATTTTTGAAGTTTCAAATACAAATATTTAAGTTTCAGACAACTATCAGTGAAAGTTCACGATCTCATGCTGTTCTTGAGCATGACCTTGCTTAAAAATATTGCATGAGCTTATGCTCTTTTAAACTCTTCCATATGGTTGGGCACTTCGAAATCTTGGAGTCTAGAAGTGATTTTTTAGCAGGAGCTCATGCAGAATTGTTGCACGAGGTAGTGCACTTTTGTATGAGTTCATGCTCTTTCCAAGCATAATGTTGTGCTTCTTCAAATAAGCTCCAATTTTGCTCTAAAGCCTTCAAAGATTTTATATTTCTTATAAAAATTATTTAGAACCATGAAATAAGTAAATTGATTATATTTAGATTGATTTTACTAGAGAATCAAGTAAAATATGTATAAATTGAAAATAAAATCACAAAATATATATGCAAATATTGAGTATATCAATAATGGTTAAGAGTTCAAACATCAAATTTCACAACCACTAATCCAAACTAGTCCTTAATTTGAAAACAATATCTTAAATTATCAAATAATTATAAGACTTAATGGGTGTTAAAAAAATTATAAATGTGCAGAAATATATATAAATATATAAATATTTTGTTTTCATCATGTATATTTATATGATTTATATTCATGAAATAACATTGTATGAAATGATAAGGATTACTGTTAGTATATGTTGATAAATTTTATCTCTATCTCATCACTTTGTTGTAAACTCTATCTTTATCTTGTTATCAACTAACCAAGATATACTCTTGTATAAATATACCACAATAGATCAATAATATTATCTTGTTTTTTCTCAAAATCATAATAATCTTCGTGATATCTGAGCCTAAAAAGGACTAAGTAGGAAAATATTTCTTTTTCTCGTCCTTCTCTTTCTTTCTCACAATGGCAATTGACTTTTCTCTAACTACTTTTGTAGTAAGATGTGTGCCTCATCTGTTTCGGCCATTCCTCCTCCACTCAATGTTGCTTACTAGTTGTCCATAAATCTAACTTTTTAAATTTTTTTTATGGCAAACTTAGTTTCTACCATTACTGAATGGTTATAATATCGCCCATCACATTGATGCATTTATTGAACCTCGATCCAAAACTCTTGACAATGGAGAAATTTATCCAAAATACACCAATTAGTTTTGAGCTGACCAAATTGTTCTTATCCAGTTGATTAGTTCAATGTTAGAGGTTGTGCTTCCTCAAGTTGTTCTTCAAATTGCAAGAGATGCTTAGTAAAGGCTTGTAATGATTTACTCCTTTGGCTCATAAATTAATATTCACTATTAAAAGGACAACTACATAAGCTCAATTGTGGCTTGAATGAAATGATTGATGCCTACAAACAATGATCCAAACATATTGTTGATTGTTTGGCAGTTGAATAAATCAACTTTGGACGATGATCTAGTTAGAGCAATCATGGAAGGATTAGGATCGTTCTATTGACCCTTTGTGTGGCCTCTTGAGTCAAGATTAGAACTGGTAAGTTATGATGAACTCTATAGTTTATTATTGAGTGAAGAACTGCAATCGCAGAACGACTCTACTATTAATGATATTGTTGCTCCTATAACTCACTATGCTACTTGAGATAGTAGTAATCATGGTTCACGTGATAATTGACATTCTCATGGTGGTCAATCTTCACATGGCAGGGGACAGTATTCCAACAATTACAGGAACCTGACATCATCACCTCAACAAGTTGTTCAATGCTATACTTTTCAAGGTTATGGAAACACATCCTACTAATGCCCATCTCTATGACCAAGAACTCAAACAAAACCTCAATCTAATTTTTTCCTCCTTTCACAATGGTACTAGGCAGTCATGGACTGTTGACTCTAGTGTGAACCATCATTTGATAATAAATTTGGGGAACCTTGACTTTAGGACAGATTGCAATGGAATAGATGCAATCACTATTGGCAATGGTAAAACAATTCCTATCTCGCATATTGGTTCTACTCCTATTGTGTTAAATAATAAATCTTTTTCACTTAATGATATTTTGCATGCTCCTGATGTTTGTTAGAATCTTCTTTCAGTTAGTGCATTTACTAGATCTAACTTTATTTCTATTAAATTCTTTCTTTCTTATTTTGATGTTAAGCTTCCATACAAAATAGATATTATACAGAGGCTAGAGTAATTGTGGGATTTACCAAATGTTGGGGGATATTCAAAATCGATCTTCAAAAACTCCTCAAGCTTTTTCTACATTCATCTCTATTTGGCATCATCGCTTGAGTCATGTGAATATTCGGACAATAAAGAAGGCTTTGGCATCCACCTCCATTTCATTTGAAGATGATTCTTCTTTATGTAGTGCTTGAGTATTAGCAAACCTCATGAATTACCTTTTCCTCAGTCTATTTTATTGCTACAATCATTAGAGCTTGTCTGTTCAGATTTATGGGGTCTCTCACTTGTTCTTTCTATTGATGGTGTCTCATATTATGTTTTGTTTTATGATCATTTTTAGCAAATATTGTTGGATTTACTTTCTTGCTCGAAAATCTGATGTTCTTTCCGTATTTATTAAATTTCATCAATTAGTTAAGAAATATTGTAGTTATCTAATTAAGTCCTTTCAAGTTAATTGGTGTGGGGAATTTCAATCTTTAACCACCTATTTGTCAAATAATGGGACTACTCAATGAGTTTCTTGTTCTTACACTCCATAGCAAAATGGACGTGCAAAAAGGAAAAATAGATATATTGTTGAAGAACTCTATTAAATCATGCTTCTATTCCTACTAAATACTAGACTTATGCCTTTGATGCTGCAATTCACACAGTTAATAGACTTCCAACAACAAATTTAAATAATAGATCTCATATAAAATTTTGTTTCATCAACAACCTGATTATTCTTAATTTAAATGCATTTGGTTGTCTTTACTTCCCTTGGGTTAAAACTGTCCTCTAAAAATAAATTGGATTCCAAATCACAACCTTGTATATTTTTTTGGCTATAGCAAATTTCATAAGGAATTTAAATGTTTTGATCCTAAGACTGATAGAAATTACATATCATACTAAACAAATTATATTAAATATAATTTATTGCAATTAATAAATTATATTAATTTTTTTATTATTTCACCTAAATTAATATATAATATATTATACTTTTTATATAATATTATACATTATTAATAAATTAATATTAAACATTACTTATTATCTTAATTAAGTTAATTAAATTAAATTAAATATTAATTAAATATTATTTATCAAAATTTATTATTAAGAGTTTCTATTTGTTAACAAATATTAATTAAATATAAAATTTTACAAAATTATTATCTAAAAAAATTATTATTCATCGAAATCATAATACTTGTTAATATTATGATTTTGATGAATATAAAACTAACAAAATTATTATTTGACCTAGATAATAATATTCGAAAATTATTATTTCTCATAAATTGTTATTTCACAATAATATATTATTTTATAAAAAATTTACTAAATAGAGCTAAATATTTTAACTTTGACAAACCCAAAAAAATTTTAATTACAAATAATATAAAACTATATTTCACAAATATAATTATTTTTCACTAATTATTATCTAAAAAAATTTCAAACTGAAATATTAAACCTAAACAAATTAAATATAATAATTCAAATTAAACAATAAAATTACTTACCTTTTTAGAAACAACTTTTTTCAAATTTTCTTTTAATACTCTTAATTTAACCTGAAAATAATAAATCCTCAATTAAATTTATAACTTTTTTTCACAAAATATAACAAAATTTGTAAATAAATTATCACCTTTTTTTTAACCTCCTTTTCCTTGATAAAATGAGTTTAGGAACCACTTTACAGATATTGATATAAAAAAAAAATTAATTATTTTTTATTATGAATTTTAAAGAAAAAATTTTACACCTATAAAGGGAGGATGAAGAATGAAAATAAAAATTGAAAGAGGGAGAAAAAGACAGGGGCTAGCAGTGAAAAAAAAATGAAGGGGAGCTGTTTTATATGCTATTTACCATCCATAACTGTTAGATCTTTAGCGATCTAATGGTGGGTGGGAGAGTGTCAGTTTTTGGAAGTGTAAGATCTGGACTTGATTCTCCTTACTGTACTATTCAGTGTCTAATGTGAAGTCTGACAAATTCGAAAGTGTAACTTCCAGATTTGTGGATAGATGGACAATATTCTAGATGTTTGACTTTCGGATTAAGATTTTAGACTAATATGGTTGTTTGACTTTCAAAACCATATTTGGCTATCTGAAGACCAGTATATTTAGGTAAATATTTTTTCAAAGCCATATTTTGGTCATTATTTTTTCAAATCATCATATTACTAGAAAGCCCTTTAAAAATAGAAAACATCAAAGTTTCACCCAAAACAATCATATACAATCTCCCATCTTTTATATCAATAAGTGTATTAGTTGTTGCCATGAAAGGTCTTCATAAAAGAATTATGTGCCCTTTTTCAACAGTTTGAACATCCCCCATATCCAACACAATAAATCAATAAATATTATAAGTCCTCTTGCTTTAACTAAAACATCTTCAATTGTCCCTCTAGGATAACTAACAGACTTATCAATTAATTGTAAACAAATGATAGTGGGCTTAAGATCTCTTAGACCTAATTGTTTAAAAATGGATTAGGGAATAAGATTAATCCCAATCCTATGTTCTAGCACATCTTGTATTTCTTTACCATTACTCATTGAGATTTTTATCATAAAATTACCTGGATCACCTTGCTTTGGAGGTAATTGGTGTTGCAACATTGCACTTGCCACTTCTGAGACTATCACTTTTCTCCTTCTTCAAATCTCTTTCTCTTTGTGCTTAGCTCCACAAAAAAATTAGTGTAAGCTAGAACATTCCTGATTACATCTAACAAAGGCAATTAATGTTAACCTTAGAAAGTATATTATATAAATAAGAAAATTGCTTATTTTGTTTCTCATTTTTTAGGCAGCTGGGGTAAGGTATTGATGGTTTATGTGGATTTGCAGACATGTGCAACATGGATGGTGCTTCTTCTTTTTCTGTGGTTGCCTTCTCTTTTTGTTCAATTTCCTTAGTTTTTTCAGCTTCTTCTTTCTCCTTAGAAATTTTATCTTTTGTTATCAACTCATCTTTTTCATTTTTTTCTTCTTCTTCCTTTTCCTTTTCAGTTGGCCTTTCTTGTTTTTCAGGTTCTCTTTTCTTTCACATGCAAAGTTAGGAACATTTAAAGAAATAGATTCACCAACACGGTTATCAATTGTTTAACCACTTCGAAGAGTTGTTATTACTTCCATTTCGATGGGTGGTTCATATTCAACGTAATCAATCAAACTGGATCTTCTATTAATGCTTCCTTTCTTTCTATTCTTTCAAGTACTTCTTTATATTCAGTTTCAAACCTTTCTAATATTCTTTTATTTTCCTCCTCATAAGGATTCATGTACCCAGCCATTCTTTCTTCATACGAAGGTAGACAGTACTGAGATTGTTGTGAATAATTATTCTAAGAGAAGTTATAGTCATTTCCCCCACCCTGTGGTATAGGAATTTCCAAATTGATTCATCCTTCCTCTAGGTTATAAGAATTATAAGGCATGGTGTAGTTCTAAGAATTATTATGGTAACACTCACCATAATCTTCATAACTCTGTCCATATTATTGCTCCATTACTAGTTGATTGACTTGTCTTGTCAACTCTTCTATTTGAGCCCTTAATTTCTAGTTAGGATCTATGGTACCTTCTTGCTAAAAATAACTCAAAATAAAATTAAATGATGAATTCTAAAAATTAAGAAAATAAGTGTAACTGAAAAATTAAACAACTAAAATCTAATAAATAAGCAAATTAAACCACAATTGCAAATTAAACTAAACACTCACTCTATGCCTTCTCGGTAAGGATGCCAAAAAATTATTGCGTCCAACCTCATACTACAATATTTGCAAGTGCAAGAAATAATTGTAGTTAGGATGAGCACACATTGTCTCCTCTCTCAAGGAGGATAGAGGATATGAATGGTTAATTTAATTTGCAATATCACAAAACAGTAATTAAACCTAAACATTCTAATATAATTGATTGCTTTAAGAATTATTGTGGATGAAATGATAAGAGAGAATATTATAAAGGCTTTAAGAAATAAATGGAGTGAATGAAAATATCAATAAAAAAAGAATTATAGGACATTCAACTTCATCAAAACGATGTGTGGTTGCTTAAATGAGATGATTAAGGTAATGCAAATGCATGAATAATGGGCCTATAGACAATTTCTTAAATAGAATTAAGACACAACAATTAATTAAATACAATTATAAAATATAGATTCTAACCCTAAATCTACTTGATTTATTATTCCTAACATAAATGAATAATGGGCCTATAGATGCCTATATCTTGTTTATTTCTATTTTCGTACCCGTAACGATATATTTTAAAATTTTTTAATTTATGAAAATAAACATAAAATTTGAAGAGTATTTTCAAGTGTTAAATTAAGATTAACAAATTTAAAAATAAATACGATTTCTAATATAATTTTTTACTTAAAATGAAAAAATAAAGTTGAAAAAAAAAGACGTGTGTAAAAAAAAATAAAAAGTAAAATTTCATTTAAGATTATAAATTCACGTGCTTCTTACTTCTTGGCTTTAGTCTTAATTTCAATTTATTGAAAAGATACATAAAAAATAATAAAAAATACACAACATAAAAGAATAAACATGAATTTAATACACCATATATAAATATAAAAATGAGTTATTAACATGCAAAAACGAAGAAAATTGAATTAAAAACTAATAAAAAATAAACGTACAAGCATTAATTATTTATGAAAAAATATAAAATTAAAATTAAAATCATTAATATGTAAAGACGAAGAAAATTGAATTAAAACTTACAAACAAATCCATAAAAAAAAAATCATATCGAATATAAGCGATTAATTTTTAAACGAATATGAGAATTGATATTGTAAAACGAATATAAAGATGATTAAGGCACAACAATTAATTAAATACAATTATAAAATATAGATTCTAACCCTAAATCTATTTGAGTTGATTTAGTATTCCTAACATAAATGAATAATGGGCCTATATATGCCTATACCTTGTTTATTTCTATCTTCGTATCCGGAATGATATATTTTATTCAAGTGTTCAATTAAGATTAACAAATTTAGAAATAAATACAATTTTGTAATACAATTTTTTATTTAAAAAGAAAAAATAAAGTTGAAAAAAAGAGTTGTGTAAAAAAAAAAAAAGTAAAATTTCATTTAAGATTATAAATTCACGTACTTCTTATTACTTCTTGGCTTTATTCTTAATTTCAATTTATTAAAATTATACATAAAAAATAATAATAAATACACAACATAAATTTAATACACCATATATAAATATAAAAATGAGTCATTAACATGTAAAAACAAAGAAAATTGAATTAAAAACTAATAAAGAATAAACTTAGAAGAATTAATTTGTGTAAAAAATATAAATATAAAATTAAAATCATTAACATGTAAAAACGAAGAAAATTGAACTAAATCCATAAAAAGATATCATGTCGAATATGAGAGATTAATTTTTAAACAAATATGAGAAGTTGATATTGTAAAATGAATATAAATATGAGAAAAATAGTAGTCTTATGAATATGTATTCTAGTAAAATTTATTATAATAATTATTGAAATTTTAATCAGAATCTAATTAGAATTATAACTTCTATTTGTATTAGCATTCTTCTTAATTTTTTAATAAGCTTTGTCTTTGATTAAGATACAAAAGATAATAAAATAATAATTTTATTTAAAAATATATTAAACTAATCAATTTAAAAATAAGGTCTTTTTTATTTTTTACATTAAAAATTATGCTCTTAGTAGATAATTCAAAAATTTTACCTCCTAAAATTAAGCAGTTTTTATATATAATATAGATAGATTATTGATGGATATATATAGCTCCACTTTCATTTTTTTTTTAAATATGTTATATATTTTTATTTCATTAAAAGAAGAAATGCTTCCAAGAAAAAAAATGTAAGATAAATTCAAATAAATTGCAATATTTGTCCCTACACCAAACCCCACCAAATAAAATTAAAAATTAGCGGGGAAAAAACCATTGAAAAAATAAATCACAAACTAGTAAATATATAAATAATATAAATAATAAATTTAAATTCAATCCCTCATCTCATATTAAAAAAAATATCTTGCAATCAAAATGTTTAATAAAACTATCACCAATATTTCACAATATGATTTAAATATTTTTAGAATTAATCAAAATTTAAACTCACAATACCAAAATCAATTTTGTAACACTATATTAAAAAAATCAATATTATTATTAATCTTTCAATACATTGAAAGAAATATTACGATACTTAATATATATTATCATGACAATAAGATTTAAAAAAAAGTGTGAAAAATAGTATTATTGGTTGGTTGCCAATAATGAATAATCTGATTGATATTTTCATCTCCTTTAAACAAGTGAGGGAGACTTTTGATTCGAATATCTCAAAACTACAAATAGTTATTACTAATTTAACGAGAGATATTAAAAAAAAGGCTATCTTTTATTGTATAATTTACTATGTTTTTGTGGGGTGTCTCTCTCCCTAGTATAAAAAAAAAAAAAATAGTATCATTGATTTTTTCTAACAAGTGTCTTAAGACAATAATTAATAACAGTTATTTAGGTAAATTATAATTATAAAACAATCAATTCAAATAAATATTATTAAGTTAATATAATAAAAAAGGGAAAAAAAGCATTTTAATAAAATTATATTTTATTACATTCACTATTATTCTAAGTGACGGGTCAAAATTTAGGGATGGCAATGGAATAAGAAATACTTGTTCCCCCATGGAAATTTGCCCCAAACGGAGCGGTGATTCTCTGATTTTTATCTTTATAGAGACTGGGATGAGAAATATTTGTTCCCTATTAGCAAGAATGAGACAGGGATGAGGAGTGTATTTTTCACCCCACGGAAATTTCAGTCCCCTGTAGAGACTTGATATTATGTTTACATAATTATTCTTAATATTAAAATATATATTACTTGATTAGCTTTATATATATATATATATATATATATATTAGAGTTTCTAATTTTATCACTCATTCTTTATAATTTTTTTACATCCTAACAATTTTAAAGAATTTTAGATTGGATTGATTTATCTCTTCATACTTTATATTATAAATTTATTAATATTTTTTACTTAATTTATTTTTATTTTTCAGCTATTATTTATGAATTTTATAAATATATATATATATATATATATATATATATATACACACACACACTAATAAGTTTTAATTTAAAGATATTTGAATCAGTTTAATCATAATTAAATTATAAATTACAAATTTCTATAGATTATATTACATTATCTAAAAGTATATAAATTTGAAAAAAGATAAAATAAAATAAAATTTTCAAATAAAGACAAGAATAAGAATTAAATAGTCTCTGTATGTGATGTGAGGATAAAAATAAAGATTGCTAAAATGAAAATGGAGTTGAGAGATGATACTCCGCTTTCGCCCTGTCCGGTTGCTATCTAGATCAAAATCTTTAATTTTTTACTTATTTATTTTATTTTTTACTATTAACACATACAGTTTACTATTAACAACATACAAGTGACAGAGAGAGAGAGAGAGAGAGAGAGAGAGAGAGAGAATTGCGGAGAAAAGGGAAGTGGATTGTGACAGCACGATGAGAGAGTGGGACGACCTTGATTTCCATTTTCATATTCTTTGGCAGCCTTTTTTTTTTTTTTTTTAATAATTTTGCTTTAATATTTATTATTACCATCTCTTTCTCTTTCCCTCTCTTTTTTTTTTCTCTGCAAATAACAAAAACAATAAAATAATAATAATAATAAAACACAGTGGCTCCCAGCTTTGCTTCCTTGCACCACCATATGCAATACCCACCAACATATCTAAGAAACACAACTCCTTTCATTTGTTTTCTTTTGCTTGTTTGTTACATGTTCTCAATTCTTTATTAAATTAATCCATTTTCACATTTTTTTTATTCTTTTAACCCTATCTTTTTAATTTTTTTTATTAATTTTACTCTTTAAAATTAATTTTTCACAATTTTAAAATAATTTCAATATTATTTAGTTAAAAATTCATTAGTTAATTGATTAAAGTTTGATTCTTATAATAAGTTCTCAAAATATAATTTTTAAATGTAAGTCAAGCATTAGGGATGTGTCCCCGACTCTTTTAAGGAGAGGATTAGTGTTTATCAATGTATAAACTGATTCGAAAATATTTTTAATTGGCTAAACAAAAAATAATTTATTAGTTAAATTATATTTATTTTTTACAAGTACAATAAATGCATGAAGTAATCAAGGATGAGAAAATAGAAAAGAATAGAAAAATAGTTGTGATTGTACAAAATACAGGGAGAGTGTGTGTGTGGCCCTCCTGACATTTTGCACTGCCCACTACTACTGGTTTAGTTGACATTTGGTATTAGGATTTCTGGATAAAAAGCTTTCTTCCTCTGTTTCTTTCTTGACTCTCTCCTGTTCATCATTGCTTTTGTTTCTTTTTCTTTCCTTTCCGAACCAGTTCCCGGTCTACTGCCTCCCGACTCCAAGTGAATTTAACCCCTAAAATATATGACCTTCACCTAAAAATAAATCAAAATCAGTTCAACTTTAAATAAAACCGACTTAAAATTTAGAATAATTTTGACTCAAAATAGTCCTCAGTAGACAAACCCAGGCCATGCCCAAGTCCTCCCTTTTGTCTTTTGTGACTCTGGTCGCGGATATTTCTACAACTGCGTAAATTGTTGAGAAATAATGTAGTGTGAGAATACAGCGTTCAATCTATAAAAAAAGATTTCAACTATTCAAACTAAAATTTTCTTTATTATTTAGAGAATTAAATATTAAGAGAATTTAAAACAATTAATATAAATTTATTAAATTTTATGAAATTCTTAAATAATTATAAAAGACTGTTCTTATCTTTAATAAACACATATCCTAAGTTTAATATCACAATGTGCTAATATTGTGTTTTCCACTTTCACTAGTTCACATAATATTTCTAATTTATTTACTTAATGGGCAGTTAATTAAAAGTATTTTAAGATAAAAGATTAATTCCAACTATTAATTTATAATCAATCAAATATAAATAATCATAGGTAAGTCTAAAGATTACATTTAAAAACCTAGAAATAATAGATTTGACTACTTATAGTAGTAACAAAAACAATTAATTCAACAAATAGATTTAAAGGAAACATCATTATAAATTTAAGAAAAAACTCTAGAATAATTAAACAGATGGAAACTTCAAGTCTTGATGGATCTTCAATCTTGAATTTCCTCCCTTACAATACTTCTAAGAAAACTAATTTAAATTTCTAAGAAAACTACAAAGCTTTTAATGTATCAAAGACTTTATCTGTAACTTCTAAGGATTCTAATCTCTATATAGGCAATAAAACTAAAGTTTAGAAGGCTTAGGAATTTCTTAAAAACCTAGAAAATTCAAAGTACAAGAATACACTTGAAGTTAAGTGAAAATAGGATGAAAATTCGAGGAAGAAATGATTTTCGCACAACCCACTAGAGGCCCACAGCTGTAAATGACCTTTCTTACACGACCACACAAGTCGGATTAAACTTATTTTATACTTTTTGGCTCTTTTTCGCTTCTAACACTTTTTAAATAACTTTTAAACTTTCAAATTAGCTGAAATTACTTTAAAAATTTTCAAAATAACCTAAGAAAATATGAAACAAACTAAAAAAGCAAGAGTTTAACAAGAGAAAGAAAATCAAAATATAAACAAAACAATAGATAGATTAATCTTAACAATTACTCGTACTATTAATAACATAATTCGCACTCATCAAATCTTAACCCGATAGGTCAAGCTCAAACTCAGTCCTATTCTCCTTAATTAGAAAATCCCCTACTTATATGAAAAATTAAATAGGTTAATTTACATATATTAATCTATATATTTTTGCTCTTGGATAAATTAAAAAAGAAAAAAAAAACACTTTATATAACATATGAATCTGACTGCCTACAAATTTAGGTTAGATTGAAATAAATGTTCTTTTAATGAAAATAAATAAATAAATATTTCTGTACAAATATAGTATCAAAATTGGCTACGCACTCTAAGTTTTCATGCATTCTTATATTTCCTTTACATTTATTTTAGGTGTTAATCTAACTAAGTTATGGCGCCATATGTTAATTGGTAGGGTAGCAAATATCAAGAGGTTATATGATAGAATTAAACTCTTTAAGCCTTAAATTAATCTGAGTATAAGTTTAACCTCACTTTGTTATGTAAATTTTATACTTATTAATAATTAGGCTATTTTTCATTAATTTGATTTAAATACTCTATAAATGAAAAAGAAATAGAAATAATTAATATAGTGCGGAAGAAATATGGTTGGTAAGCGAATTAATATTGAAGAAAAGAAACAAAAAATAAAAATACAATATAGAAGGTTGGATGCATGTGAGTGAAGGAGGAAGCAAAAAAAAAATTGTGGGTTTGGAAATGTTAATGGCACAGAGATAACAAGTAACAAGTAAGCATGCATCAAAGCACATGGAGAGTAGTGTTTTTTTGTTTAAGTTAGTGATAAAAGCTAAAGGCTAAGACATCAATCACTCTACCAAATTTGGGCTGACAATGTCAAATGCTTCCTCCACTAACATCACTCTAGCACCTAAATGGAAGATACTCTCTTGCAGAGAGAAAGAGCCTTCACACCAAAATTTCTTGCTTGCAATTGAAAACCCTTACCCCATCCCTTCCTGCACCATAATCATCATATGTGGTTAAAGTTTTATGACATTTGCATCAATTTGTCCCTCAACTCTCTCTGAATTTAATTTTGTACTTTTTGTTCCATTATGAATTTGTCATCACTTTCATTTAATCCTAAAAAAAAATTTTCTTCCAAGAATCATATATATGATGTAATTCATGTGAACCTCTCTCAAATATTTTCTTCCCCATTTTATACAATACTTATTACACATTAACAAAAGTTAGCCAACCGCATACTCTAAAAAAAAAAACAAGTGTCCATTCAAACTCTTTAAATAAGTAAATTAAGTGAATATTTAATGGGTAAAAAGAGTTTTAATTCAAGTATTAAAACTAACATTCCGTTTAAAATTTTATTGATTCAAACAGTTCAAAAACTCTATACTCGTCTCTCCACGTCAAATTCAATAGCATATTCAATTTTTTTTTTCTTTTAATCATTAATCAACATTAATAATCAAGAATAATAAACTTGTTGAGGGCGGACATGAGATCATTTTAGAACAGAAAGTTAAAGGAAGTGAAAAATATAAATGAATGTCATTAACTATAAGGTATAGAGTGGTTTAGGACCTAAAAAAGAGAGCAAACTAATGACCAAAAGTCATTGTATTGTTAGAATATAAAAACATGATGACAAGAGAAGAGACTAAAATCATGGCAAGCAACGAGCAATGATTCAATGGAACAGTAGAATTGCTTACTCCAAGAAATGGTCACCAAATCCATTAATTTACTTTAGAAGATAAGCGCATGATTAACAACAGTGATTTCAAACTACAATACAATACTTTAGTAAACTCAAACAGCAAAGTGATTAGCCCATTAATTACTTGTGCATTCACACGCGCCCCCACATATATATGTTTTTTTTTTTCTTTTGAGTTTCATAATTGATATACATACAATCATCATTTTTATATTACTTTCAGTCATTCTGAGTCCAAAGAGAACAAAAAGCTAAAAAAAAAAAAAAACTATAATCCATTCTCTATGAATAAACACACAATAAAATGAAAGGATTACTAATCTAATTATCAACAATTTTCTTCCTTAAAATTCTCTCAATCAAATTAGAGGCAGACTTAGCCATCAGAGTGGACTTGCGAAAAGCACTTCTAGCACCAATTTAATAGTTATTCTTTTCATTTTATAGATATATGATGAACCGAGCTTCATCAATAATAAAATTATTTTTCTCCTTTTCCATAAATCTCACTTCCCATTTTACTAGAAGTTGAATATAATAATCCGACGTGTTTGATTTAGTATTGAAATTATCTCCATAAATAAATTACTAATGAAAAAATAAGTTAAATAATACCATTAGGGTATCAACAATGAAATTTGATCTCAAGTTTTTGCCATAACAATAAAGTTTGAGATTTTTGTTTCTTTTTTTCACAATGAGATCAAATTGGCTAAAACATTAATGACTAGAAAATAATGAGTACCCTTCTTTCTTTCCTTTCTTTTTTTTTTTCTTAATTATTATAACTCTCATATAATATTCATAAAAATTTCAATCATAATAATAGATTAAAAAATTCATAATCACTTCTCATATTTTAAAATAGAATAAAAAAACTTAATCGAATTACATCTAATTGATAAAATTTATAATTTTATAACGTAAAATGATAAAATTAACAGATATTTTTATCAAATTCTATAAGTAGAAATATCTATATCTATATATATATATATATATATATATATATATATATATATATATATATATATATATATAATACACTTTTTTTTTCCTAAAGAAGAAGAGGAGTGTTAATATTTAAATTTGTATGAGGTATGCACTCTTATTATTATTATTTGTTTTTTGCCAAAGAATATTATGTACAATACGAATATCAAGCTAATTTTTACTGATAGTTCTTGAATTATTGATTGAGTAATACCACATTTACTAAACTTTAATTTGTAATAGTAAATATCTTGAATTTCAATTTCAATAACACCGTAGTCTATGAATTTCAATTTATAATAGTAAACTCTCTGAACCTCAATTTCAATAACACCATAATTTCTGAATTTCAATTTAATATGGACAAAATATTAAATTATCAAATAATCCATATAACTAATGGCGGACACAACATCCCCTAGCCCCACAATGTTTTCAAAATTATACCTAAAATTTTATTTTTTATAGTAGGCCCCTAAATTTTTATATATTTTTTCCTCCTAATTTTTTTTTTCATATTTGCTGTTTCAATTTTTATTTTTTCCTTTCGAACTCTTGGAATTTTTATAAGTAAGCCTTTAACGCCATAATTTTTTTTTTAAAGTTCTATATCTATGATTTGTAATTGTTTTATTTTGTATCCTAAAATTATTATTTTTTCCATATTTCTCCCTAAACTTTTGTTTTTACCCCTCTAACTCTAAGAATTTTTATATTTATATATAACACTATAAAAATTTAGTACTATAATTAAGTTTTTTTTTTTCCCTCTTAAATTAAAATCCTGAATTTGCCACTGCTTTTAATGATAGAAATTGAAGTTCCAATGGACTCAGCCCTGTCATTATAAGATACTTAATAAGTGAATTATTTATGAGTGACATATATAATTATTTTATTGAAGTCTTAGTCACCTCACCCATAACAAGAGAGACAATGTTATGATGGTAACAATCACTTCGAAAGGAGTCATACCATTCTCAATTGTAACCAATAATCGGTGCAACCTGCAAACCCTAAACCTAATATCTAACACACAATTTGCTAATTGGTATGATATATGTTTATGAATCTTTGAAACTCTTAATTACAACTAAATCAAATTGTAGTTTTAGTCCACAAATTACTCCTTTCTCTTCAATTTCATTTGTTTATTTTTCTAAAATGAGAATTGAGCTGTTTCCCATTAATTAAACCCCTTTTTTTTGGGGCAAAAATATATATGTTGTCTGGCTTTATTTGTCACCTAAAATAATTGTGTTTTGCTTTTAGACTTCACATGGGATAATAAAAATAAAAAATATTAATATCATTTTGGAATTGTCTTGTAGTCTTATTATTCTTATAGTAAGAAATGACATTTGCGCGTGCCATTGAAGATTTTTCGTTTTGTTTTTATAGGTCTATCTCTAAAATCATGCTTTATTTTATTCTTGTTTTATTAAGCTAAAATCATGCTTTGTAAACAGTTTAAGGATTCTTTGATTTTGAATTGTTATAGGGTCATTATTAGTAGAATCTAACTGGGGTTTATTTACATGCCGAAAGTTAAAAAAAATGTATAGTCCACTTTATAAAATATATTTATATATATATATACACACACTCACAATTGGGTGAAAATTGAAAATCCATCAAAATTTGATGTTTTTGTGGGCCTAATATTTTTTATATAAGGCCTTGTAGAGATGCCCCCACTTATAGGCCATGACCCAAAGAAGATGATCCCACTCTCTTTAAACTTTAAATAATTTACAATGAAGTAGTTTATAGGGTACTTGGGCCACAATCACCGGCCTAGCCTACATTAAAAGCAAAGTGAAAATCAGAAAAATTATGCATGAATTTCATTATTATATAGTATGTTATTCGGAGGAAGGACTTAATCTCCACAAAAATATATGTATATATTGTTCATAAAAAAATAAAAAAAGAATAATAAATATTTTATTATTGAACAAAAATATAATATCTAATAGTAATTACTAACTACAATGTAAAGGGAAAATACATTAAAAAATAAATATTTTATTATTCCTAAAAGGTTATTCATTATTTCTTTTTAGTATATCTCAAAATACTTGCTCACTCAAAAAATAATTATAGATATTTGTCAATTTTATCTTTATTAATTAAAAAATGTATTCTCAAAATTAATAATAAAATTTATAAGTTAGCAAGTAATTAATAATATTTTCTTAAACTGTATGAGAAAAAAAGTAACCAACTTTTTTAAGACTGAGGAAATATTTACTTACTCCTAGTCTATCCTTGCCCTTATCTCTACCAACTGAAAATGAAATTAACACTTTGCCGATTTACATTCACAACATTACTATCATTCAACCGCGGTAACTTGTACGGTTTTGGATCTTCAATAGTAAGTAATTTCAGTTTCTCCACAAGCAAAGTATTTGCCAAGTTCTCCAATTGGCGTCCTCTTGGGCAGCCTTGGCTCCGCTTCCCATCCTAATTCTGCCCATTCTAAGCCTTCACTCTTGAGGTGCGAGGGAATGCATCATACCTCAGTAGCATGTCGAAAACTTCTTTTGATACTAACAGCACACGAAGTTCAGCGGCATCTCTGGAAAATCTGACGAGTGACAAAACAACTCAAATTTTGACATTTCTATTTTTGCCTTAACTTAATCGCTAATCAGTAGCTAATTAATAAATAGTTAGCTACTAAATCAACACAGTCGCTAATTTTAATCGCTAAATCGACAGTTTCTAGTAGTGCCACTTTCTAGCACAAGTGATAAGGTCCAATTTTTGTTTATAGTATGTTATTAGAAGGAAGGATTTAATTATGTATATATTATTTTAGAATACCATAATGTAAGAATAGAATATTGATTGTAAATAAAATATTTATCTATTTTATTTGTATGAATTGAAGTGTGTTAAATAGCATTTTTTTTAATATTTATTTACCACTTACTTTTCATAAATTTAAATAAATTTGACATGGATGGGTGTATAAAATATATTATTTTTATATGCACTGGATATATTCAATAATCTCATATATATTTTATTTATATAATTTGATTGTGATAAGCAAAATGATTGTTTCAAAAGAGTTAGTCGAAAGCATGATTAGTAGATCATAATTCACAATTATTAAAGAAAATAATAGAACGTAATAGATTTAAGAACAGGAGCCAAGTATACTGAAGTCATTTTCATGGCAAAGAAACTAATAAAGAGAAAAATGGGTTCTAGACTAGGAAGCCAATCATTATTAATAAACTGAGTGTACTGGGAAACAGATCATACTCATTAATTAAAAATGAAAAAAGTAAAGAACAAAAGAAGAAGAAGAAAAGAGAAGAGCTAGTGGCAATAACAATAATTGTAAAGGAAGAAAGCAACCCTTCAGTTTTTAACAAAAATGATGTTCATTTTAACTATTTTTGGCAGTAAAAATGACCCACATTGACTCAATGCCCTAAGAAGATGAATTTGCTTCAAATCTCCATTAAATTAAATACTATAATAAAGAGACTCCAAAAGTCTAGCTTAGCGTAGAATCCAAAGCATTATTAAGCTTTCAACAGAACCTTTTTCCATGATCAATGCTGAAGATGATTACATATGTGAAGAAGGTGACCCTTTTTTCTTGCATCACCACAAAAAATTATTCATTCCTTCTGTCATTTTTCTCAGTAAGCTAATCATTTGTTAAGAAAAACATTAACAGAAAAGGAAAAAAAGAAAAAAAAAACACTCGAATCTTATGCGGTTCAATCTCTTAATATAGACTCAAGTCCATCATCCCTTGCAAGGATAATCCATTGTCATCACAGTTACACAAGCAACATTTAAACCCTTCACAAGTGTAATATTTGGACATGTCATAGATAAAATTACTAAAACTCTCTTTTACAATACCCCAAATAACCAAGGTTATACCATTTCTTTAGTTAACTCAAATTAATGGGGTTTGCATTATTAGGGAGATTGAGAAAAGATATGATAAAAAAGAAAAGGAAAAAAGAAAAAGTAATAAACTTTCAGTACGAAAAATAAATAAATAAATAAAACAATAATTCTGCTACCTGCTTCATAATACAGGACATCAAGCATTCAAACCCTAATACATTCTTTTTTCAGAAATTTCTGATGTACCTAAAAAAAAAAAAGCAGTTTATTAATCCTGCATGAAATTCGAACTCACAGCTCTGCTATTTGTAATAGGGCAACATCCAGATTAGTTTAAAATGGTATACCCCTTGCAAGAATGGGATAGAAGGGGAAGGGGTGCTAACTGCTATGGATTTATTGTACAAAGGGGTGACTGTATGGAAATAACCTCAAAATGATCGATAAAAAATAAGCAGGCAGGCAAATTGGAGAAAATAACTTTAAACAGCTAATCTCACAAAATATTCATACAATATCAAGTTTCCAAATGAGTTGTATCATGCAAAATTACAACCATATGGACTGAAAAAGAAACAGTTGATGTATTTTTTTCTCTAACTGTCCTTCCAAAAATGTCTTCATGATCTCTACAGTTATCTAATTTCATTCCCAGAGAAATAAAGAAAAGCTTCCACAGAATTGCAATAGGATGCATTGTCATCACATTAACCCCGGGCAGCAGTCCAGAACTTCTAGCTATCTTAAGGAGAGAAAAGTTTGACTGAAAAGGACTAGTGTCACACAGACTGTAAACTATGGGCTTGAAAACCATCTTGCAGACATTTAACAGCGCCATCATAGTTTAAGAAGCCCATGAACCAAAATTCATGATTATCAACAGAAATAATCTGGATGTATTTCTCTGATGGATTTGTTCTGCTTGATGAAGGATTGACGGCTTTAAGTTGGTGTAATGGGATGACCACCTATTTTGGCAAAATGAAGGGTCAAAATATGCCAAGAAATTCAATGATAGAGAGAAAACAAGATGTATTATAATGGCAGCAATATTACTAACACCAGGGACATTAATGCAATTACACATCAATAAATAGACTATTAACTATATTAACGCACAAGCAAGAAACAAATTGCAGCTAAAGATCAGCACAGATAATAACCATCACCAGTCTGCCGACCTGTAGTAGACCTATAACCACATATCAATCAATTTTTAGTAACATGAGTCAATCATTCCCAATTCAAGAGAGTACAGTAATATACAGTAGATTTGCAGACCTTATAAATTCACAGGCAAAACCCGATTAGGTGGACTAGGTTATAGGTGATAAATTTGCATAAACGCTAGATTAGTAAATGGACAAACCAGTGGTGCCACCAGAAAATCAGGAAAGAAGCAAGACTATCCAAAAAGTTATTCATGTTTACTCTGGGATACTATACACAAAGTGCATACACAACATTCGGCTGGAGTAGACTTTAAGAACTAATCCTTATATTGTACATTAATTAGGCACTGGTATGAAATAAATTATAAACAAATTTGTACATGAGAATGAGTTCTGCTTAGACTCATAATACGCTCAATCAAGTCATTTAGACCCTGTCAAAATTTAACCCAAGCAAACTTTATAAAGAAAAAACAAATCTAATATGATTTTGCATATCAACATCAAGTTCACAATATTTTCTTCACTCCCTAGACCTCCCAAAATGACATCTTATTTCTTCACTTTGCAAAGAGAAAAATCTGCTCTCGTTGCCCCTTTATATTTAATACCAATACTTTTGTTGTAATGACACAACTAAGTGGCCTAATTCAGCAACTCTTACTGAACTCAAACATGTGTTGTTGCTCTGCTGCTAACTTTTAAGCAATTCGACACATGGTTAACAAGTAGATTAGGATCACCTAATTCTAAGACAAGATCAAAAGGAATGCCACACTTAACACAACAAGGTGTTGCACAATATAAGAAATCAAACAAGTGATATAGAACAAAGTAATTGGACTTCTCAAGAAAACCAAAAAGTTGAATGCTTTCTTAAATCAATATGGACTTTAAATATAAAATAAGATGTAAAAACATCCATCCAGCCTGTACAGCAAAGCTGGACACTTCAAAAGGATACCAAAGACTTAAATTGAAAATATCAGACTGGCAACTAATTTATTTGGCTAGGCATATAAAATAAGATTAATAAAGGACTAGGAAGTAATGTATATCAGAACTTGTTATCAATGAGGTTGTGGAGAATTCAAGGAAACCTCAATGATTCGCTCAAATAATGAATCCTCTATGAGAAAGCTGGAGATATTAGTGAAACTTTATTTCAAAAGAAAATTGCTAAATGCAAAACTTGCTTTTTTACCATCTTTTACCGCCTTAGGTGGCATATTTTGTCTTCCCTAAATTATCCTTAGTTTCAATAGTTTACATTTGATTTTAAAAGGGACAAAATCCTTATCTTCCATTGTTTTTGCTTCTTAAGGTTTTCTAATTTCATGTGCTTCACTCAAAGAGGATAACAAGTGAGTTGAGATGACAGAACCTCCTTGAGAATGAATGTTTTTCAAAATAGGCAAAGTGAGGAATTCCAATTGACTTGGCTTTGAAGTGCGTGAGTGATAATAGTTTACATATCCATAAAACTCCTAGTTTGGTGATACGAAATCCACATATTAATGATGAGTATAAACCTCATTTTTTTAAGCTGAGGGTTCTTTGTCATGATCAATGGATGATAGATCCATATTTAAAAAAAATAAATAAATAAAAAATGCCCATGAAAGTTTTGACACTTGAAAGTTATGCCAATGCCTATTTCACTATTTATCCATGCACTTCAACCTTATCCACTATTCCACATTTTTCATAATCTGGCTCCACCTGCTTGAGCTGGCTATGTTAGTTGTGTACTGGGCCTACTGGTCTACTCACTCAAAATACGAGTTTTTACATGACTTGGCATGAGAGAAGAGTCACAACACTCACTGATGAATGACTTGTAGTTTGTTTTGAAAAAGAAGGATTATCTTCACTGCTTGGTGCCATATTTGGAGAATACGTTTACTAATTTTATCTTTTCCTTCATTATAATAAATATTTACATTTGCGTACAAGATTTAAAATGTTGAAGATTCACTTTATGTTCTCCTTTTAAAAAACAAAGTTTATACTTTACTGAAGGTTAAATTTAAGCTTTAAATTTAAAATAAAATTGTCTATTCATATTTTTAGTGCAATAAGTTATTTATTCAAGATAGCATTTAGTACTAATATCATTAAATAAATATGAAATTGCCTTCAAATATATAAAAAACTAACATTTGTCAAAATATCACTAATCCCTTTTATCGTTAGTAACACTTTTTAGACATTTATGAACCAGCATTTAATTTTTCTAATTTTTATTTTTCAAAATAACAAAAAACATAATCAATAAAAGAGCATTCCAGGATTGGTCAACAGATTTCAAGATTGTCATGTCAAGTTTTAATTACTTGGTCCTGAAGTTAATATTTTCTTTTAGGAGTTTTTATGTAACTTCCTACTTTGGTTTCCTAGGATTGGAAAAATGGAAAACTCATGGTGATCTTCATGTTTAGGAAGCTAATTTTTTCAAGAATAATTATTCTTTCACCCAGTTAGTAAGAATCTAATTTCCTTCTTAGTTTAAGGGTTTAGCCTATAAATAAAGCCACAATATAACAATAAAATGAAAGGTTTTTGTGTAACAATAAAATTGAATATTTTCTATATATTTTTTTCTCTCTGTTCTGGTGGATTCCTAGGGAACTTTTAGTTCAATTGTATCCTTGGAAAAGACTACAAAGGTGGAGTTTTGGCCATCTTGCATCTTCTGTTGTGCAACTCATTCTGAGTGAGGTGGTAATCTTGCCAACAATTAGATTCTACCTACACAAGCTTATTCGATCTACAAGTTTGTGTTCTACTGTATCTACCTTCTCTACTTTATTTCTTCTAATGCTTATGTTCCACAAGTCTGCCTATTCTACAGTTTCATAGTGCCAAGTCCTAACTTTCAAGACATCAATTGTGTTTCTACATATCAGTGTCAATAATTTCAATAATTTATTTTTTCTTTTGGTTTAACCAAATCAACCCTTTGACACCCTCTCCCTTCTCTAGCTGCTCAGTAAACCAACTAGCTCTAAATAAAGTTGATGCAAACCCCACCGTACCCCTTTATCATCTGAACCACAGACTAGGCATCATCATCCCAGAATAACTATATATCCAAAAAATGTAAGATATACAGCCAACATTGAAGCATATGCTGCTCAAGTAGAAACAGCAATATGAATTAAAAAATTGCCAAAGTGTCTGTAGATTAAGAAAAAAAAATATGCAACTAAGGCTCAAATACAGGTGGCATATGCAAAACATACATAAAAGTTCAATCTTATGATTAGAATGAAAATTAAGATCTTCCTGTTGATATGACATCCAATGAATTTAACTAGAGCCAATGAAAAATACCTTATAATAGCTCCATTCAGTTTGGCTACCAGATTTATATGAAAGGGGGTTATCACTCGAAAATGCAAGTTTTGCTGTAGAAACATATAAAATCCCCATAACTGGACCAGCTGATGTCGATAAATAACATGCATATGAATTTTGGAGTTGCTCCTCAGGAACTGTTTCAAATGTTTGTCGAAAGATCTTCTCATAACCACCTTCTGCTAGGACCTTTGTTCCCTGAGCAATTCTTCCCAGAGCAGCATCTGTAAAGCTAGGGGCTGTTTTCACTGATTTGAGCCAAAAGAAGAAAAAGATAGATTAGTAATTTCAGAATAAAAGGATTTTCTAACAATAGAATAAAGAAACAAAAAAGTTCTAAATCATTCCAATAGCCCATGCTTTCCATATTGTACAAACAAAAGTCAACCACTTGTCGTGGGGGTCACCAAAAATCCAATTTTACATTAAATTATCACAAATCAGCTGATTTCAATAGGTAGCAAACATATGATTAAGATGAGTCTATCGCAAGTCATGTGCACATACGTAATGGTGGAAAGGGAGCAACTGCCACAACAGTCATATTTCAACTCAGATAAAACCACAATTCCAAACCCCAATTTCTACCCTGAAGCTACTCCTAGAAAATTAATAGTAATTCTTGTTGACATCAACTGGAAAAAAATAATTATCCTCTTACTCTCCTCAGTTTGTTATTAAACCCAAACTAGGGGATGTCAGATTGTGCAGGCAGATAAGATAGATGAGAGAAACAGGATTTTGAGAAGAAGAGGCTGACCTGGGCTTCCCTCTATCTCAGACAAACAAATAAATTTAGGGGAGACTAGCTTCATTTTAGGATTAAGACACAACTTATATATTTACCCTTTAAGTGTTGATTCCATCCAATCAGCATAGAACTTTTTGTACATTTTATTGTAATAAGATCACATAGATATAAAGCAAAAGATCCAATTATACAAGTAAAACCCATAAGATTGCACCTTACACTAAAGCACATCTTTAACACCAAACCTTAAGGCTAACGTTGCAAATATTGACATTATGAGGACCCATCAAATGATCTTCATTATTCAAAACCCACAAATTTTGCCAATGAGAAACTATCAAATGGTCTTCATTTCTAAAAATATGCAAATCATTTTCGGTAAGAATCCATTTGCAATATTATAAGTGAGTGGTTGTTCAATAATTCACACAATCAATACCATTGTCCTTCCAGTGCTGCTAATAGCACATCGACTCCTTCAAACTGCTTTGCTACTCCCCCTTCTATGACCTTAGGCACAATAAGGCTCGCTAAGTAGCCCAATCATCCCCATCTGAGATCTCTTGGGTGGCATCATCTCGGTTTTTGGTTTCAATGTTCGGATTAGACGTAGGAGTGAGGATGCTTGGACAAGTATCCCAAACAGAGTCCTAGGTAACCAGCTGAAGCTACTCATGCTGGCTCTCTATTATCTCCTCAGCGCTAGGAATCTATCTTTGCATTGTCATGTGATGTAACTAGAGTTTAATCCTGAGTTTGTACAATGATAACCATAAATTGATCATCTATTATCTACAAGGAAGTTTTTTCCTCGCTAAGTCAGACATTGCTCCTTGGACATCTATAGTTACTTTCTCTATCCTCCTCTTGCGTCTGCTTCTTCCATAAATAAAAAGCTAATTGCTAATACACATACCACGATATTGTTTCTACCTCTCACATGCTAGTGTCAAATCCCAACTGAAATATAAGAAACTGGCATGAAATATAAGAAACTGGCACCAAGGATCAACAAATCTCGAATTATCCTCAATTTTCTCATGAGAATCATTCACTATAACACCAAACACCTAACAGCAAATCAATACGTATGTTCCTCTAGCAACAGACCTATAACATATATTACTGAAGCAATGCTACTAAAAATACCATGCAAACTTACACGATCAGAATGAAAGAATCAAATTCAAGTTTCAGTTAAAATTTAAGTTAAGTTCTATTACAATTTACCAAATCCATACATAATGCATGTAATGATCATCAAAGATTAGAAAATTATGCTATTAAAGCCTAATAAATTAGAATCAGACTTAGAAATTTTAAAAATAAATATAGTAATTTAAAAAAAAAATCTCACAGTGCTGCCATGTGTTGCCAGCGAGATCCTCAGCCTTCTTGGTAGCTTCTCCCACCCTTCTTCCCCATCTCCCTAGCATCTCCCTCACGTTTCCCATAGTATCTGCTCCAAACACACACAAAATTCCTCTTAAAAAAAATCATAAATAATTATTCCTACATTTATTTATTATTCATATGATAATTTACCTTTGAAGTTAAAGGAAGAGGAGGATTGGGCAGGAGATGAAGAAACGTACGGATTGGATCCGTCAAAGTAAACGTTGTTATTGCCATTGTCACTCGGAGCACGAGATTCTGTCACCAAATCGGGACTCCAGCGAACCGATTTCCTCGCGGACCCTTGACGGTTCGGAGTTTGTACCTGATCACCGGACTGAACCTGCGTATCAGAATCCGATCCCGTCAATACACTGCCTTTTTTCGCGTCTCCATTCGGGGCATCATGATGATTATTACTATTATTATCTCCGGTCTTCAGATCGGGTAAAGAATTCGGCTTTGGATCCTTGCCGGTAGATTCTGTATCATACTCCGTCGTCGTCCCCACCTTGGGCTGTTGATCCATGCTCTAGATGATTCGACGAGTGCTGTGACGCGTTGAGGAGAGGTAGATATGCTTCTTTTTCTGCACAAATAATTTGATTTTTTTTCTTTTAGTTACGGTGTTCAGATTTGAAAGCCATGTTGTTGAGAGTATTTTGTTGACATGGCGATTTTGAGATGGGGTTAACCGGGAAAAACGGTGATGGGCCGTACAATAAGATTGCCTTTTTTAGCGCGAACAAGTAGTGATGGCGACAACTTTGACTGGTGGGCCTTTGCATTTTCTACCTACAATTCGTTTGCTAACTGTTTTTTATGCTTTGTTTGGGAAATCCCAATTCAATTTCTGAATTATTGCTAAAAGCTCAATCAACGTTTTGAAATAATAATAATAATAATAATTTTTCCCTTTCCCTTATACTCATTTTATGGTCTAATTAAGAAATTAGTAGCTCATATTTCAGAATTTGATATTATCAGACGTGATGTACTAGCAGCTCATGCAACAGCGGTGATCTTAATAGACATCATGTGGGCTCGCGAGTTCCAAATCTTCATTCTCTGGGACTCATCTTATATTTTTAAATATTAAAAATTATTAAAATTGAAAGAAATCACATTTTCAAATAATAAAAATATCAAAATAAATAATTTAGTAAATATTGATAAACATCGGTATAGACAAATTACCTCAAGCGAGCTCATAAATCATCTCAAGCAAGTCATGAACTCGCCAAATACAAATTACCATAATATTTCAGGACTCTTCTACAAAGCACATAGGTCGCCAAATCTAACTAAAGATGATCCATGACTCAAGTAGAGTCTTTCACCTGCGTTCTTCATTTTCTAAAATATAAGAAGTAATTATTCCATTACATTGAGCAATAATGACCCTATTTTACTCGAACTTGCATCTTAAAATAGTCCTTATAAATACTTTCAGATATTTCATATTACAAATTACGTACTCTAAATACTTGATATACTTTATCTTTCGGATAGACTTGCGCCAAAATTATAAATTTACAAAAAAATTTTGTATATATATATATATATACTTTTTATTTTATTTTATATTTTCAGTGTATTTTATATTTTTTTATTACAACACTAAATTTATTTTTTAATAATATGCTAGCATTTTATAAGGAAAATATCATATATTAAAATAAAAAGAATTTTAATCAATGTATTAAAAGCAAACATAGGAGAAGATAATTTTATTTTTCTAAAAAATTAAAAACAAAAATAATTTTAATTTTAATTTTTTTCTTCCTCTCTTAAATTTTAATTATTTTTTATCATTACGTAATAATACTTTCATTTCTTAAAATTTAATAATAACAATGAAATATTAAAATTAATAATTTTATATTGATAATTATAAATTGCAAAACACAACCATATGCTATGAATACAAATTCATCAATAAAAACTATAAATATCAATCATAAAACTATAGATTTGTAGGTTAAAAATAACAAGTTCATAAATTATAAACTGTAAGTTTATTACACATATACCTGGACTCTATATATTATAGTTCATAAATTCATAAAAAACTATAGGTTCATAGTTTAAAATACAAAGGTTTCATAAATTATAAACTAAAGATTCATTACAAATATACCTAAGGTTTATAGATTATAATTCATAAATTTATAAACTAAAAAACAGATTCATGTGCTAATTAATGAATTTATAATTGATAAATGATAAACTTACATTTTAATGATCTTATTGCTTACATTGTACTACCAATAAATTTATATTTTCCATTTAATGAACCTACAACTAATCATATATAAACTTGTGTAATAGTAAAAATTTATGGTCATATAAAAAATGAATATGATATTTTATAAAAATATAAAATTATCCTTAAAAACCATTTAAAAAAATTACCCATAAAATGTTAAAATTTATAAATAAAAATTACATTGAAAATTTTAATGCAAAATAAAAATTTAATTCTTTATGGGTAATTTTTTTAATTCTTTATGATATTTTACTTAATTCTTATATCATTATAAGAATTAAATAAAAAAAAATCAACCATGTAATTTTTCTTAGAAAAATAAAATAAAATATATATAATTTTAATTGCAAAAATTATAAATAAATAAAAAAGAAAAAAAGAGAAAAAACATATAATAACTAAAAAAGAAAAAAAACAAAGAATAACTAAAAAAAAAGAATGTTTGAGCCCAAGATTGAACTTATAACCTAGAGAGTGTGAGGTTAAAATGATTACCAATTAGTCTTTTTATTGTTTCGCTATATATATAATAATTAAATGTACCTTAAGACTATATGCATCATTTATAGTCTTAGATTCAGAATATAATTTGCTACCATTATCATCATAATTGCTCTAACCTTTCTCCCTCAAAATCATAGTTATTAAATCTGAACAAGACTAATGGGTCAACCTGGTAACTCGAACCCTAAATCAGTCCGAATTTATTATTAGATCATATTCGCAATTGACCCATAAAAAAAACTATGCGACTCGAAGATTGAATCGATGACTCGATGTGAGACTCGGTTAGTAATCCAGTGGCTTCACAATTTTAATTTTTTTTCTTTTTTCATTATACTTGCTTTTATTTTGATAAATTATTATGATATGCACTTTTATTTTCATTTCTTAATATTTCTTTAATTATTTTGCATTTTCATTCTATAGAGTAAAAGTTAGAAAATTTTCATTTTATTTTAATTATTAATGTTAAATTAATTTTAATCCTTGAAATTTAATAATTTAATTATATTTAATTCTTAAATTGATATATAATGAAATATTTGAACTTATTAACACTTTTTGATGAAAATATAAGGATTAAAATTACTAAATCTCAATTTCTCTTTTTTTAATTCATAGTGTGATTCATGCATATAAAAGTGTAAAGATATATGAAATATCTAATGGATTTATTTATGATTTTGTTTATGTTTGTAAATTAAAATATCTAGTTTGTTAATTTTTATTTTTGAGTGGAAGTTTATGTACTCCTAATTTTTTTTTTAATATTTTATATTTATTTATTATATAAAATTATAAATTAAATATTTAATTAATTACATCGATTCACCTGTTCAACCATTGATTGAACTACTGACCCATTAATCCAACTTATAAACTGGATTGATGTCCAATCTAGGTTAATAACTATGCTCAAAATTAACAATCATCCTAATGTTGCCGACTTACCTTCATTTTTTTCCCATAACATTTATCTCCTTAAATCCCAAACCCTACTATTGTGCCACTAATACAATCATTCCTTTTTCACTTGCATTAATTAATTTCCACTGTTTCTCAGCATTCTTCTCTCTCTGTGTACACTATTTCTCTACATGCTTTACGGAGTATTTTCTCCGTTACGAAAAATATAGCAATTAAAAAAATTAATTTTATTTATAAATAAGTAATTATTTAATAATTTAATAAAAAAAATAATAAAATGACTAATTTAATCTTTCATTTCTAAAGTATGATAAATATTTTTTTAATTTATACTATAATTAATAAGAACATTTTTAATAATTTATGATAAAATTACTATTTTATTAAAAATAATATTTTTTTTTCAATAACTACTTTTTACATAATAAAAAGTAATATTTCAAATAAATTAAATTGCTTGCATTTCTTCAATTGTGAGAGAGGTTGGCACGTAAATTAAGGACACTCAGTTTGAGGTTCATCGTCTCTCTCTCTCTCTCTCTCTCTCTTTATACTCACCATTTATTTTTTATAAATTTTTGAAAGTTTTATAGTATAATTTTAAATATTTAAAAAATAATTAAAAATAAATGTTAAGTAATTAATATGAAAGTTTAAGAGTTGTTTTAAATTTTTTATGTAATAATAGTCTTATTTAAAGAAATTAAATGAAGAACAAAATAAAAAGTAACAAATATAAAAAATCTAATATATATATATATATATATATAAATGAAAGCCGGAGTATAGAGAAAATTTTGAAACTATCCATGTGCTCATAATTTGATTTATCTTTTTTTTTTTTTATAATTTTTTGAAATTTATATAATTTCAAGCATTTAAAAATAATTAAAAATAAATATTAGATAATTAATAAGGTATTTAATATGGAAGTTTAAGATTTTTTTTTATTTTTTGATAAAATAATATTATTTAAACAAATTAAATAAAAAAATAAAAAGTAATAATATAAAATATAAATAATAAGGAAGATAGTATAATACTTTTAATATAAATATTATAATATAATTGCTTTCATTATATTCTTTTACAATTTTTTTTTCTTTCTTTGACAATATTGTGATTAATAATTTGAATTTTTATATTGCTATATAAAAATAAAAATATTGACGGAAAGACCAGCTTAAAAATTTATTATCAATAATAACAATTATTATTAACGTAAAATAAATAATAAATTTATATTTATATGTTTTTATTTAAAATAATATTTATATATTTTTACTTTTTTATGATACATGAAAATTAATTAAAAATAATTTTTAATAATAAATCAGACGAACGAACTAATTTGTGGTTAATTCAAAAGCCAACCATGTCATTGACAACAACTCCAGGCCTAGCAAAATAATTTATAGCTATGGCTATGGCCAAGTAAATGAATGCATGTAGATAGTAACATACTGTTCTTATGATCCAAAATACAAAACAAGTTCAGTTATAAAAATTTGTTTATCACTTACAGCTTGAAGTAAAGAATGAGAAATATTTTGGATTCTTGAGTAGTAAACATTTGTTTATAATTTAGATTTACTATGCGATTAGAGGTGGCTTGACAGCAAAGCATGTATCTATTGGTCATGTGATGGCATACTTTGAATCTGTTCAATGAAGTTCAGCATTGTCTTGAGGCTGCTATCATCTGTACAAAAAGTTGAGAAAAGGCAAAATTTACAATGACAAATCAGAATAATATCTTTCTTTTTAGACAGGCAAACCAGGAAAAAAGAAAAAAATGCCTTGCAAGATAAAATCATCAAAAGCATTACTGACCAAGTCTTGGTATGACATGCCCCTTGGGATGAAAAATCACAACTGGGTCAACAAATGATTTCAACAAATCAATTCCTCCTGGCTTCAAAAAATCCATCTCCCCTGTTGCATTAAAAGAAATTAAAAATGATACTCCGTAGTCATATAAAATTGAAATGCACAACAGAATATAGGAAATTGAAGTGCATTTTTAGTCTCATGCCCTGTACAATTTCTTCCGGCCACTTCCTTATCCATGCTGGTTAGACATGCTGCTAAATCTAAAAACTACTTTCCAACTACTAGCAAATCTAGAAATGGCAATGGGGCGGGGTGGGTTTTGCAATTACCATCACTGCCCCACTGCAAATTGGGATAGAGGAGGGGCAGGGTCGGGTCGGGACTAGTGCGGATTACCATACATTGATGTTTAAGAAAACCTGTTAGACATTATTAATAAATAGAATATATAAGAAAAATAATATATATATACATATATATGTGTGTGTGTGTGTGTGTGTATATATATATGTGTAGGGTTAAATTTTGGTCTGGAATTAGCACAGGGGCACCTAAACCAGTCCCTGCCCTGTCTATGATAGCGGGGCAGCGATTCCCCATTAGGTCGGGTAGCAATTATCACCTCTAAGCAGACCTAAGCATTTATCTTTGGATGATCAAACCAATATAACAAATTCATAAGTCAAATTTTATATTCATGTTACTAACCAAAACGACTTGTAATCACTAATTTATTATAGAGTTCTGAAGACCTTTTTGCAATATATTTGAACTTTTTGCTATTTCAACCTCTCCCTTTCCCAATCATTTTGTTTGTCAATGATAAATACACACACAGAGCAGAACTCCCAACAGAATATGGCTAATTCTTTTAGATACAAATACAGACATTTAATGAACCATTAGTCATAACTAAAACAGACTTCACCCACAAGTCAAATGAACAACCAAGAATCAATGGATAATTTGTACTTTCTCTGTCTCTCTGTCTCTCTCTCTAACAAAATCATGTAATAAACACTCTCAAATTGAACTCTAATCAATTCAAAATTCAAAAATTGACCTGGTAGATGAATTGAAAGATAATCGTCTGCTAATGCAAGAAAATATGAGTAGGGAACTAGTACAGTATGAACCCAACTTTGAAGTACACTTGAAACCAGAATTAAAAACTTAAAATATAAATGCTGGTACTGGAACATTTTGACAATAACTTTGAGATATCCTAGTTTATTTTGTCATCTAAAACTTCTAGATTTTCAATAGTCTTGCTCTCAAGTTTCATAGCTTTTGAGAATGCATAGCCTTTTGAGTGCTGTTAATTAATCATATATAAGAATTTGAAGATGGGGAATTTTTAAGACTTCCACAGAAGTTGTGGCCTTCTCCATTCTCTAAATTTTACTGCCTTGCATTTAACAAATTAAGCTCCTTATCAACAAGATGTGCTAAAGAGACAAAATTTTCTTTCCCAAAAAAAAAAAAAAAAAAGCATCATGATTGAAATGGTGTATATGCAATAATTAATGATAATTGAAATGCAGTATTAAAAACATAATATAGTAAAACACATAATTGATCAATTCCTTTAAGAAATGCATAAGGGTTCTCTACCAGACGCAATTTTCCGAAAGCATCTAATCACAATGCTAAATAGGCACTAAAGAAGGTTTAGAAATTGTTAAGTTACCTATAATGTGGAGAGAAGAGCACTTAATGGGAGATGAGAAGGCATTAGCAGCAAGCTTAGGTTGGCCAAATTTGTATCCTCCAAACTTAGCCCCAGATACTATTATCAGAAACTTAATCTTCGGAATCCTTGTAAAGGCCGTGCCCTACAATTTCAGTTCTCTCCTTCACATTTCAAGATCCCAAATAAATTGAAGCTAAAAGAATAGAGTTTTCATACCTGCGCTTGCATGCCTGGGACAGCAGCTGATAAAAATGCTCCCTAATATTAATTCAAATAGAAAAATTATAACTAATTGTTTCAAGAAAATCACATTAAAAGAAATTACAAATTAAAGAAAAGGGAGAGCAAGATTTTAAAGATTCTAAGGGCAAAATGAAGCCAAACCCACCTGGGAGAAGCCGAGCAAACCATCAAAAGGACCATGATTTATCATATATTCTTCTATATAAGCAACACATTCTTCAAAATTTCTGTACTCTGTAAAGTCCTACAAATAATAACAATACAGTTTTTTAAACTACCCTTCTGATTTTTCTCTCAATTAAAGAACTAAAAAGGACTAGATTAGATTATGATAAGAAGATCTAACCTGATTGCTCTGATACCATTCATAATAAGGAGGATCAAAAAAGCCTTCAACATCAGATTTTCCTCCGGCAGGAAACGGGCCGTCAAGGAACTGAAGGTCGAGCTTTTCAAGAACAGTTTGAGGCCATCTTGCTATCAATTTATGAAGAATTGAAGCACTAGTTCTAAACCCATGGAGGCAAAGAATTCTGGGTTTGGTTATGATTTCATTTTCCATCACTAGTTTATTAGTAGATTGTCTCTTGTTGTGCCTGTGCTGCTGCTCCTCCAGTAGCAGTTTGTTGGGGACAAAAGGGCTAAAATGGAGTGACTGAAATTTTACCTGTAAAGGTAGTGAATATGATCTCAGTAAAACGGCTTTTGCAAGGCTAAACGTCATCAATCCCATCAAGTTTTACTGTAAGTTCTGGTATTTGATAAAATGCGAGACCAAAGAGCATGGCTTTTCAAAATTAATTAATAATAGTGGGAGAACTTCTCGTGCTGGTTCATAAAATTGGAAACATACATATACTTCCAATCCAACTGATTTATAAATTTAGGCAATTGTGAATCAGGTGCTGCCTGAATAATTTTTTAGGATTCGAGTTTTTAAAAAGTATAAATAGTTATCATCAATTTAACGATAAATATAAAAGAGAAAGTTGCTTCTGTTATTATCCTAATATGATTGAATGATAAATAAATTTTTACTTTATTGATTGTGATAATTAAATTGATTATATGCATTAATTTTATATTAAAATTCATATTTTTTAGTAGGGAGGAGAAATCAAATCTGAGTATATTACTCAGACTGTATATGCACTTATTATTAATTTATATATTAGTGTGTAATATTAGAATTCATTTAAAACGAACATTTGAACATATATATATATATATATATATATATATATATATATATATATATATATATATATATATATGGAGGAATAAGCAAATTTACGTAAGAATTCTCAATTAATTTTTTTTAATTATGCATTTATGATGAATAATATGGTCATTTATTAAATAAATGATATAGTTATCTAATTATATTTAATTTAATAAAGAAATAATGAATTCAATTAGAATAAGAAAAAATAAAATAATTATTGTTTAATATATAATTAATTATATTATAAATTTATAATTATATAATTATTATAAATAAATAATTTAATTATCTAATTATATTATTTAATTTAATTTAATTTAAATAAAGAAAAAAGAATTCAATTAGAATAATAAAATAATTTTTATTTAATATATAATTAATTATATTTAATTTAAATAAAAAAGAATTCAATTAGAATAATTTATTTTTTTTATGTTTTTATAAAAATACTAATGTGATTATAATATATAAAATTATCAATTATGATATTAATAGGCAATAAAAAGTATTTGTAATTAAATACAAAAAGATTTATACAAGCACTAAAAGTAAATTTAAAAGAAAAAACAAGAAAAGTATTTCAACTAAATATATATATATATATATATATATATATATATATATATATATATATAGATAAATATTTGAATTTATTTTATATATGAATTGAATCTTACACAAAATATACAATTAATTATCCTATTGGATTGGAAAGAAAATAGAGATGTCGTAAATACAATAATAATGATGCTAAATATGTTAACAAATATTTTTTTCCATATTATTAATAAGTATTTATTTTATATCATAAGTATATATTAAAATTTTAAATATTTGATGGAGACATAAATATTCATATAACTCTATATGAAAAATACTTAAATATTAATGGGATGTGCAATTGACAAATATAAAAAATTTATAGAGGTATAGTTTTATAACATGTTATATAATGTTAATGTAAAGTTTAGTTAATCATATATTTATTATATAATGGGAAGGACTCATAAACCCATTGTCTTAAGATTTTGTGTTGGATTGTTATGTCAAACCCATAAGTATATTTCTCTTAAGGTCTATGATGAAGATCTCCCAAATTACGTAGGTTCCCTGGTTCAAACAAGTGGTATTAGAGTCGATGGTTTGGTAAAGATGAGTATGGAGACGGTGGTCAGATCACATGGATTGCACTCTTCACGTGGAAAAGCAAGGTGATCCCAATGCAACCTTTGCCGGTGAAGTGTAAGGCTCTTTACCGTAATACTCAAAACTTCCACTTAAGGGGAAATCTAAGTCCAATGTGAATGTTCACACATGAGAGAGAGATTGTTAGGATTTTAAGTACATGGAATCCTACATTAAAAAGAGATGAGATTAAAGAAGGATATATAAGTGAGAATGACCTATAAACTCATTAACTTAAGATTTTGGGTTAAAGTGTAATGTTAAACCTATGAGTATGTTTCTCTTTAGGCCTATAATGAAGATCTATCAAGTTATGTAGGTTCCCTGGTTCCTACATTTATTATATCACTTCTTATTTTTAAAATTGTATTGTATCTTTTTTTATTTATCGTAAAAATAAATAGAGTATAGCAAATTTTATAAGAAATTGATTGGCATGAGGAGAAAAAAATATTATTTTCTTTTGAGATTAATTAAGCAAATCATTTAAAAGATGAACTTAAAGTTTTCATTTCAAAAGAGATTCAAAATGTATCAATGATAAAATATAAATAATAAATATTGAAAAAAAAGAAGAAGACGAATAAGCTCAACCATTAAGGAAAAAAAATCAAGATCGAAAAAGATTAAAATTTTATGATTATAATATGATTATTTCCTCTTATGTGAGAAATTTTTTAATTTCTTTTAACAATAAAACATTAATTTCCAAAAACATTAATTTGTTTAAACACACTTTTAATTTCCAAAAATAATAGTTAATTTGTTATTTTATGACAGTATATTACATTATATTTTTTTTTATATTTTGATGTTTAATATCAAAATTGCAAAAATATAAGTTTATTACAATAAAACAAATTAATGTTTTCATTAATTTATGTGGTTAGAATTAATAATATATTGAAAGTATGTTTACAATACTATATTAATTAGCAATGTATTTTTTCAGAAGTAAGGAAATGAGAAATTAGTAAATAATTTTGAAACTTTATCTTTAAATTATTATTTTATATTTTTTTAATGAATAAATCTAACAAAATAAAAACAATATTTGTAGTAAACAAAATGTTTATTCTTTCGCTTAGCCAAACAATATAATTTTTTTTTTTATAAAAGAAGGAAAGAATCAACAATCTTTGCACTTGCTAAGGTATGATTAAATTTAACATTTTTTTTTTTTGCATGTTGTATCCATTAACAGCAAAAAATTAATTTATAGTTACTCTTTGATTTTCTCTCTATTTACTAGGTAAATAAGAATGAATCTAAAGTTCAAACTATTGAATTCTTTGAAGGAATAAAGCTATTAAGAATTTCAAATTATTAGATCATCATATAAATTTCAACTTATATTAAAGAAAATCTTTATTGAAAAATAAAAAATAAAAGTATTTTAAAAATAAGTGTAGATAAATAAAAGGATTTTAAAAATAAGTGTAGATAAATAAATAAATTGAGTCCAAATTATCTAATATAATATATAAATAAGTAAATTTTCAATACAAATTGAAAAAAGACAAAAATTAAAACAAAATTTATATTTATTTTGAATCAAAAGATGTCTTTATTTAATATTTATTTTAGATTGACTAGTCGAATTATCATAAATTAAAAAAAATCCTATTTTTTATTTATTATACTACTTGCTAATGCTAAAGCTCACACTGATACACACAAGTATAAAATTCAAATACAATGCAATAGCCACAAGCTTCACTGCCTATTCTATGAATAGTATACTTCTTCACACATATTTCAGTGAATTACATGACTATACAATTATAAAAAGCCAAATCAGATTTAAATATTTTATTTCTTAAATTTCATAAATGCTTAATTTTCTCAAAATTAAAAAATTTCATTTAAACAGTATATAGAAATCGAGAGAGAATATTATACAATGATATCAAATACGATAAAAAAAAAGAAGGTGTGTATTGTACTAAAAAATAGTTTCTAAACACATTGTTACTAATTAGCTTATCACCTCACAAATTGAAACTAATAGTTAATTATCCATAATATTGCTCAACGAACTGGGATGGTGTGCAAAACATCTAATAGAATTGTTATATATACAGAAATAATAGTAAGACAACATGCAAAAAAAAGGTCTTATTGCTAAGGATACTAGTCTTATTGCTAAGGATACTATTGTCACTGATTTAAAATAAGGGATATCCTTTTCATTTTAAAAGAAAACTTTGTGCATCTTTGTTTTGCAATGACTACTAATATTGCACTTTATTTTGCAATATCTAATGTAAATGTGTATTTACCATGAATAATTGGATGTTGCATGGTCAAGAGGTATTTGAGCATCTATTATGAAAATATTAGTAAAAAGTAAAAAAATCAAATATAGAGAAAGTAACTTATAATAAGAATGTAGTTTATACAAAAGTTCTACTGCCTAACATGTACAATAATTTAAAAAATAATATCACATAATATTCATTTAAATTATTTATAAGTTATATAGCATTATACTAATATTTAAAATATAAATATTAAAAAATTAAATTATATTTTAAAACAAGTCTTAACGAGTTATGGCAGAAATCAATAAGCGAAACATGTTAGAAAAAAACTAATATATATAAGTAAAAGTTATAATATGATTCAATCCAAACTTTTAAAAGTAAATGATAGAATTACTTTTTTTTTAATCAATTAACTAGCTTTTTTTTTTTTTTTTGTTATTGACATGTAAAAAAAAATCTTAGTCGCCTTTCTCTCTCAACTTTTTTCTTGGTTTTTTTAAAGTTTATCATTTGAACCATCATCAATCTTTTTTTGGGTCAACAGTGGTTCATTTTTCTTTATTTTTTTAGTTTTTTTATTTACAATAAAAAATATATGTTAATCTGTATCTTTCTAGATGTGGATCTAATTTCTTGTTGTGTCTTCTTTAATGGAAGTTTGTTTGTCTTTCTTTATGAAAGTTTATTTGTCTTCCATCATGAAAATTAGGAGGATTTTCAGTTTGATATTTAGAAAATTAGACTCATTTAAAAACTTGTCAATAACAATGAAGTCAATTTGTGACTCAATAAAACTACCGAGTGAAATATGTTTCTTACTGATGTGCCAAATTTGACTAAGGTACTGTATACAATTATTCCATCAATATGATATGAAGCTCAATGGGAATGCTCACATTTATAATAAAATTTGTACATATTTCTTGAATGCTGTCATATTTATTTCTCTGTTCCAAATTATACTTGTTAATCGTTATTAATGAAAAATTCTTTTTATGTCAAAAAAAAAAGCTAAATTTTTTTAAGGGGCTTAAAGCCTATAAAAACTGAACAACAAATCTACGAGGTCATAATATCCCTATCCTATTAGCTAACAAACTTCATAAAAACTAGTAAATACTAACTCCAACTAGTTAATTCCTTGCTTGGGTGACAACAATTTGAATCTTAGATTTAGATTTAAATCAAATATCTTATTCGGGTCATTAAGATTGATTGAATTTGAGTTTGATTCAAATATCCAGTAAAATTTAACAGCTCAAAATTTAATATTTTAAATGCTCTTTTTTACCTAGTTATTTCAAATTTGCTATCTCAATCTTTAACATAAATTCTCCATTTTCTTAAAATTTAAGATCTAAAATTTCAAATTCAAATACATGCATCCAAAAGCATCTTTGAATTCTTTAAGAGTAGTATTTGCTAACTAGTCAACAATTTAGTTCCCTTCTATTCACACACAATAAATAAACACAATTCAGTTGAAGCAAGTTCTCACAAGCTTGAATCAAATTCGAGCACAAACTTCCATCTATATTGACTACCTTTTAATATGTTTGGAGTCATTTATGAGTCTAACTCTAATTGAACATTTTTGTAACTAGGCTCCCAAGCAAGCTTAAGATCATAAAATGCTATGCAATCAATTACACGAGCTAATATTTACCTAAAAGCCTATAGTCAATTTCCATTGGAGTCATGTAAAACATCTCCCCATCCAGCCACCCCTAAACTATCTTTGGAGCACTCATTTATATTGATCTTGACACACTCACGTGGAGGAGGGAACCATCCCACTAATTTGATGCAACCACTTGAACCATCATGAGTAAGTGCTACATCTTTCTTCCAAGCATTCATAACTATATTAAAACTATACCATAACCTGCATGATGCCGCGAGGTTTTTTTATTTTGTTTTTATTACAACACTACATCTATTCAATTTACATTTGTTTTTATTTCATTTTACATTCAAGACCATTTGCTATTTTGATTTGTATATTTGATGTGTTTTTCTATTTATATCTTCTCGAATGAATTATACTTTGATCATTCCCTTATATATATCACAACAAACTGAACATCTCAACTCCACTCTACTATGTCTGTAATCATAATGACGTCAAAATTAAACACAAAAATTTATCAAAGATCAAAAGGTTAGTTATATGGATTTTGATGCTTTGTGGGGGAGAAGGGCTGACATAGTAGTTTTTACAAAAGTAAATGCTTCTATGTGGTTTCAACTAATGGTTGTAAACATGATTTTTCCTATTATAAATGTCTTGAAAAATTCATCAAGGGACAGTATTTTGACTTGGCTGAATAATTCAATGAAAAATATTTCACTAAACCTTAACTCAAAGGCATCCAGAAGCAAAACCTTGTTTTAGAGAAACATGGAGATAACAACTAGCAACAAAACCCTATTTCAGAAGGAACTATGATTGACACCCAACAACAAAATAATGTGCTAATTTTAAATTGGTAGAAATATTGCAATTGAAAACAATGTCAATGATAAGGTAATTGGCATTGGTACTATTGGTAAAAATAATACGCTAATTTTAAATTGCTTATCTTTGTATGCTTTTGTGTGTGAATTATGATTGAATAATGAACTTGTATTTTCAATGTTTATGTGGTTACATTTCAACCACTTATATCAATTTTGATCTTGCCAATAAGTGTCAATGGTATTGCATGAGCATTTCTCGTAATTTCATTTAAAATTTTTGAAATCCCATAAATCACTATAGCCATTTCATTTTCGCAGGGGCAATATTTGAAATTTCTTACCATTTTCAAAGCATAGTAAATCGAGGTCACAAATGAGTATTGTGGATGCAAAATTTAAAAATTCAAATTTCATGGTTACAATTCCCATTTTGAGAATGCGATTTACAACTTTGATAGAAAAATATAACAATTTTAAAATGGTCAAATTATGAATTTAATGCAAAAATAGCCTTTCTTGATCATTTTCTACACTCTTTTGCTTATATATACTTATTTTTATTCCCAAAAATTACTTTACTCTTCATTTCTATCAATATCAAATGTTTCTCTCTCATTTACATTCTAAAATTCTCACTCACTTCATCTATTTCATTTCTTTTTCTTTATTTTATGTTTTCTTTAAATGGCCCCAAAATCTAGACAATTTAATGGTAAGGAACCCCAAACCTCCCAGGTTCCTCAACCCTCACCTCTTGCACAAATGAAAAGAGTCACAAAGGAGGAGAAAATTAAGTATAAGAAAATTGAAGATAAGTTAGTGCTTGCCAATAAAGTATTAGATTTCTTTGCCTTGAGAACTTTGGTTAGTGCTTGCCAATAAAGTATCAGATTTCTTTGCCCTGAGAACTTTGGGCATTGAGCAAGACATTATAGCTTACTTGGAAAATCTTCAATGGAGGAAGTTCATATTTATAGAAGAAAATGAATATGAGGAGTTGACAAAAGAATTTTTAGCCACTTTAGTGTACGAGAAAAAGTGATCTTCTTTGGTGGGATTCTATGGAATTTAGTTTAAACTCTTTGGGCAAGAATATAGCTTAAGGTTAGAGGAAGTGGGGGATGTCTTTGAACTTCAAAAGGGAGGAGCTTTCAACCTTACCAATGTGGACATGACCCTCATTTGGTTTTTTTTATAGAATTGTCACTCTCTCCATCAATGCAAAAAGGACAAAAGAACCTTTTCGTTATGCATGGCATGATCAAAAGCAAATTAATCTAAATCGCCCGCTTTTTTATTGACCAAGTCGTCCATCTAACTAAGACACCAAAGAGCACCATCCATCTCTCCTTTCACATTTCCCACATTGCAAAACATGTTGGAGCCCTCACCCCTCAAAACAAAGCATTTCTTACAACTTGTCTCAAACCTTCTTCTAATATGCTTGATTTAGAGTATAAGATTCACTCCAAATGCATTAGAGAGAAAAATGGCTCATATGAATATATTTTTGGTAAGGTTAGAGTTCTAGAAAAGTCAAGAAAGAAACCAAGGGTGGTGGTCCAAGGAGAAACAACCCAACAAGAGGAACCCCAAGATCCTCAACCAAGGGAACAAACTATTTAAACATCTCCTCAAGCTCAACCTTCTCAACCTTCCATAGGCATAAACAAAATGTTTAGCAAAGTCATGAAGAAACTAAATCTTTTGGATCACCTTCATCATGATATTATTGACAGTTAAAGGAAAGTGGGGCTTTTCTAATGCCACTTGGAGTATTGAGACACAAGTGAAGAAGACGAAGAAAAAGAAGAACTTTAAACCTTAGAGCCCGAGGAATTTTATCTTTTCTCCTCATTTCTTTTATCTTTTCATTATGCATTTATCTTTTGGCACAATATTGTCTTGATCATATATGTAATTGCTTTTTTTTTTTTTTTAAATGAATGCAACATTTTGGTGTTCATTGATTTCTTGGATTATTGGTCTAATTTTAATTATTAATCATAACCCTCCACTTCAATCTATGATTCCCTTAAAACTCCTCTTTTTTATCTTGACAAAAGGGGAGAGATGGTAAGAAATTGAATTGATTTTGTGACAAAGGGGTGTAAAGATTAAGGTTAATTAAATTATGATTCTTAAAATTTTTTCAAGAAATTATTTAATTTTTAAAAATCATTGATTGAGGGAGAGGTTCATAACTTATAAACTTACTTAATTTCCTTTCGAATTCAATTTAATTATAAAATAAAAAGGGGGAGATTGTTAACCTAAATTGGGTAACTAATTCAGTCAATCTTGATTTTGATCTTGACAATCAAATTGAATTTCTCTAATAGTTGTATTAAGTGTCTATTTTGCAAAAATGATACTTAGAAGAGATTGCAATCAAGAATCTTAAGAAATTTCCTAAGTTATAAAACTGGCCAATAAATCACACCTGCAACCATGGAATAGTTCTATAACAAGCAAGTCTCAACCTCAAAATAGTATGTCATGACTACGAATTAATTAAAAGTAAAATAGGCTGAGACACAGAAGAGTTTGTGGTGAGAGTTGCGCTCGTGATTCAGTATGCGAATAGAGAATCGCGACAGCTATCAAGAGGTTATGACTGCGATATTTAAAAATAGAAAAGAGGTCTAACGGATACTTGATCAACTAACAAAAATCTTCTACATTGAACCAGCTGTTTGAAATATTCGAAGATCGCGACAACGATTCTTCAATCTCTATTGAGATAATGGAATTGGGACCACGGTCAAGGCTCTGCAACTAAGATTCTTGTTATGCAAGATTTTTATATGTAAGGAATAGATTTGGCCATGAGTTTATTTTTAATGGCTCTTTAATGGTGGAAAATTATAAATACTCCCTCCAAAGGGCTTAAATATAGTTGAACATTTTTCCTAAGTGGCCAAATCCTTGCAATTTTACTTCTTAAGCATTAAACCTTTTAATTCATCCTTGTATTTATTATAAGAGCTTTGGATGCTCAAAAGATTCAGTGTTAGCCATAAAACACTCGTTAGATTTTAGAGTGACTTTTAAAAAGCTCTTGTATAAGTTTTAAAGTGAGTCTTAGAAAACTCCTGTATAAGTTTTAGAGTGAGCCTAAAACTCTTTTAAGATTTAAGTGTGAGCTTTAGTAAAACACTTAGGTAGGTTTGAGTGTGAGTTTTAGTAAAATGTTATAAAATACTTACAAGGTTTGTTGTGAGTCTAAACACTAAGTTAGGAGTGAACTTGGTAAAACTCCATTGATAGTGAAAATACTTAATCAAGGTTAGGGAGTGAATGTGGGATTGGTTATAATTTGAACCATTATAAATCTTGTGTGTTCTTTCAACTCTTCCCTAGTCTCTTAGATTTAAAATTTTAATTTATCACCAATTCAACCCCTTTATTGGGCACAAGGGATAGCACAGGAAATGGAGCATAAAAAAAGACCAAATACAAGTTTTGTAATACAATTAGAGGCCATCTTTCAACTAATTTCTTAAGAATTTCACCGCTCCTTATAAATGCATGGAGGCACAGAATTTTGGGTTTCTTTTGGATTTTATTTTCCAAGGAAATTTTGTTATTGCCCTTTTCTTTTCTCTACCAACCACTTTTGTTGGGTAAAATACACTAGAATTCACTAAACTTTTGCCTGTTTTCTTTTTTAATCACTAAATTTTAATTTCTTGCAATTTTAATCACTAAATTTTAATTTTTCCATCAGCGGATCACTAAGCCAAATCAAATAGAAAATTCATTGGAAAGTTGACATGGCATTTCACGTAGGATGACACGTCATCGATATTGATGATGTTAGCATGCCATATCACTAAGAAATAATTGAAATTTAAAAAAAAATTATCTCTTTAAACAATAAATTATAAATATTAAAATTATAAATTTAAAAATTAAAAATAAAATTCAACTTAGGTGAAACCATCCCATCTTGACTTTATTGAAACAATGTTGGAGCAAAAAGGGATATGATTTCATCAAAAAAAAAAAAATTAAAAAACCCTAAATCAAGATTTCAGACCAAATCATGAAACCCATCAGAATCTAAAAGAGAGTTAAAGAAGGAATCATAGAGTTATGGATCGAGAAAGAGAAAGGAGATAGTGGTTTTAATGATGATCTCGATCTCAAATCCTCAATCGTAATCACAATCCCAACCTCCAATCTCCACCCTTGCCTTCCATGCCCTCTTCTTCCATTTCTCTTCCTTAATTTGCTAAGGCTTAGCCTAGCGCCGCCTTTAGTTAGAACTTGTTGACTGGAACTCCATTACTCACTTTTGATCTTTGCTTTGATGCTTGGATTGCTATTATGTGTGCAAACAATGCATTTAGAGTGCCTAAGGATATGTTCTTGCATGACCGAGAGCTTGTCAATACTAGATTACTTTGTTTCGTTGGTAGCATCTATTGCTGCTGTGGTTGCTTCCATCGTTGCGTCATATGTTTGACGTGGACCACTTGTAATACCTCTCTTTTATTAGTTCTTTTAGTAAGTTGATCTAGTTTTTGGTGTTTTGTATTTTTATTTTATGAGTTAATATGGACTAGGAGGGTTGTTATGTTTTTTGTTTGTGGCTATTGGGGGTTGTTTGGCAGCTATGGTGGTGTTGATTCTTTTGGATTGTCTATCTTCAAAATTAAAAAATATATATATATATATATAAAGAAGCTATTAGTAAAGTTAAAGGTGAATTGAAGGAAAGCAGCTGTTCCACACTTTGAAGATGGAAATTATGCTCGACAATAGCATATTTGGGTTCTTAATTTTTTTAGGTTAAAAAAGTTTATAATTTTAATATTTTTAATTTTTTATTTGAAAATATGATTTTTTAAAATTTAAAATTTTAATTATTTCTCATTGATGTGGCATGCTAACATCATTGATTCCAATGATGTGTCATTCTACATGAAATGCCACGTTAGCTTTTCAGTGAATTTTTCATTTGATTTTGCTTTGTGACTTTGACAATGAAAAAAATTAAAATTTAGTGATTAAATTGTAAGAAAATAAAGATTAGAGATCATAGTTATATTACCTGGCATTTTCAATTTAAAACATGCTTTTTATTATATTTCTTTTAATTGGGTTGCTTTGTTTGCAAATTGTGTAGTTGATTGGGTAGCTTCAAATGGCTCTTTCTCCTGCTTAGGTTTCAATCCCTCCTTCCAGCATCTTACGCCTATTGTATTCTAATGCCATTTCTTTGGAATGAAGTTTGATGTTCTTTTGATACAAACTTAAGCTAGATATGCCTAAAGCTTATGACCGAGTGGAGTGGAATTTTATTGAACATATGTTGTTGAAGCTGGGTTTTCATGAGTAGTTTGTGAAGTTGGTAATTCTTTGTATCTCTAAGGTAACATAGTTAGTGGTGCATAATGGATATGAGATTGGGCCTATTCATCCTCAATGGGGTCTTCGACAAGGTGTCTCATTATCACCTTACTTATTTTTAATTTGGGTCGAAGGACTCTCATGTGTGATGCATGACGAGATTAGAAGAGTTTCAATCCATGGTTGTAGGGTTGCTGGTGGTGCTCCAGTAATCTCCCATTTATTCTTCATTGATGATTGTTTCTTATTTTTTCATGCTAATGGGGTTGAGAATGATCGAATCAAGGCTTATTTACAATTGTATGAGGATGCCTCAGGTCAAATTATGAATTTTAACAAGTCCTCTGTGTTGTTTAGCACCAATGTGTCTTCTAAAGTACAAGATTTGGTACGTAATGTTTTAATTGTAAAAAAAAAAAATGGAGAATCATGGTTTCTATTTAGGCCTTCCCTCGATGATTGTATGTAAAAAATTGAAGTTTTTGTTTTTGTAAAGGAAAAAGCCTAGCGTAGAATGAGTGGGTGGAGAAATAAGATGCTCTCTCGTGTAGGAAAAAAGATTCTTCTCAAATCTATTGTGCAGGCAGTACCCTTGTATGTCATGAGCGTTTTTGCTCTACCTCTTCTCCTTTGCAAGGAAATAAAGGCACTGACTTGAAGAGTATATGTTGGAAATGATGGGAAAGCATGTGTCTTAGCAAGGGGTTTGGTGGGTTGGGCTTTATAAATTTAAACAACTTTAACATGGCACTCCTTACCAAACATAGTTGAAGGTTGCTTACATGTCTAGATTTGCTTATGGCTCAAGTATACAAGGCCCGTTATTATCTAAAGATTTTATTCCTGGATGTTTCAATTGGAAATAATCTAAGCTTTGTATGGAGGAGTGTGTGGTCTATGCAGGATCTCATCTACAAAGGGGCTAGTATTTGTATTAGGAGTGGGAATTCAGTGCGAATTTGGGGTATGCTGTGGCTGCTTTCTGCAACTGACCCACTTATAGCTTCTCCTTTAGTTCCTAGTTTAAGTATATGACAATAGACTCATTAAAGAATATGAAGGCCTCAAACTGGGATGTTGATATCCTTAATGATTTATTTTGTTCTAGAGATAGAGATTTCATATTGTCTATTCCATTTAGCCAATGTGAGAATAGAGATTTATGGTTTTGGGAGGGTGATAAGAGAGGCCAATACACTGTTAAAAGTGGTTATCAAATGCTTATGTCTCATAATGTTTAGTCCATTAGCGGTACTTCTGTGAATTGGAAGTTACTCTAGTCCTTGAAAGTCCATGTGAAGGTGAAGAATCTAGTATGGAGGGCTTTTTGTCTCCCTTCCATGCTTGCACTTAGAAGTAAAAAAGTGGAGGTGCATGAATGGTGCCCGGTTTGTCAATTTGGATCAGAGGACAATTTTCATGCTTTGGTAGGTTGTCAGGTTGCAAGAATTGTTTGGCAACTCTCCCATGGGTGATATTGGTGGAGTGACTATAAGTTTAATAGAGTGGTGGGTTGTAATGACTCAATCTAAAACCAAAGATGAAATGGAGATAGCAATGGTGATTCTTTGGGAGATATGGAATAATCGAAATAATATCATTCGAAAAGGTAAATCAAAACCAGAACCTATTATGGTCACTTTTGTGTTAGCTTATCTACATCAGTGGAAGATGGCTCAACAAGCTCTTGTCATAGTCTCTGGTTCTTTATCATTTCCAGCATCTTTCTGGCAAAAACCTGCAACTGGTACTAGCAAATGTAATGTTGATGTAGCTATCTTCAAGGAACTGAGCAGTGTTGGTTTTGGCTACATTCTTTAGATATTCAAATGGAACTATGCTTAAAGTGTTACAAGGTACATTTTTTGACCAACATCTGCCTCATATTGAAGAAGCATTATGAATTCGTGAAGCTCTCAATTGGCTAAAAAAACCACAAGTTTGTAATGTATATGTGGAATATGACTCCCTCATGTTAGTATCTGCTCTTCAAAGTTTAACATTGTATTCCTCTTATTTTGGTCTATTAGTAGGTGATTGTAAAGTCTTTGCAAATGATTTATATTGCTGTCAGTGAACCAAGTTGCCCATAGATTAGCTAGGGCTGTTGCTTCTATGTTTGGTCAAATACATTGGATTGGTATTGTGAGGTCTCGCCCAAGCACCGGCTCAATCCGCTAGAGAGAATTGGGATATTCATTCAGGTTTAGACTCATGATAGAATCCTCAAGTTTGGATTGGTTATTTTAAAATGATTTTAGGAGTCACTATCTTAATTTTATTTTAGTTAGAAAAATATTAAGGAAAAAACTCAAATTGACTCAAATTCATTAATTTTACAATTAATTTAACCAAGAATAAAAATTACTAGTCTTTGAACTAAGTTAAGCTCGGGGACTAGGATTTTGATTAAACAATCAAAATTTGATTATTAAGTTTAATTTAACTTTAAAAATTAATTTCATGGATGACAAACATTATATAACAATTATAATATCATGATTAATGCATGAGCATAGAGAAAAGTAAAATATCCATAAATTAAACTAATTACATGAATTTAAAAAGGGGAAATGATATTGATTGAGATTTGGATTTAAATTTCAAATGTGCCTATGTACTCCATTAAATGGGGATTAAAATTCACGTAGTTTATTTTATGATTAAGTAGTGGAGTTTAGGAATTGATTTGATTTGAGTTTGTGAATAAGTGGAAAAGGCTAATATCTTTGTTTTTGACGAGCGGAGAGATTTATTGAACCAAATTTTCATTTTATCTGGACTGGATGATTGGATTGATTGAGAGATTAATTAATTAATTAATTAAAATGATTAATTAACTAATAATATGATAAAATAGATGGATAGATTAATTAATTAAAATAATTAATTAATTAATTTGGATGAATAGTGGATTAAAAAAGGATTAATTTGATTTTGAAAAAAAGGATTGATTAATTAATTAAAAAATTAATTGAGTGATTGAGTGATTGTTTTTATTTTAAAAAAAGAGTTTTAGTTAATTAAAAAAATTAATTAACTTAATTAGGGTGAGATAATTAATTAATTAATTGGAGAGTGGTTAGAGGAGGAAGAAAAGAGAAATTAGAGGATATTATCAACCCTAACTCAAGGGATGTCGAGAAATATGAAGTGGAAGAAGGTAAATAAGAAAATGGATGAGAGAGTTTAGGAATTAAAAGAGTGAAAATACCAAAAAGATAGGGTTGAAAATGAGTTAAAAATTGGGCTAAAATGGGCAAAAGAGTCATTTTCCTGTAGAAAGGGGACCACGGGTGCAGATCCACACTAGGCTTGCACGGCTCACCTTTTATTTATTTATTTATTTTTTTGAGATTATTTGATTTGGGGTTTAGGAAATTTGAATGTTCAGTAGCAATGTAATTGAAAGCTAAAAAATTTTCTTTCAAAGATTCCGCCTGCTAACTGGCAAGCAGGATTGCCATAACGGCTTCACATAGCGCATTAACTTTAATAGGTAATAAGATGTAGTTAGATGAAGAGAGTGTAAAAATAAGAATTCATAGGTATTCCCTAGCGTTTATTTCATATGTAATTGCTCATTATCTATGCTAATGAAATTTCTAGTTTCCAGTCAAAAAATAAAAAAGGTCAAGCAAGAATGGGCACGAGCCCGTCTTACCAAAACCCATAGACTTGGATAGTTGAGCCCATGAAACTAAATTTTTTACCCTCAACAAAATCAAAACGAGTACAATTAAGATTGAGCATGAAGATTAAAAATTTTAAATTAAATTAAATAATTGAATCGAAAATATTAAGAATTGGACTGAACCATTGACTTTTTGACTTTGCTCGAATTGAATTGGATCAAGTAAAATATTTTGATATGACTCTAGAGATTAATATATATCTGGACCGAGAATTGTACTTAATTGTATCAAATTGAATTGGACTGAAATAACTAAAATTTTTTAGTCTTTTATTTGTAATATACAAATAATGTTAATTGAATAATATATAGATAACACAAAAATTATAAGATTATATATGTCATTATAGCAGTTATTAAATTATATTAAAATTATATGAAAATAAAATTTAAATAAATTATAAATCTATAATTAAAAATATATATACCTTAACTCAATGGAATATAACCATTAATATTTATATAATTTACTTAAATATTATATTCATTAAAATTATATTAATTAAAAATTAGTAAAATAATGTAGATTCAGTTTTAATAATATTAAATAACCATATATTATAATTAAAAATTTTAAGTTCACTACTTATATGTTTTAGAATAAAAACTTTTAATATATGTTATGATTAATCAATGAATGATAATAAAAAAATAATATACTAATAAAATTTATGTGATATTAATAAAATTTTTTATTAATTAACTTTTATTGGTATCTAATATTATAATATTAAAAAATATTTTTTTATTAATTAACATTTGTGTGATAAGTTATCAATAAGAAAATATTTATAATAAATAATTAATAATTTATATAAAAAATTAGAAATTAATTATAAGAAATTATATATTAACTTTAAGTAGTATATACAATTATATTGCAAAAACTATTAATATATAATTTTGATATATAATTATATATATTAACATAATGTATTAATTTATTAATATAATCATTTAATAATATATTATAATTATTAATAAAATATATTAATTTATTAAATCCAAATTTCATAAAAAATAAAACTTAAAACTTTACTGTTAGTTATAAGAAATTAATTATTAAATGCATTTTTTCTAAATCTTTATTTTCGATTGGATTAAACTGAAACCGAAATATCTGATTTTGAAATTGTATTATTTCAAAATTTTGAAAATAATATATTACGAAATTTTTTTATTTCGGTTCTAATTCTATATTTTTAAATATTAAAATATCTGAAATTTAATTTAATTTCGGTAATTTTTAAATTTTTTAATTGAATCCAACCGTGCTCAGCCCTAAATTTCCTATAAATGCCAAAAAAAAAAAAAAAATTGATTTCAGGTAAGACTCGGATCAAGGGTTTTTCAACATTTTTCATTTTTCAGATTCCTTCTCTACAGTTTAATTTAATGGCATATCCTTATAGATCCAGGTAATTCCAAAATTTCTCTATTTTTACACGTTTAATTTTGAATTTATTGATGTTGCCTTTGGTAAGATTGAATTTATTTATTTATTTATTTTTATGTATGTCGCTAGGGAAGGTCTCAGTGCGAGACCGGCGGCGAATTCTGATGAAGTTCAATTGAGGATTGATCCGGTGCATGCAGACCTAGACGAAGAAATTTTGGGTCTCCACAAACAAGTCAGCCAGCTCAGAAATGTATGCTTTGTATGAGATGATGATGATTTGATGCAATTGGTGACCTGAGTTTCATTCTTTATTGCTGAATCTCTGTAGATTAGTGTATTTGTGTTCCGTTTGGAGTGGCTTAGTGAAAGATTTTTAATGGGTTTTCCATTTTGATGCTAATTGCCATTACGTAATTTAGACCTTTACTATGTAATTTTACTTATCCACAAATGGGGATGGGTATTTTATGTAGATTGCAGTATTCTGTAGACCTACATGCATGGCTACCATTTTTGTTGAGGTTCAGAATGTTGCCTTTTTTATTATTATTATAATTATTTTGAAATAATTAGTACTTTGCAGTTCCCTTTTACAGTATTCTGATTTTGTTTAGTACTTCTTTGTTAATCTTTGTAGTATGACATAATGTGACTATGTTGTCATTGGTATGCTGATTGCTGGGCAAGCATGTAGGTCCATGTGGATTTGCTTTAGTGCCTTGCTTATTTGTTTTCTTAGCTTGTGTTTAAGAATAAGCTCTTAAATATAGATGGTAAGCATTCAAGTTGGTTAATCTGGTAAAAAAAAAGTTAGTTTCACTTTTATGACATGTTGAAAATTGATAGGCTTAAACCATGTTTAAATCCAAAATATTTATCGGTTGTGTATACATCCTTTTTTTATTCTGAATTTGCATATGCACCTTCCCAAAATTGCTGCAGGAGCTTCCCCATCCTGTATATATTTGTCAATCTGTGGTTTTGAACCCCTTTTGCCGTTGACTGTCTGGTATGGTCCTTAATCAAGATACTCAAATTGTTCCCCAGCAATTATATGCAATATCACTTTCTCCTTTTTTGAAGTCTTTCCAAAAATTTCCCTGTTTTAACAGTCTTGATGTTACACATTTCTAATATCTCTTCCGAACTCTTAGTCTTAAACTTGCCAGATTTAAACACAGTGCTGACACCCCTGATTTTTATGGAGACGAACAATTTTTTAGCATTGTGAAGGGGCAATTGAACCTATGTTAATTTCTTGATTGTATAGGCACTTACTACTAGGTTATGCCTAGTATGCTTTTGCTGATACAAACTTAATTCCTCTTTATTTGAACTTCTCTCTCTAACCATCCTAAAGCTAGTTTTATTGTCATCTCTCTCAAAATACTCGTGGACTTCGGAAGCTAGGTTTTTTTTTTTAAAATAATTAAATGTATAAATTATGGATCATATATTTTTTTCAACTAATTTGCTTTTCCATTTATTTACCTTCTTTTTATGGAATTCTTAGATGACTTTCCAGATTTTACATATCTAACATGTGGGCTACATCCCTCTTTTGAAGCCGATCTATCTCAGTTCTTTGGTTAAGCATTTTATATGCTTGCTTTGAACAAAATTTTACACTTTTTATTTTTGCAAAATAGCAACTCCTCCATTAGCATTTGTAGTCCTCTCTTTTTTACTCAAAATATTTAATAGCAAACTTGATGGTACTTTCTTCTCTTGAGCATGAAGTTGGAAGTCAAAAATATTCTTACCATGTTATTAAATAGCATGTGCTTGGACTTGGGTACGAGTATTGGCACAAGTATACATTCTAAATGTCAGACTTGGCTATTTCTATAACTCTGTTGATTTTCCCACTAATTTAAAGTATCCAATTATCATGAGTGTCTCTACCCAAAAAGGATATGCTAGGGTAAAGTGCTGAAGTCAAAATGTTGCTTCTGTTGGACAAATGCTTTTGCACCAGAATGTCTATTTCAGGGAAGTAAGCAGAGTTGTTGCATGCAAACTTTCGTAAAGGGCTCTTTGGCTTGTGGTATTAACCTTCATGTTTTTTGGGGTAGCTGGAAACAATGAAGGATTTGTCGAATTAACCACCTCCAGCTTTGAGTATTGTAGTTGATGAAAGTGGATTTGCAAATTCAGTCACCATCTGCTGTAGGGGTGAGAGCATATGACGATTTGTCAATAGTTGCAAGGGGCAGCACCCTGATTAAGCTGAAAATAGGACCCGCTGTGTGACATAGTCTACCTGAAAATTATGCTTTCTTTGTATCTGAATCTTTTTTTCATTCAATAATGCTATTGTGACAGTCTTTATGAACACGTCTCTGCAGGTGGCTCAAGAGATTGAAACAGAAGCTAGAATTCAGAATGACATTATCTCTGATTTGGTAAATTTCTAGCTTGTTTCCCTCTTTTATTTTGTTTTCCTTTCCTTTTCTTTTACCCATTTTCCTTTTTGAAAACAAATCTGCAATTTCTGTGTTCATATATGAAATAAGCTTGAGATATGAGCCATTGGAGTCTTGAAGCTTGCTTAGATTTTTTTTTTTTTTTTGTTTGGGGGGGGGGGGGGGGTGTGCCGGTGCCAGGATTGGTTAGATTTAATGTTAGGAACACTATTCATGCACAATTTTAAAAAACCATATATTTTGCTTCCTACTATGCTTTGGAATGCCTTTTCAAAATCTTACTATGTTACCTTGTGCTGAAATGCAGTTACACAGACCTCTATCCAAATTTTTATATATTACTACCTGATCACATATTTTGGCTTAATCATGAGTCATAAGAGATAAATCCAAATTCAATCTCCAAAAAAAAAAAAAATCCGAATTGCTAATTTCTGTTTAACAAAGATGATTTGTTAATAATTCCAAAGGAAAAAAAAAAAAAAAAGGTTACAAAAATAAACAAAGAAAAGAAACCAAATATTTATATCTAATTGGCTATTTCTGGTTTCCCAACAGCAAAGACTGGTGAGCAATGCCGAGACAGGGGTGAGAACTGGCATGAGGAGGTTAAACAGAACCATTGTCCAGCAGAGATCAAACCATATCTTGCAAGTAATCATTTTTGGATTAGTTTGTTTTACTATAGTATACTTGTGGTCTAAGAACTTTAGAAGATGAGAATGATCTTACTTGGTTATGTATTTTCTATGATAGTTGATTGGAGTTGTAACTTGCATAACTCTTTCTGTCTTCATGGTGCATCTAGCTTTTGCTATGTTGCATCAGATGTTCACTGTAATTATATATAAAACGGGAAAATAGTTCTCTTTTGGGGGAAAGAGAAATATTTATATTTTCCTGTTTCGACTGAAATGGAGATCAGTCCATATGTTTTGGCTGAACGAAGAGTTTCTTCATAAAGAAGTACCCTGAGCTATCTCTATTTATTCATAATAAACAGTTGGAAGACAACTATGGAAGCTTTCTTGTCCTTTATGATCCAAATAATCTCATGGGTATTGCCTTCTAAGTTCTAAGCCCTTAAACCTGTTCTAGTTTTGGAGTCACCAAAACTGTTGCTCTACCATCGTTGCAATTGTCTGCCCTTTTATGCATGCCAGTTGTGTGCAAAACTTGTTTTGATCATTGGTCAATTCTAACACAATTGCTTCGAAGCTTTGGATTTCTGTAGTCATGTCAGTTCAATTGATCCATTGCCACGGAAAATATGCTCTTGTATCTTTTGGATATCGATGTGATTCAGAATCTATGTACAAGTTGCACCTTATAACATCTGTGTATAAGATGAGCAATATTACGTTCTCTGTGCTTCGACTCCTTCGAGTACTCAAAAAAATGCTGTAATGGAGTCTCCGCGGCATAGTATACCTTTTCCCTGGCACTTGAAGCAGTGTTCTTGTTTATCTTTTCTTGAACGGTGAAGCTCTATTTAATTGAATAGTGCATATGTTTCTGGTTGATAAAATGGTATATTTGATTTTTTTTTCTTTCTCCTTTTTCAATTTTAAATGTTTATGAAGAAATTTTTAAATAGATTGAGTTTACCACGTCATTCATAAATTAAATCAATAGAAACATGAAATATCAATTAATGATGTTAAATCACTTATAAATTAATATGATAGAAATAAATCACATCAAGCTATAATTTATGAGCGATTTGATATCATTAATTAATATGTTATATTTTTATTGATTTAGTCTATCAGTGATGTATTAGACTCAATCTGTTTAAAAATTTCTAATGTTTATGTTATAATAAACACTTGTTTCCTTTTGAATATGGATATTTTAACTTGAGATATTTGGTAGGGGGTTCATTGAAAGTGCACTAGTAATAAAAAGAATTGGGTCTATATTTGTCTAATAATTAAAGATCTTTATATTAAATTATTAAAATAATAGTTCTAACAATTGAGATTTAAATATAATTCGTGGTAACCATATAGGCAAATCTAGAATTTGGATTCAAATTTTCCTTTTCATAATACTCATAGAAAAAAAAAATTAAATATTGATTTTTCGATACACGATGAGATATTTTAATTGATATGATTTTTTTTGTTTATATTTTATATAGTAAAAAGGCATTGATATTTTTTTTTGCACATATTTTTGTTTTATTAAATTAGAGTATGTATTTAATGTAAGGAAAATTTAGCCAATAGGCATGTTTGTAGACCGTGTCACAGATCTTAATTTGTGAAAAAATAAAAAGTTGAACGGGTGGTGCAACGTATAAAAGTCAAGTAAATTTAACATGGATCAGATTGGGTATACCAGAATAACCTGTTCAAATTAGTCGATAGACATACTTGTGGACCGTGTCACATATCTTGGTTCAATGGGTTGTTTAACACATGAAAGTCAAGTAAATTTGAAATGGATTAGATTGGGTGTACCATAATAAGTTGTTCAAAGAAAAAAATGGGAGAAAGGTATCTTTCTTTTTCTATTTGTTGCCTTATTTTTCTTTTCTTGTTATCTTTTTCTTTACTTGCCTTTGGACTCTTTCTTCGTGATATGACACAGATTACCTTCTTGACTTGACGTATATTTGGATTGTATTGGTAGGTTGGAAAATTTTTTAAAAACGGAAGGTAGAACAGACAATTTCTTATCTTATGTTGCCAAATTGACATATATTAATTATTTTTTGTTACACTAGCAATATAGACTCACTTCTCTAATGAGAAAATAAAACAAAATGTAAAGATAAAATCATAATTAAAAAAAATTATTAGTGTCTTCACACTAACGATAAAAAAAAAATATGGGCTAAGATACTAAAAAACTCCTTAAGTTCAGTCCATGGTTCTAATGAGTTTTTTATGATTTTTTTTTTAAAAAGGACTTGTTCATTTTAGAAGGGGCCAAAAAGCCTTTATTGGAATATATTAATCTTTTAGGCTAAAGAAGGAATTAATCTCGTTAGCAAGGCTTCTTATTTACTGTGATTTCTTTTTTTCTCAAAACCATTCCCTACTCTCAAAGTGGAAAAAAACCTTTACGTGAAATTGTTAAATATTTTCTACAAAAACTACTAAATACTCTTATGAATAGGAATTGCCCAAAAGTTAATATTCAAATTCAAAAGTTGAATTTTATATTATATATTGGGTAAAATTACAAAAGGACGATTTTGCTTATTTATTGTGGACCAAACTACAGTTTTTTGAGTTTCCAAGTAAGCAAATATGGTGTAATTGTTTAAACTTTTTTAATTAGGGTTTGGCAACTTTCCATTGTCATGTTGCTTTCACATGCTTTGGAGATTTGTGTTATGGATATATTATAATATTGATAATGGGTATATTTTATTCATAGGTTAATGAACTTTTAAATATTAAAATAGTTAATGCTTAGTGGATTAGACGAGTAGCCTGTGTAAACTAAAATTGATTATCAAATTTCATTTATTAATTTTCAAGAGATATATGTAAGTTTCACATTTGCTAAATTCCATTTGGCTCAATAGAGTGATTACGTACATATGAGAATTGAGAAGAAGAGGTGGACAAATACACAACTTCAGTGCTTTCATCCTCTAAAACAAAACAATTTTGTGTAATTTTGAAAATTTTTACAGATAAATGAAACTATTTCCACACTTTAAAAATTATGAAATAAAGTCAAAAAACCAATAATCTTTCTGTAGAAGATACAAAGGTAATGGCATAGCCGCCTCATTTCATTTTCATAAAATCCAACAGGACTCTTGCTAACGGAGTTAATTCTTCCATTAGCTTAAAGGGTTGGTATATTCTAATAAAGACTTTTTAGCCCCTTTTAAAATGAACAAGTCCTTTTAAAAAAAAAATTCATAAAGGGCTCATTAGAACTATGGGCTGGACTTAAGGGATTTTTTTTTTTTTTTACCTTAGCCCAAAAAATATTTATGATAAAATTTTAAAATATCAATAAGAGATTATTTGTTGTATAAGAAAATAATTACATTAAAAGTAACTAAGATCTCATTTGGTACGAGAGATTTCAAATAAATTATTTTACAAAATTTATGAATTTAAGTTAAATTCATCGTTTGGTAATTTAAAAGATAATTCAAATTAATGAATTTTAAAAAATTCCTCACCTTTTAAAATCATTCATTTTTTAATATTTTAATGTCCCATCTCCTCGGTAAAAAAATTCAAAATCTATCTTTTTTATATATGAGAGATTATGATAATTTTTTTTTATTTCAATATTGTTCTTAACAATATATTGATTTTGTAATCGATCCAAAGGGTAAAATTCTTAAAATCTATAAATTTCACAATTTATATATATATATATATATATATATATATATATATATATATATATATATATATATATATATATATATATATGTTAGCTGACAGTCTCAGTGTTCCCCCTTTTGGATTACAATCGAATTGTTCCTCCTGTTGTTGACAAATTTCCTTTTTCCATACTCTTTCTACTGTAACCAAGTCTTTCATACCGTAAAGACAAAGCATAGAGAATTTATCTTCCAAATGAATTAATTTTTTGCTTTACGAAAAGAGAAACCAAAAATATCTACTCCTGAAACATTATTACAACAAGAAAGATGTTTAATTTGATGACACTGAAATTATTTTAGTATTATAAAATTATTATTTCAAATTTCAATACTAATTTGAGTCTAATTAAAAGAAAAATAATCTCCTTATTCTCTAATCAATATATTTATATAGAATAAAAGCCATGAACAGTAAATTTGCAATCAATTTGGAGGATAATTTTGGTATTTTGCTGAGCTTCTATTTAGGGATAGCAATAGGATGGGAAATCTCAATTCTTCGTGTAGATTTACCTCATACGGGATGAAAATTTTCTGATTTCTCTTTTTATGGGGACGGGAATGGGAAAAAATTTTTCCCCATTAGTGAGGATGGAGAAGGGATGGAGAGTGTATTTCCCACTCCACGGAAATCCTAATTCCCGTCTCCGTGGAGACTTGATAATATGCTTATATAATTATCCATAATATAATTAATAATAACTTACATAATTACTCCATAATATAATTAGTAATTATTAGAAAAAAATTATTTAAATATTTTCATATTTATGTATACTGAATTTTTAATATTTTATTAAAAAAATTGTAGAATATTTTTAATGTATTAAAAATATTTACATTTTAATTTTGTTTGGTTGATATTTTGTGAGTTTGAATCTATTAATATTTTTTAAATATATTTATTTTTATTATTTATGAATTATATAAATATATATAAATTTAGTAAGACAAAATTCAAATGGAATGAAAATCTTCTCGGGATGAAGATTCCTATAGAGATGGAGATGGAAATTAAATTATCCTCTATATGTGAGACTGAGACAGTGACGGAGATTCCCTGTTAAGATGGAGATAAGGATGGAGGAAGGTTCTCCTGCCCCACTGCCATCCCTACTTCTGCCGGACAATTTGGTCTTTTCAGTGATGTTTGTTGACCATTATGTCCTTCTCAACTCACACTGACCTATGAAAACAATGTTATTTTAAGAGGATAGTATGGTCTTTTCAAACTATCGGTGGCCCCTCAGTTTTCTATTTGTGGCAAAATTTACTATATTCGACTAAATTATGTTTTTGGTTAAATTTATTTCCAAATGGATTAATGATATGATTAAATATTAGTCTATATTTCTCAAACTAAATATGTAACACTGAGATAAAATTTGGAGTTAGCTACTGATATTAGCCCAGGCAACGTGCGGGTGCCTTCATAGTTATTATTTTTATATTATTATTAATAAGATAAATTATTATTTAATCATTAAAATTTAATTTAATTAACTAATATATTTTTAATTTTAGAAACTAATTAGTTTGTCCCTTGTTTTAATTTCTTGTAAATTTAGTCATTGCATCCATTTTTCTTTGATTTTGCAGTTAAATGCTAGTAAACTGATCAAAACGGCCTTGTATATATATATATATATATATATATATATATATATATATATATATATATATGAAAAACAAGAAGAAAAAAAAGCGTCTATTTTTATTTAATTTAATTTTAATTAAATATAAAAAAAAAATTAGAAAAAAAAAAAACCTTAAGATTGGAGAAAAAATTTTGAAGTTGGGAATGAGAGCATTTTGAAGATAAAATTTTATTTTATTTTAATTAAAAAATGAAAAATTGACAGAATAACCAATCTAATGACAGAATAAAAATAAAAGCATAAATTATTTCTTAAAAAAATAAAAATAAAAATAAATTAATTAGTTAGATTAAATTTTAAACTAAATAATAATTGGCCTTTTGTTATTGTTATCCTTAAAAAATTTCGACAACAGCTCATTCAATGAGGTGGATAAAAAAAAAGGTTTTAACAACAAGCCTCATATTCACACATCATCAAGTATGTCATTGGAAGTTTCCATTAGAAAATATAATATATAATCCGCAAGCTTCCATTAAAATACAACACTTCTTAGTTTTTATTTTTCAGAAAAAGGAAAAAGCAAACGCAACATCAATTTGGTTGTAAAGCAGCATAGCCGCATTAGCATTTAATTAGTGTTTGATAATGATATTATTCAGTACCTAACATTAAAAATTTTAATATTTAATGAACTTATTTAACAGTATACTTAAAAATTTCAATTTAAAAATAATTTATTAAGGTTAAAAAATTTATTTTTATATTAATTATTTAATATTTTTATATTTATAAGATGCGAGATCTGGCCATTTTTAAAAAAAATAAAAACACATATTTTACAATGATTGAGTCGCCTTCCCATATAAGATTATCTTAATTTTTTTTTTCCTTTGATAATCTTTTAGTAATTAAGAACATTATTTCTGACCAATAATCATGAGTATATAATTAAAAATTTCGCATTATAAGCACTCATTTTCTCAATAATTTAACTCTTGCCAGCTTTTGCCAGCTACTATTCACAATTCAACAAACTTGTAATCACAACAACATTTTGACTAAATTATTTGTACAAAATCTTCCTAATTACCCCCCACAATACAGCTACCATAAAATTCTGTGTCACACGAAAACTGTACAATGGCCTCCCCAGCTAGACACGAAAATCCCTTAGGCTTCCTTTAGATCGAAAAATTTTTAAATTTTAAAAATTTAATCGTTTAGATTAATTATAAAATTAATTGATTATTAAAAATAATTTTAGAATAAAAAAAATTATTATAATTTTTTGTACATAAAAAAATAATGGGTTTTGAGTTTTTTCATCTATAAGTGAGCAGTTAAAACCTTAAAAAATGAGAATTTTTGAAAGGTGAGAGATTTTTCAATCTATAGATTTTGGCTATCTTTTAGATTTAATTTAAGTACAATAATTTTATAAAATTTTTCATTTAAAATTTCTTATACTAAATGAGACTTTAGTAAAAACAATAATCTCAAAAATTAGTGGGTTAGCAAAAATAAAATTTACTACTCATATTATTGGTCAGTTTTGATTATTAAAAGCAAACCATAACATGACTTTTTTTTATTTATAGAAATTTTAATTATAATATAAAAAGTCTAGTTTTAATCGAATCAGAAAAATAAATTTAATATAATTCAGATGATACTACATTACTACTAAAAAAATGAAAGTAACTCGTTGAGGCATAAAAATTAATTATCATCTTCTTTTTAAAATATTAATCATTTATTATCTTCTTTTTAAAATATTAACCATTTAAAATCTCAATACATAAATCAAATAAGTTATTAAACTTTCATAATTTTAAAGTAAAAAAGAATAAACATTCTAAACATTTTTTTTTATTTTAATGTAGAAAAAATAAAAATAATTAATACAAATATTTAATAGATAAATAAATAGAATGTAAAGTTAAAAAATAATAAATATTTTTTTAAAATTTTAAAATGATAGATAAATTAAAATAAAAATTTTCTAAAATTATATATATTTTAAAATGGAGAGGGTAATTAATTAAGGGGCAATTAGCAAATTTTCAATCCTTTCCATGTTCAAAGGACGACAAGCAAACATGCAAATTTTGGGGCAACATTTGCTTTGGTTGAAATGAACATGTTAGGTGTTTCCAATTTCCAACCGTTACATAATAATTTATTATTACTTATTATTTATTTTATTTGTTTCTCTCTCCCCAATTATCTCCACTAAACCTAAATTAAAAATACCAAGTGTCATATTTAGTGTGTCAAAATTAGCCTTATAAAGTTCACTTAAATACACTTTTGCCATCCTTTTATATTACACGGATTTTTTTTTTAATCGTTGCCAGCTTAGCTCGATAAAACTTCCCCTTTGAAGCGTGCGAAAATATAATTTAATAATAAAAATATATAAATTTATGCAGTAAATTTATATTCAATTTTCTTTTTCTAATTTAAAAAAAAAAAATTCTCCTTTGAAGTGGCATTGTAGTACAAAGCATACAACCTTTCGACAAAAAAAAAAAAAGAAAAAAGAAGAAAGGAGTACAAGTGTACAACTTTAGTCATAATATCTTTAATTATTTATACAGTTTACCATTTAAGTTTTCCATTTTTTTTTTCTTTTTATTATTATAATAATTTTTAACTTAAAAAGTAAATACCTATATTTGAAGCTTAATAACAAAAAATAATAATATGTTAAATTTATGATTTGAAATTAATTTTAAAATTAAAAAAAATTATGATTTTTCTCGATGATATTAAGGTTCAACTACATTTATATGGTTTATTTAAATTAAATTCGTTTGAAATTACTTCCAATCATGTATTAATTTAATTTTAATGATATATAAAATTTTTAATATATATTTTTTAGAATTATTTTTTATAATAATAATTTATTATATTTATAGGAATATAAAATTTTAAAAAATTATTTGGATCTCAGTTTAATTTTGATTCATATAATATGATAACTTAAAAAAAATTATGATTTATAGAAATTGTTCAAGTTGGAGAAAAACTTTTAGGAAAGAATTAATAAAATTATAAGAACTATTAAAACAATTATACTGTTAATTTATGTCAAAATTGAGTTTAATTATTTTATTTTCAACAAAAAATTTGTATATATTATGTTTTCTTATGAATGGATTAATCATATTTTATTGGCAAAAAAATCTTACTTTAATCTTTTTGAATGGATCAATGGAAATGTTAAAAATCATTCATAAGTTTAAATATGAATTTAACTTTTTGACTTTTTAGTTATTAAACTTTTTCTTACAATTTTCACTTAAGATAAAATTACAATTAAAATTTTAAATTTGGGTAGGATTGATAAAAAAAAATTATAAAATGTATAAAATTTAGGATGAATTTATCTATTTGGTAATTTGTTAAAAGATAACTTACTTTTCAATTGTTTCTATTTTTATTCTTTCAAGCAAGTAATTTTAAATGGTACAACAAATAAATAAACCTATAATATTGAACTAAAATATGTTTATAATAAAAATTATTGGTCGCTCCATCACATTTTATTTGAATTTTTTTTGAAATGTCTCAAAAAATATGCCATATTTTTATTTTTAATTTTTTTAATTTTTTATATATATTTTATATTTGAATATTAATTCAACTTTTTTTTATAAAATTTCAAAAAATTCAAATTTAATCATTTTTAATAAAAAATATAAAAAAAAATATATTATTTAAAATACTCTTAAATTTTATAAAATATATATTTTAAAAGAATTAAACCGAGCTAGTAATTAATATTATAATTCTCACGCGTCCAACTAGTCTAATAGAAAAAAGAAAACAGCCAAATTAATAGCATCCTGTATAAAAACAAACACAAGGGTCACCATCAAATATCAATGTCACAATCATTTGACACGTGTGTTGCAACCCACATCCACCATGATCATCAACGGCCATGATCATTTACAAATATGGGTTGTTGCCACGTGTCTTAAAGAGATAAAGAACTTGTAAAACCCCTATTGAATTGGTTGAGCAATAGTTTGATTGGTTCATAGTTACTTATTATTGTCTAATTTTTCAACTCAATTTGATTAAAATTTAAGAAAAGAAAATCCAAATCAATAAAATCCAATGCAATAAAAAAATGCTATCTATTACAAAACTTAAAATTGAAAAAAGAAATTCGAATATGAAATTTGTTACTTTTCATTTCTTATAAAAAAAGATGAAAAAATTAATTAAATAATGAATGATTGGCTTCCTTATAAGAAAGATGAAAAGATTAATTAAATAGTGTATGGTTGGCTTCCTATTACTGAATTATCGGAAAATGATTTGGAATTTTTATAATAAAAAATATTAATGAACACACAAGTGGAAGCAAAAGAAAATGTCAAAAATATGGAAAGAGGGTATTAAGGTAATATGACCGACCACGCAAAGAGTCGTTGAAAAGGCTAACGCGGAGGACAGCTTGTGAAGAGAAGGTGACCAATATTTTATTTTTTTCATTATTTGTCAAATGTTGATGTTGATACGTAAACAAGGACACCTTACTTACCTCTTAGGGACCGACTTATGCACATTTTAGTGGTATTTATTGTAAATTAATCACTTAAACCAGGTCAAATGTCCCTAAAACCTAAACTTTCTAACGTTATTAATTTACTATAACAACCTTAATCTCTGTACAGGTATCATATCCTGGGTTTCCTATCAGCTGTGTCCCTTTATCAACTGCCCTTTTGGGGAATCTTCTTAATTATAAAATAATAAATTTATATACGATTATCTTTTTTATATTAAAAAATAAATTTATTAATTAAAGTAAATATAAATTATTTATTCAAACCTAATTAGATCAAATCAAATTATTCATTTAATTATGTTAAATGGATTTAGATATAATTTATTTTCAAAAGCTAACTCAAAGGAAAAGAGTGTCAAATCTACATAATATATACTATAACAAGCCATTAAATTAGCGATGTGAGACAAATGTAATACTATCCCTTAATACATACTAGACCCGACTATTATGTGGTACAATTGAATACTGAATCTGTGTTAAAAAATACATATGAAATTTAAAATTTGAAAATGGGCGATCTACATGACTGATACAAGAAGATATAAGTGCATAATAAGAATTTAGTTTGAATTCTGATATCACATTAAATAGATTCGAATAGAATTCATTTCCAAAAACTAGTTAAAAGAAAGAGGATACCCAATACACATTATATACACTATAATAAATCATAAAGTTAGCGAAGTGGGACAATTCCAATAGATTATATGAGATAAATTGAAAATTCATTCAATTCAATTCTATTTTTATTTTTAATTTAAATTTTTATATTAAAAATTAAAATAATATATAATTTTAATGAATTATTCACTGAATTAGATTATAATAACTGATGGATGAGCTAACAAATGTGAAATGTATTATTTGATGTCTTAAGAATTTCTCATGTATAGCTAATTTAAAAATTTGGTAAATTTAGTATTTAAAACAACATTTCAAGGAAGTATTTAACAATTTAAAATTATAATTAAAACGTTTAAAAATTAAAATATTTAATTTTTTTTGAAACTAAAAATATTTAATTGTTAATATTAAGTTTTCGCTAAAAATAAGCTATTAATAGTTAACGATTTCTCATCACTAATTGTTAATCGTTAATTATAATAATTAAACTCAACCATATTAATTCTATAAACAGTTTGATTTTAAATATAATGATTGTTTTTTTTAATAAATTTAATTTCTATTAAAATTAATAAATTCAAAATATAATCAATTTTAAAATGACTATAATACTACGTACCTAATCGGTAATTTTAAGCACAACACGGTATAAATATATGCCACTAACACAATTGTTTAATAATTTGAGGAATCTCTTAATATATATACATATATACATATACACGTACATCTGTACTCAATCAACGCCTCTTCCATTTTATATTCATAGTTTTGTTTCTCCTCTTCCTTCTATATTGCCCACCATTTTCACTCTCTTCGCTCCTCAAACCTTCACCTTTCTTCGTCTTCGTCCTATTCTTTGCTCGTCCATTTTCTCTCAAATTGAAATTTCTTTGTGAAAACAAGAGAGCAGATTAAGATGGGTTCTTGTCTTCTTAAAATGTTCTTGCTTTTGGGTCTTTTAGCCACTTCTTGTATGGCTCAAGCACCAGGAGCTTCACCCACTTCACCACCAAAATCAGCACCAACCCCATCACCCACTGCTAAACCATCACCACCGCCAGCACCAACTCCTTCACCAAAACCAACACCAACTCCTCCTCCTTCTCCGGCTCCTACCACCTCTCCTACTCCATCTCCTTCACCACTTTCTCCTAAATCTCCAGCCCCAGCTTCACCCACCTCTTCTCCTCCTGCTCCTTCACCAGCCTCCCTTTCTCCCGGTGGTGTCGGTACTCCGACTTCTCAACCACCATCATCACCAAGTGACAACTTTGCAGCTGGTAGAGTTGACAGAGTAATTCTTGCAGGAACTGTTCTTGCAGGAACTTTCTTGGCCTTTACTTTGGCTTAGAATTAATTAATTAATTGGGTTTCCAATTCCATTATCGGTGTAATTTATTAGATCTTTCGTTTTCTGGAGTTGCTGAGATCTATTTTTTCTGTTATTCCTTGATTTTTAGTTTTTCTTTATTTTTATTTTTTTAATATATTGTTTATTTTTGTTATTGTGTTTGATTAATTGTTGATTCTACATTGGATTTGGACGGTGGTGATTATAGGGGTGGGGGAGATGATGAGCTGCAGTGCTTACACGTTTATGATCTTGTAATCAGAATGTGGATGATTTCTTGTAGAAAATGCGCATTGTGTACATCAAATAAAAACAGTTTGCTATTCTTTTAAGTTTCTTGTCAGTTTATTTATATTTTAATTGTTTGTACATAAACTATTCTTGGCAAACTATTTGATTGAATATATTCAAGTTTTTATTTTTTATTTTTTAAAGGTAAACTATTATTTAATATTTAATATTTGACTTAATTAACTATTTAATCTCTATATTTTATAAAAGTGACTATTTAAATCTTGAAATTTTATTATGTCAATAGAATAAGTTCCTCCATCTAAAATTTATCTAATTTACTGTTAAATTAAGGTAAAATGGAAAAAATATAGAGATTAAATAATTAATTAGATCAAATTTTATGAATTAACTAGTAGTTTGAGTAATGCTATTTTCATTATTTCACTTTTATTTTAATGGTAAATTGAACTAATTTTTAGATGAAATGACTAATTTTATAGACGGAATGAAAGTTTAAAATTAAATAGTCAGTTTTATAAATATATGGACTAAATAATTAATCAGATCAAATATGAGAGACTAAATAATAGTTTACTATATTTTAATTCAAGAGATCCTTCTTGAATTTCAAAGCACCAATGACATGCTTTTGCCATGTTAAAAACAAAAAGTTGACAATAACAACTCACCCATGAGCAAAAAATTTATTGACTGTTGATTACTATTGGGATGGCAATACATGTAGATGTGGGAAGATCCAGATTATTATTTTATATATGTATGCACAATTTTGTAAAAGGAATTAAAATTATAATTACTAAAGACTAGAGCATATTCCAGAAAATATATGTATGCACCTATCATTATTAGCTAGACTTATTTGGGGTCAGATCGCAAACATAATTAGTAAAAAAAAAAAAAAAAAATTATGAGTCAGATCTACTGTAGTCTATACATTTAATTGTGTTTAAGAGAAGAATGACTTTCAATAGTTTGATTGATTAAGGATGGTAAGACCTCAAATTAATTTTCGTCTCCAATGAGCATTCCATGATAAAAATAAGAAAAAAAAAATCAAGATTTTCAATTAAAGTTTCAAATTCGAAGTCTAAATTGGATGAAAGATTACATATTGAGAAAGAGTTCAAATTTCATTGTTCAAATTTCGTTAATTGATTACTATACAAGTAATTGATGTTTGTTATACACTCTTCTGAATTGGCTATCCTTTGCTCGCCAAAATGAAGACTACATGTATGACATTGACCATATGATTTTTATTGCTATTCCAGTACCGTATTAGACATAAACTCTACTTCCGTTCCTAAATATAACTCTGAATTCATATACTACACGATGATTGGTATTAAAATTTTTCTCAAAGTTTGACACTACATATTGATACTCTAACAAGAATTCATATCGATAAGCATTCCTATAAATAGACTATTTTTTTTATTGCTGAAATAACGTAACTCTTTAACTCTAAAGGTTTTCATTCTCTTGACCTATACCCTTTCTGACTTAAGTATTAAAGTGAGTCTCCCAAATACATCAATCGCATGGGCTCTCTATGCACTTAAAATCACCCACTTATGCACTTAAAATCGGATCGAGACTTGAGTGTATCAATGTTGTTTAAGATCGATAAATGATAATAGACTCAACTTATTTTTAATAGTTCTTTAGGTTAAAGAAGGAGTAGTTTCAGCTTTGAATATTGTGAAACATTACCGTAATGTGAATTTCTTTTCCCACTGACCTGTCTAGTACTGAAAGATTATTAAAAGTTTATTAATTTTTTAAATGACTTTCTATTAAAAGAAAAAAAAAACAATGTTGAATATAATGTTTAACGATGACTTGTGCTTTTAGCACAAATAGCTAATAAACAAGCAGGATATATATATTTTTTTCTTTGGTTTTTAAAATATCTTGGGTTTAATAGTTACCATCCTCAATACTGGATAATTAAACTTCATTTTTTTTTCACTTGGACATAATGCCCATTATGTATGAGAAAGTACTCCACAAAATTATTATTATATGTATTAATTAGTATTAGGGTTTTTTTCTTCTAATTTCAAAATGAGACAATGCCTAACTTTTGGTTTGCATAGCCCCCTTTGATTTAACATGTTATTTTCTTAATAATTGAAAACGCATGTGATTGCTTGTTTTAGCGTATAATTAACTTTTTTCTCAACAAAGTAAATAATGATCATAAGATCATCATTATTATCATTATATTTTTTGTTTTGATAGTAATAATTACTCGTTTTTTATAATGAGTGTCATAAGAGCACTAATTAAAAATACCAATTCAAATATAATTAAATAAATACATTTAAAATTAAATTAAATAAGTGAAAAATAAGTATTTTGACTTATTACTTGAGATGGTAGGAATTATAACAAAATATAATTCTGTCAAAATCACTATAAGAAAGTTATGAATTGGCAACTATTTTTAAAAAATAAGATGTACACTATAATAAATTGTTGATTTATTGACCAAATAATTGGTCGGCAAATAAAAAAAAATGGTCGGTAAATAACAATACTGACCGATTGTTGACCAATAACAAACATCGGCAAAAACCTAGTTGGTAAAACATTGTTGACTAAATACTGAATTGGTCAGTAAATTCAGCGATCGCATGACTGTCAGTAAAACGAATATGTATAGTTGGTAATTTTGTTTTTAAAATATGATAAAAAGTGGATCTCGTCGGCAATATGTCGGTAAAAATAATATTAAATAAATAGTAACGGTCAGTAAATCGACGAGTAAATTTTAAAAATATTAAAAAAATAATTTATATTGGTCAATAAATAGGATAAAAAATATTTATTTCAGCTGGTAAATGAAAATATTAATTTTTTATTTAATAATAGAAATATTAAATGTACTAAATTATAAATAAAATGCAAATATTTTATAACAAATTATAATAAAAAATATAATTTAATATAAAATTAAAATTTTATATTTGTATAAAAAAATAAAATAGTATTCACATGTATACAAGAAAAAAAAAGAGAAAATCATAAATCCTAATCTAAATCTGCAATGTTCTCCATATCCAGATTCATGATATAGTCATCATATCACCGAATGTACGAGTAAGGTGAGGGGGAGGAGCAATATCTGTCTGCAGATTAGGTAAAGGAGGATGAGCAACAGTAGTCTAAATATTAGGTGAAGGAGGATGAGCAACAACAGTCTGCAGATGAGGTGGAAGAGAAAACCCAGATTGCTGTGCTAAGGCCAGTAAGAGATCCCCCATCTGTTGCATCTGCTGATGCTAATGCTGCATTTACATTTGCATGTCTCTGACTGCCTCTTGAACTCGTCTGTCTATCTCTAGCTACATTTGCTCAAATGTAGGAGCTGGTGGAGTAAAAGATGGATCGGCACCAGGATCTCTGCAATATTTGCGTGCTTGTGAACTTATCCTGTATAACTTGCCTTTCTTAAATCCCCCTACAGTTTTGAGATACATGTCTCTCTCATCTACTGGTGTAGGCTTGGTAGATCTGAGAGCAGGTTGGGACATACACTCATGGAAGTTCGTGATATCCTTTTGCATTTTATATAATAAAAATTGTTAATATAATAGCAAAAAATGTATATATAATAGCAAAAAATTATTACTTACATGAACCGGTTGTGATCGCAAGTCAACGAAAGTCTTCCCATCTTGCTTCTTCGTGTGTGTGTACACGAAGAGCTTGACGAGATCAACCTCACAAACCAATTGGCAAGCATGTTAAGAGTTGCAATATATGTATATAAATATTAACAATTGAAATTAAGAAAATTTGAAAAAAAAATGAAGGAAAATACTTACTAATCGCCTGTCATGCTTTTCGTGAGGTATAGACCATTTAGTGTTCTTAGACACACCAGAAGCTAGGCCCGCCTTCTCTGACTTTCTATTTTTGGCAACTTGCTGGGATATCTTATTATGATCAGTAGATGCCCAATGCTTCTGTAGCCGCTCCTATGTGTTGTTAGGCAACCAGGTCTCCTTCTTCTTCTTCTTTGCCTTGTAGAGGAAATCCTTGTATCTTTTTGCAGCCTTTTTCATGAAGGTTGAATGAACTAAGGTGTCAATCACCTGATCCCACATATAATACTTCTATAACAATTTAAAAGATAAAATTAAATTTAGCATATTCCATAAGTAAAAATAAATAATTAATTAAGTATTAATTATACAACAGGGTTGCATACTTGTTATTATATGTTATTTAAATATCTTTAATTCTTGCTAATAGTTTTCCTTGATCTCATCTGGGACTCTCTTCCATATGACGCCATCAGGTTGAACCCTAGTCTTGAATATCTTTGTTATCTTCATGGCCATACCAATTAGTCGCAGGCTACAAAAATATTAAATGTTAGTTACAAATATTGAAAGTAATAAAATGATATAAGAAATGCAAATAGAAAAGATTTAATATGCATGCCTGCCATTCTCCAAATGAACAAGATATGTGTGATCATGATAATGGAATACCCTGTGCTTAGCATCTTGAGAAAAAGATGTAGAGGGACAAGAAGAAGAAGGTGGGGCAGTGGAAGGTAGTCGGATAGTGGAAGAAGGTGGGACAGTGGAAGAAGTAGCTTGGGTAACGGAAGAAGAGAGGGTCGCAAGGGAGATAGAATTTGTGGTAGGCTGTATGAATAGTGTGGTGTCGGTAGGAAGTGTAGATGTATCAATGGTAGAAAATATGGATGGAGGTGCAGAAGAAGTGGATGAGGGTGGAGGTCGATATATAGGTAGTTGACCTACTGCAGGTGTACCCCGACCATGAATAGTACCATGTTCGTAATCGTGACCTCCTTTAATGGCATCATCTCTAATACACGACACATGTCTCGATATCTATAATATATGGTAGTAAATATTTTGGATTGAATATATTATATGTAATCACATATAAAAATATAAGAGTAACTAGAAAAAATATAACCACAAAAATTAAATAACATCATTATTTAATTATTTAATTTTAAGTATTCAAATACACACTTGAAGTAGAAAAATTACAATTATTTAGAACCAAGTTCTTTTACATTATTTTCATTAATAATATTTTCTGTTGATTCAGATTTAGATTTAGATTTAAACTCAGATTCATCATCTATTGTTTTGAGATCTTCCTTAGTCTTGCTAAGTGCTAAGGCGATTCTTAATGATATGATGTTAACAGTTGACTCATTGTCTATGAAGACTTTAGAGGTTGGTCTTCCATTAAGGTGAGACTTAATATACAAGAGTATTATGTGCTTTCTCATTTTCTCAGCATAGTTTCTCAAAAATGACTCATTTTGAGACTTCAGATTCTGTGGCTTAGACAATGACCCTACTACAAATAATAAGATTCTCAGAGGTTGCCCCCTAGCCCTCTTCTTGAGACTTTTCTCATACTCTTCAACTTCACATCTTTCAAATGAATCTAGCAATGTGATTGATGCCATAAGACATCTCAAATGTATGAAAATTTGACCAACTTTAATTTCCTGTATCACTTTATCCTCCATACTACTAACAAACTAAGTTTAAAGGTATCTTCTTCAGAGTCTGACTCTTTTTTTGCTCATTGTTCATGCTAGAATCTTCCTGTCACGACCCACCTTTTGAGCCGCAACGGTCCTAGGGCATGGGTAGCCATAAGGGCACCAAAACCCGTAGAACCCATTCCACTCATAATCAATTGACATTCATTACATTGAACCATATCCCAAGACCGTAGCCTAATCATATTTCCTTAATACCCATTACTTGCTATCATTTCCACTTATAATATCATTTACACATATAACTTGTAAAACCTTTAAAGTTTCCTTTCATGTCATTAACTCAACGTTCAATAGTTCATATATAATGACAATAACAGTTATGATACAAATCATATTATACAAACATCCTTTAACATATTAATGCTAACCCATTAATAACCATTCATGTTACATATGGACCTTATAACTTTCAATAACCATGGAGCTCTACCTACAACATCGAAACTTATCAAAACAGTTTCCAAGCGAAGGATGGGCTTGGGACTTTTACTTTGCTAACTCATTGACTGTACCTGAAAAGTTTAAACCACTAAAATATGAGACAGAGCTCAGTGAGTACATAATAAAACTGTATGAAGTAAACAAGTGGTAGGTGGTTTAGTGATAATTTCTTATAGCAATGAAGTGAAACGAATAAAAAGTCATTCTTATGGAATAGTTTTCCATATACAGTAATTATTGCATTTTTAGCAGAATATTTCCTTTATGGAAACGGTGTGTTTCCCACATTATCATTATCACTTGAGTGGCGGCTTACGCCTTGCTCACTCCCATTTCAGTCACACGTACAACTGATCGGGTCGCACGTACTGGGGGCCATAAACCCTTCCCAGCTAGGGTTCGGATACTCTTTACCCTATCCGCAGGTTCATTACCATTGTGCACAATGTCTGATGTATTGCCCCACATCAGAGGGGTATTCTGCTTGCCACGATATCATTAAAACATTTTTCCTTTTCATCCATGAAATAATTCAATGGATAATATATCAATAAGTAATCAAAATTCCCATCATTGATCATATTGGGAAAAGAAGCAACAAGGTTCATGTGGCCAAGTGCCATAAGGGATATTTAATTCAATAATTGGTAAAGCATATCATGCATGCCAAAGAATTGCAATGCATTTTAATTAGAAAAGTGATCCAATATTTAGACTTATATTTAAAGCACAAGAAATATAATATTACAATGTATAATATATAATATCAATTGGGTTGTCATTATTGATCATACTATAAGATCAAACAATATAGACTCATTTGGCCAAGTGCCATAAAGAAATGTTTGGTTCACTTTGGCTCAATAATCAAGGAAGTATTATATCAACGGTTCAATATTCAATAAGCAGATTAAGCTTCTCAAGAAATCAAGATTTTGGAATATCAATGAGCCATTCAACTTTTCAAGGCATAGAAACAATTCAACCATTAAGGTTGGAACAATAAAGGTTCAAGTATATGGAACAAGGAATATTATATTATTAAGTACTCACCTTTTGCTCCTTAGCTCCTATACCGATAGTTCTAGTGCAGATTATAACGAGGCTCCTCGGTATCCCGAGCAATGCCTTTGCCTTTCGATTCTACAAATATACCCAAATAATCATACATTAATTCCTACTCTTTTAACTTACTAATCTTATTCTAACTCAACTTAACATTAACTTCCTACTACTAATCACCAAAACATATTCCAATACATTAAGCAATACATACATAAACACATTAATTATTTACTCACTTTATTCCAAAATCCCATGTTGTCCAAATCCTTTCATTAAAACAATTAGGTCCCTTTTTCCTTCCTAATTCCTTAATTAAATTTTATGTTTATCAAACTAATACTCAAACAATCAACATTCATCTACCAATTGAAACTAATCTCTTTCAATTCCCATAAATCCTAACTTTACCAAATTGGGATGATTTGGGGAAAACCCAAAATTTCTCAATCAAATCTCAAATTGATCTTGCCAAGATGAAATTAATGCCATGCAAAGCCTACCACAACAATCAAACGTTAAACTACACTTCATATTACATACTTTCCTTATATCATGCATTATGCCTTCAAGAATTTTAATTTTTGAATAAAATCTCTAAATTCAAATTTTACATTTTTAAACCACTTTTCAACATCCCAAATAACCTTAGATATTGTTAAAAAAAATTTTGGACACTTCCCCTAAAAATCCTAGTTTGGCCGAACCTTATGTAACATTCTTCCTTATTGATCTTTCATGCTTCCCTTGTTATTATTCACCTATTAAACCCCAAATCCTTAACCCCAATTCTCATATTTCATCACTTAACATGCCAAACTAACTCTCCTTCAAATCATTCCACCAAAATCCAATCATAGAGATTAAAAGAAAAGGGATAATTGCTAACAATTTATCACACTTAAGCTAAAGAAAGAAAGGAATTACTTAAGCAATAAATCTCACCTTGAAATGCTTCAAATTTAGCTCTAAGTTGAAGAATGAGTTGGGAGGTTTTTGGTCTTTGATGGGGGTGAAATTTTTGGTGTAGGTTACAAATGAAATGGTTTAACACAATTTCATTTTATATACAAATAAAATCAATGGTGGTGATTTAATCACACAAGATCAATGGTCACATTTTTGCTTGAAATGGAGGGCTAAGATTGATCAAGATGGATGGTTGAGATGGCCCTTAGGTGTATGGTGACTAAGCATCAAAATAATGAATACCATCATCACCAAAGTGAACATAATCATGGTGATGGAAAAGTAGGAGGCTTAGGTGTAAAGTTGGCATAAATCAACAAATATGGCTAACCTAATTCCTTTCTCATCCTAACCCCTAATTAACTTGTTCTAACCATTCTTTAGTCAAGTTTCACCAAAATTTGAGGCCTTAGGGCCGGCCACTCCATGGGCTTGGGCTTTGAGTCCGAAAGCCCATCAACAAGCCCACCCGAAACGTTTCCCGAACTTAAAAATTTTTCGTAACTTTTTCCTTTCCTTTTCACTTAGCATTTTAAATCTTACCTTCCCATATCATAATAAGCTTAAACTAATCCATTTTTCCTAAAATTAATTCAATCATACATACAATAAATATTCCTATCTCATAAAAATACACACTCAAGCACTTAACACCAACAAGAGTCTCTGTCATTCTATCACTATGTCATTGATACTATACTCATAAAATTTATATTTTATAGTATTATTATAACTCCGATGAGCTATGGAGACCTTGGGTATTACATTCTACCCCCCTTAAAAAAAATTCGTCCCCGAATTTTCAAAAACAAAATGTTCACCTTTGCAAACTTGAGTAACTATATCACTTACATTATCATTCTTGCCAAAGGAATTCTAATCACTTTCATTACTTTCAATTCATCACTTACCAACTTCATTTCTTATCATTAGCGGTCTATTATCCCTCTTCCATATATCTTCTTCCAATTATATATCTTATTCCTCTAAGCCCCATAATCGATCTTTAGTTCTTATCGTATTCAACCATATCTTTACATACATCTTTCTTCTTACCCTACCTAATCTCTTTTATCAATCATTAACCTTCATAATAGCATTGAATCTATAACTTCAAAAATTACCAAGAAACATTTACACAACCTTTATATCTCTTCGATTTCTTATTTCACCTCAATTTAATTGTAATATTAAATATACCTCTTCTCATATATAGTCTTATCAATACCTAAATCACATATTAACAACTTAATCATAGCTCCTATTACACCAATCACCATACTTTGAATATACATATGCCCTTGTGGTATTTCCTAATTCTGAATGACTTCCAATTTATAATTTGATAACCATGGTCTTCATATAGTTGGGATTTATTCCACTCTCATACTATCATCAACAAATTTTTCTTACTCATTACCTCTTATATATGTATATATCCATTACACTTCTTATATATGTTCATCTACAATCTTATCTCAACTTATCTTAAACACCTTATTAACAACTATTTTACACATTATATCGTTAAAAGAATTATACTTTCACCATTACTCCATAGTTTCTCAATCAACTCCTTACAATCACATAAATTTCAACCCAATATCCATATTCAATTTATTATCATATTAATTAATGTAATCACTCCAAAATACAATTTTCACATTGTCTCTAAATAACTCCTACCTTTCAACATCACATGCGTCTCTTTAGCACTAAATTTATTATTATAATATTCAAATTATCAAATCACAAAAATCTATTAATATAACTTCCCATTCCATTCCTAAAATACCATTGATTTATACCCTACAATTCATATGTAGTTTTACTCCAACTATATCAACTTTGAACACATCGAGTAATATAATTGATCTATCGAAATAAAGTAAATATACTTAAACACAATCATAAATAAGAAAATATATCAAGCACATAATTGAGTTCGTTTGAGGTAGAGTAACTCTTCTGAGACGATCTTATCCAAATCGTAAATGATGAGACATCGCCGCACAAGCGAAAAATGTATAAAGGTCAAATCAAAGCACGAAATTCTAGTCTATACTTAGAGAACCAGAACATCAGCAAACAAGAATCTTATACTCCGTAGTTTATTTAGTCTAATACATTCTTAACTTATCAAAACTTATCCTTTATCTTAACTTATTTAATTCTATCTCTGTATTAATTCAACCTCATCACAAAACCTTCTCTTAAATAAAATTTGCCTAATCAATTAACTTCATAAACTCTTTTACGTCATAACTTTTATTTTCCCTTAGTTCCCTTTAATTCATACTTCATATCTCCTAATATTTCCTCATACACTTTTTTTTTTCAATATTTTTACTTTTCCACATCTCCATCACTTCGTTTAAACCCATTCAAATTATATTTCTATTTAACACATAATGTTCTAGTTCCATACCTTCTTAATCAACAATATTTCTTCCATAAAATCTATTATGGTCCACTATCATTCATTATTTGTCAAAATCAATCATATTTTTACACTAATTTACTCTTAGTCCAAATCTGCTTTCAGTTTCTTCTTAGAGGCTATCTCATCACTATACGTTTCTTGTAATCATCAACTTTATACATTTCTCTTTTAAAATGATTCACCATCAAGTCATGTTCCATCCCGATCCTCTATTTTCCTCATTACTGTAGTCTCTTAATGCCTTAAGAGTTTTTTTTTTTTATTACACATACCTAATCATGTTTCTTACAAGTCACCTTAACGTATATACGATTGATCATTTCTTTCTTTGAATATGGAATAATCTTCTTTAAATCATACTATAATAGTGGTCTTCCTTAAGCTATACCCAATATTCTCATACATAACAAATCTCCAAATCTTTACCTTTTCATTTCTTGAATTTATAAGATAGCATCTAAACCACAATTTCGATAATACATTGTTTAGTCTATCTTACATAAACCTTAATATATAATATCCATGTGAATCATTTACAGTCCCGTTTGACCATTGTTAAATATCATCTTTTTAGCTTATCTCACATAAATCTTACTATGTAATAGCCATATAAAACATTTATGATTTCACCCAATCACTATTGAGTATTTTCCTTCATTTTATAACTTTAATGGTTCATAACTTCTAACAATTTCCTATAGTCATTTCATCCAACCATATACCCTATCATTTAATCATTTGCACATACACATCATAGATCAATTCCCTATCTCTTAGATATCTCTCATATTATAGTCAAGGAAAAATATAATACTAGTGTCCCATATACCTTCTCAATAGCTCCCATATACCTTCTCAATACCTTATTACCATAATATCCTTATTAAATTGCTTAAATCACTTTACTATATGAAGAAAATCGAAGATACTTGGCTGACTTGAAAAATTTCGACGAAACATTACACGGTGGGAGGGATGCCATCATGGGGCAGCAAGCAACAACAGCGGGCCACCATAGCGCGCGCCAAGAAGTCCCAGTGTATCGCAGTGGGGAGTTGCCTACGGCCAACCAAGCTCCAGGGTCCTGCAGTGGATTCCAGCGCCCCGCAGCTAGATTTCCACAGTCAAGAAGAAAAGTTCTGCGCAGAATCCGACTTCAGAAAGCCATAACTTTCAGCTACAGATGAGTTGCGAGGCCTATGACATATCAAATCGAAACTCACCATATTTAACATTCCCACTCATTACAACTTCTTTATTGGCTTAGAAACCAATTTCCAATTAGAAACCTCAAATCTTTATCTAAAATAAATCCTATACTTTCTCACTATTATTATGCCATTACACTTACTACTTACACATATCACTATGCATATTCTATAAAATCACATTTAAGTTTTTCACTTAATAACATTTAGATATATCTCATAAACATAAAAGAATTCAATATACCCTCACCATTATTCATACGATATACATATTGTTCAAATCATCAATTGAACTAAGCCATGTCAATAGTCAACAGTTACTTATAATAGAAATTAATTCCTAGTAAGATATACACTTATTCATTTAAACACCTTCACATAAACAATCATTGTCTCATATACACAATTTGCCCTTATCATCCCATCTCCACCAAAACACATGATTCATTCACATATATCAATCATACTATATATCACTTTATCATTCCCATTTTCAAGATCATTATATACATATCATATATCATAGGAGGAACTTAGACTTTTACGAGTAACGCGGATCTAGATTTATCGATATACTTTAACGACAAGAAGGAGTTCCTACGCTCCATGGTTTAACCTATAACTCATAGTACTTATAAAGTCTAAACTAGACTTAAACTTTGCTCTGATACCATCTCTGTCACGACCCACCTTTTGAGCCGCAACGGTCCTAGGGCATGGGTAGCCATAAGGGCACCAAAACCCGTAGAACCCATTCCACTCATAATCAATTGACATTCATTACATTGAACCATATCCCAAGACCGTAGCCTAATCATATTTCCTTAATACCCATTACTTGCTATCATTTCCACTTATAATATCATTTACACATATAACTTGTAAAACCTTTAAAGTTTCCTTTCATGTCATTAACTCAACGTTCAATAGTTCATATATAATGACAATAACAGTTATGATACAAATCATATTATACAAACATCCTTTAACATATTAATGCTAACCCATTAATAACCATTCATGTTACATATGGACCTTATAACTTTCAATAACCATGGAGCTCTACCTACAACATCGAAACTTATCAAAACAGTTTCCAAGCGAAGGATGGGCTTGGGACTTTTACTTTGCTAACTCATTGACTGTACCTGAAAAGTTTAAACCACTAAAATATGAGACAGAGCTCAGTGAGTACATAATAAAACTGTATGAAGTAAACAAGTGGTAGGTGGTTTAGTGATAATTTCTTATAGCAATGAAGTGAAACGAATAAAAAGTCATTCTTATGGAATAGTTTTCCATATACAGTAATTATTGCATTTTTAGCAGAATATTTCCTTTATGGAAACGGTGTGTTTCCCACATTATCATTATCACTTGAGTGGCGGCTTACGCCTTGCTCACTCCCATTTCAGTCACACGTACAACTGATCGGGTCGCACGTACTGGGGGCCATAAACCCTTCCCAGCTAGGGTTCGGATACTCTTTACCCTATCCGCAGGTTCATTACCATTGTGCACAATGTCTGATGTATTGCCCCACATCAGAGGGGTATTCTGCTTGCCACGATATCATTAAAACATTTTTCCTTTTCATCCATGAAATAATTCAATGGATAATATATCAATAAGTAATCAAAATTCCCATCATTGATCATATTGGGAAAAGAAGCAACAAGGTTCATGTGGCCAAGTGCCATAAGGGATATTTAATTCAATAATTGGTAAAGCATATCATGCATGCCAAAGAATTGCAATGCATTTTAATTAGAAAAGTGATCCAATATTTAGACTTATATTTAAAGCACAAGAAATATAATATTACAATGTATAATATATAATATCAATTGGGTTGTCATTATTGATCATACTATAAGATCAAACAATATAGACTCATTTGGCCAAGTGCCATAAAGAAATGTTTGGTTCACTTTGGCTCAATAATCAAGGAAGTATTATATCAACGGTTCAATATTCAATAAGCAGATTAAGCTTCTCAAGAAATCAAGATTTTGGAATATCAATGAGCCATTCAACTTTTCAAGGCATAGAAACAATTCAACCATTAAGGTTGGAACAATAAAGGTTCAAGTATATGGAACAAGGAATATTATATTATTAAGTACTCACCTTTTGCTCCTTAGCTCCTATACCGATAGTTCTAGTGCAGATTATAACGAGGCTCCTCGGTATCCCGAGCAATGCCTTTGCCTTTCGATTCTACAAATATACCCAAATAATCATACATTAATTCCTACTCTTTTAACTTACTAATCTTATTCTAACTCAACTTAACATTAACTTCCTACTACTAATCACCAAAACATATTCCAATACATTAAGCAATACATACATAAACACATTAATTATTTACTCACTTTATTCCAAAATCCCATGTTGTCCAAATCCTTTCATTAAAACAATTAGGTCCCTTTTTCCTTCCTAATTCCTTAATTAAATTTTATGTTTATCAAACTAATACTCAAACAATCAACATTCATCTACCAATTGAAACTAATCTCTTTCAATTCCCATAAATCCTAACTTTACCAAATTGGGATGATTTGGGGAAAACCCAAAATTTCTCAATCAAATCTCAAATTGATCTTGCCAAGATGAAATTAATGCCATGCAAAGCCTACCACAACAATCAAACGTTAAACTACACTTCATATTACATACTTTCCTTATATCATGCATTATGCCTTCAAGAATTTTAATTTTTGAATAAAATCTCTAAATTCAAATTTTACATTTTTAAACCACTTTTCAACATCCCAAATAACCTTAGATATTGTTAAAAAAAATTTTGGACACTTCCCCTAAAAATCCTAGTTTGGCCGAACCTTATGTAACATTCTTCCTTATTGATCTTTCATGCTTCCCTTGTTATTATTCACCTATTAAACCCCAAATCCTTAACCCCAATTCTCATATTTCATCACTTAACATGCCAAACTAACTCTCCTTCAAATCATTCCACCAAAATCCAATCATAGAGATTAAAAGAAAAGGGATAATTGCTAACAATTTATCACACTTAAGCTAAAGAAAGAAAGGAATTACTTAAGCAATAAATCTCACCTTGAAATGCTTCAAATTTAGCTCTAAGTTGAAGAATGAGTTGGGAGGTTTTTGGTCTTTGATGGGGGTGAAATTTTTGGTGTAGGTTACAAATGAAATGGTTTAACACAATTTCATTTTATATACAAATAAAATCAATGGTGGTGATTTAATCACACAAGATCAATGGTCACATTTTTGCTTGAAATGGAGGGCTAAGATTGATCAAGATGGATGGTTGAGATGGCCCTTAGGTGTATGGTGACTAAGCATCAAAATAATGAATACCATCATCACCAAAGTGAACATAATCATGGTGATGGAAAAGTAGGAGGCTTAGGTGTAAAGTTGGCATAAATCAACAAATATGGCTAACCTAATTCCTTTCTCATCCTAACCCCTAATTAACTTGTTCTAACCATTCTTTAGTCAAGTTTCACCAAAATTTGAGGCCTTAGGGCCGGCCACTCCATGGGCTTGGGCTTTGAGTCCGAAAGCCCATCAACAAGCCCACCCGAAACGTTTCCCGAACTTAAAAATTTTTCGTAACTTTTTCCTTTCCTTTTCACTTAGCATTTTAAATCTTACCTTCCCATATCATAATAAGCTTAAACTAATCCATTTTTCCTAAAATTAATTCAATCATACATACAATAAATATTCCTATCTCATAAAAATACACACTCAAGCACTTAACACCAACAAGAGTCTCTGTCATTCTATCACTATGTCATTGATACTATACTCATAAAATTTATATTTTATAGTATTATTATAACTCCGATGAGCTATGGAGACCTTGGGTATTACACTTCCATTCTAGCAACTACCTTCCTCGTTTGAAGCCTTCTCTTTTAAGTTCTAGTAAGATGGCATGGAAACTTCTTATGGATGCCATAGATTCTTTGGGACTTCAACTAGAAATAGTAGATATTTCCAATTACCTTCTTTGGATAGCAACTTAGGATAGCAGCAAGTTTGAGGTAAACTTTCTCTTTTCATGTTGGAGTTTGGCATAGTCTCTAGCAAACTCCTCAATAGATTTCTAGGAACCCACACATGCTTCTTCAATTAGTGGTAGCCACAGGAGGAAAATGATCTTCATCAATCAATATAGTCTCCTTTTTTTTTTTTTTTGGAGAATTTGAGTATCCCTTTATTGGCCTTTTCTTGAATAACATTTTTGAAAGTCTAGCATACATTAGTTGTATGATTCTAAAAGTCATGATACTTATAGTATTCTCTTTCTTTGACTTCTTCTTTTGTAGGCATTTGGTGGCTCACAAATAAAGTAATGAACTCCTCTTTAAGGAAAAATTCAAAGATCTCCTCGATCTTGCTCACATCGAAGACATGTTTTATAGAAGAATTTTGAGTCTTCTTCTATTCTTCTCCAATCTTTAATTGTGGTCATATTAGTATTGGACAAACTTAGGACTAGAATTGGTAAGGTCACAACAATAGTCTCTTGGCTACCAACTTCTTTAAAATAGGTTCCTATAGCCTTCTTCCTTATTCTATTGTCTTTTCTTCTTAATAGCTCTTCATACTCTACAATTTTAGGAGCCAGTGCATAAAAGTCCCCAAATTCCATTCCATGAAACTTCTTCCTCAACTATATATCAAGTCTTTTGTGTCGTTTTCACAAACTCAGTCCTTGGTAAGAAGACTTCACACCTATTCCTCAGCTTCTTGAAACGCGTAATAAACAGGTCAGCAAATTCTCCACTTCTTTGAGTCATTTTGGATAGTTCTGCCATACACACCTCAGGTTCAACTCTAAAAAATTGGGTATCAAATTATCTTTCCATCTCCTGCCATAAGAATATTGAGTCTCTAGATAATGTTGAGTATTAGATGAATGTTAAACTTGTTAATGAATTTCAAAATAGTTTTAGTTTATAAAAACTAAAATTTTCATAATTTGCTAGCTTACCACACTATATTGTGAATATAGCAATATATTCTAATATTGACAATCCATCTTCTTTAGAAGACAGGATAAAGTATGGATATGATATCCCCTTGGGTAGGATTCTCGCAATCTATAACCAATGGGTAAGGCTTATAAAATTCCTACATGCTGATCTAACATAAGCTTGACCATATAGCTCTTGAACAACCTCTCTAATAGCATCCAAAGTCATATGAGCCGAAGGAGGAATGGGAAGAATTTGAGCAACCCTAGGTATGTGAACTCTTGTTCCAACTCTTTGATTACCCCCAAACATGACACTTGTGCATATAGTGCCTCTTCTCTATTGTAGGCCATAAGATTATTCATTGGGATTGTGTGCCCTTGAAACTATTGTGGCTGTGATTGTATAGGCTTGCCATTATAAAGGTGGCCTATATTGATTGAAATTCTTTGACGAATATGAGGCTCTTTCCTTTATTGTAGCATAGGAATCCCCAGAGGATTGTCTAATGGGCCGGTTGAGACTAGAAATAGCCCCACCATAATTAAAAGACTGTCTAGATACTATTTTCTTCAAAAGGGTCTTCATGTTTGCCATTGCCTTTCCTATGAAACCCATGTTTATTTTTAGATAATCTAAGCAATCATCAATGTTCTAGGAAGTAGTAGGTGTTAGAGTCTCCTTGGTTATCTTTTCTAAAATATCACCAGTCCAACATAGACTGTGACCTTTTTGAAGTTGTTCAACTATTTGAGTACAAATCTAACTATTGCTATCATAGCCATTTCTTCTATATCTTGAGATATAGTTTCAGCAGCTTCTTTATCTCTACTATTTTTCTTTGGAGGCATTATGTGATGAGGTTCCAATGAATGTGCTAAAGTTTGTGTTGCAACCCTTTTTGATTAAAATAAAATTGAGCATGCCAACAATTCTTAGGGTCTCACGGCATCTAACTTCTATTAGATAATTGTGAAAGAGACTAAGGGATCTTAAGCCTCTCAAGATTCTTAGATAGATTGGATGCAGATTCTTTAACTATCACAAAATAACCAAAGGATTTGGAATTTGAAGAGTAAATGCTAATTTGTATTCATGTAATCACAAATACATTAAGTACAAATGATAAATATAAAATTGACAGAAATAAATGACAAAAAGCCTTAGAGGCATGGGAATTTTCATAGAAATAGATAAAAAATTTATTGCTTGAAAATTGTTTATTATAATGTTGTCCCCTCTATCCTTGAAGGTTTTTTAATTTATAGCACAAGACTACCAATTAGATTTCTTAATTTTAGCTTCACATTCTCCACTGGCCCATGATTTCTACATTTCTTAAAATTCAACCTCAAGCTCCACAACCGGACTCCTAACCGCTTGGTATTTAGTTCCACATTCTATATCCAATCTTCAGATCGACATTCTAGTCCCAATGCCACGTGGGCTTCTAACTTCAGCCTTATTATTAAAAAATTGAAAACATTTTCTAATTATAAATTGAAAAAGCCTTATAATTATTGGTAATCAAAAAATTCTTCAAATAATCTATAAAGAACACAAATTTCTTTATATTTCTTTAAATTCTTCAAGTAATAAAGAGAGTAAGATACTGTAGTTGCAACAGAAATTCATCGCCATTTGCTTACCTTTCCCATTTCCAAATGATGTTGCAGTGGCAGCAATTGCAGCAACACCAACAACAAAAATGGCAGTGTGAAGTTGGGTGTTATAGGCTTTGGTTTTCCTTTTTTCTTCTCCCTTCTATTCTTCAACCACTGACTAACAGTCTTATCACCACCACCTCTATCAATAGCAATTGTGGCGCTAGGCGTAGCAGAAGGAGTTGGGAATTGGGTATTAATATTTTTACTTGGACGGCAATACTGAAAAAAAAGCAAAAAAATAAAATAAAATAAAATAATGCAATTGGTGGATCAAATCAACATTTAGAAGAAGTTTGGATACCATATTTTTTCTTTCCTTACATTTTGATTCGCCATTTGAGACGAATCATAGAAAACATACTGACGGGGTAAAATGGCAATAACATTAATAATATCCAAGAAAGATGGGGTGAATTGTGTCAACAAAAGATGCACCAAATTTAGTTAATTGTCAACAAAAGAGGCACCAAATTTTGAAATAGAATAGCATACCAAAAAAGGAAATGGAAGCCAACCAATTAACAACTAATTGGTTTGAATTTTTTGTTTCTTGGATGGCTATAAATAGCCATGAAGACAAGGCCTAAATTCATCCCATTTTTGAGAGAAAATATTTAGAGAGTTAGAGTGATTAATTTCCTATTATAAAGAGAGAATTAAAATTGTTTCTCCTTTATAAATAGAGAGATTGTAATTCCTATTATTTTCATAGAAAAATTCTTCTATTCTTGCCCGTGGTTTTTACCCTAATTTGTTTAGGGGTTTTCCACGTAAAATCTGTGTGTCTAAATAATCTTTTCAATTTATTAGCTGCGGTTTTGCTCTAATCCGGTGTCAATTTCGCAACAAGTGGTATCAGAGCTATTGGTTTTAATTTTTCTTGAAAAATAAGAGTATGCTCTGTGGTTGCAGTTTTAACTGATCTTCCACATCAGAAAAATTTTTCTTGAAAAATTATTATTGCGAATAGTACTCTGAGGTACTATACAATTTGGCACTATTCACAGGTACGTTGGAAATAAGTGTGGTAGTGTGAAAATACATGTCTAGGAAAAGTTCTGGCTAAGGAAAGACTTGGTATTTAAGTGTTTCCATTGTGACCCACCTCTCTTTCCTGGGAACTTACTTGGTGTATTATTCACGGACTACAGTCACTATTCCAGTATATAATTACTATTTACGTGAAATAGTGGGAGCTAGATTTGCTCAAAAGTTCGTGATAGAAGCAATGACGGCAAAATTTGAGATTGAAAAATTTAACGGGAGAAATTTCTCACTGTGGAAATTGAAGATGAAGGCTATCTTGAGAAAAGATAATTGCCTGGCGGCTATTAGCAATAGGCCAGCGGAGATCACAGATGACAACAAATGGAATGAGATGGATGGAAATGCTGTTGCAAATCTTCATCTGGCAGTTGCAGATGAGATATTGTCTAGCATAGAGGAGAAGAAAACAACAAAAGAGATTTGGGATCATCTCGAAAAATTATACGAGGCCAAGTCACTTCACAACAAGATTTTCCTTAAGAGGAAATTATACACTTTACGGATGTCAGAATCTACTTCAGTGACAGAGCACATTAACACCTTGAATACTCTATTTTCTCAACTCACATCACTGAGTTATAAAATAGAGTCACAAGAGCGTGCTGAACTTCTACTTCAAAGTCTACCAGATTCATATGATCAACTCATCATCAATCTGACAAACAATACAGACAATCTAGTCTTCGATAATATTGCAGCTGCTATTCTGGAAGAAGAAAATCGGCGCAAAAATAAGCAAGACAGATTGGCCAATTCGCAGCAAGCGGAGGCGCTAACGGTGATGAGAGGGAGATCAATGGAACGTGGCTCAAGTGGGAGCCAAAATCATGGTAGGTCCAAATTAAGAAGTAAGAAGAACATGAAGTGCTACCATTGTGGCAAGAAGGGTCACCTGAAGAAGGATTGCTGGAGTTTAAATAAAAATTCCAGTCCTCATGGAAATATAGCATCTACCTCAAATGAAGGTGAAGCTTTGTGTTGTGAAGCAGCGATGACTTCAGAAGGCAGAAAAAGATTTGCTGATGTATGGCTCATTGACTCTGGAGCCTCATTTCATATGACCTCTCAGAGAGAGTGGTTCCATTATTATGAATCTATCTCAGGAGGATCTGTGTACACAGTAAATAATCATACCTTGAAGATTGTCGATATTGGAACTATCAAGTTGAAGATGTATGATGGTACAATTCGCACTATTCAAAACGTGCGACATGTAGAGGGCTCACAAAAGAATTTGTTGTCTGAAGGACAACTAGATGATCTTGGGTGTAGGATCAAAACTCAGAATGGGATTAAGAAAATAATCTGTGGTGCGCTTGTACTTATGAAAGGACAGAAAATGGCTGCAAATTTGTATATACTGATGGGAGAGACTCTACAAGAAGGAGAAGCATTTGTTGCTTCAAACAGTTCAACTGAAAGATCTACAACAATATGGCATCAGAAACTTGGGCATATGTCTGAGCAGGGAATGAAAATTCTTGTAGAACAGAATCTACTTCCGGGACTCACTAAGGTGTCCTTACCTTTTTGTGAGTATTATGTGACAAGTAAGCAGCATAGGTTAAAATTCAACACATCAAATTCTAGAAGCAAGAAAGTTTTAGAATTAGTTCACTCTAATGTATGGCAAGCACCAGTTACATCCCTGGGAGGAGCGAAGTACATTGTGTCCTTCATAGATGATTATTCCAGGAGATGTTGGGTATTTCCTATCAAGGGGAAGGGAGATGTGTTTTCAGTTTTCAAAACGTTCAAAGCGCGGATAGAACTTGAATATGGGAAAAAGATCAAGTGTTTGAGGACAGATAATGGAGGAGAATATACCAGCAATGAGTTTGCTGAGTTTTGTAATCAAGAAGGCATTAAGAGACAGTTTACTACGGCATACACTCCTCAACAAAATGGAGTGGCAGAGAGGATGAACAGAACCCTGTTAGAAAGAACAAGGGCCATGTTGGGAGCTACTGGTCTAGAAAAAATATTTTGGGCAAAAGCAGTCAACACCGCCTGTTATGTGATCAATCGATCACCATCAACTGCAATTGAGTTGAAAACACCGATGGAGATGTGGACGGGAAAGCCTGTTGATTATTCAAACCTCCATGTATTTGGAAGTCCTGTGTACGTGATGTACAACACTCAAGAAACTACAAAGTTAGATCCAAAATCTAGAAAATGCATATTTCTGGGTTATGCTAATGGAGTAAAGGGGTATCGCCTATGGGATCCCACTACCCATAAGGTCGTCATCAGCAGGGATGTGATATTTGCAGAAGGGAAGCTGCAAGAGAAAGGTGGTAGTAGCAGTTCAAATAAAGGTCCAGAAACTACAATGGTACAGGTGGAAAAAGAGTCTGATTCAAAGGATTCTTCTGAAGTAATACCAGAAATTGAGGAACAAGAACCAGTTGAGTTTGAAACTACAGAAGTTCGACGGTCAACTCGTGAAAGAAAAACACCAGCTTGGCAGTCTGATTATTTTATGGAGAGTAATATTGTATACTGTCTTCTAACAGAGGAAGGGGAGCCATCAACTCTCCAAGAAGCAATGAATAGTTCAGATGCATCTCAGTGGATGGTAGCAATGCAGGAGGAAATGGAAGCTCTTCATAAGAACAAGACTTGGGAGCTTGTGCAGTTACCACAAGGAAGAAGGCCTATTGGCAATAAATGGGTCTTCAAGATCAAACGAAATAGTGATGATCAAGTGGAGCGGTATCGTGCAAGATTGGTTGTAAAAGGGTATGCTCAGAAAGAAGGGATTGATTTTAATGAGATATTTTCCCCTGTGGTTCGACTTAATACAGTCCGAGTAGTTCTGGCAATGTGTGCTACTCTTGACCTACACCTAGAGCAGTTAGATGTGAAAACTGCTTTTCTTCATGGAGATCTTGAAGAAGAAATTTATATGCTCCAACCAGAAGGATTTGAAGAACATGGAAAGGAGAACTTGGTTTGTAGGTTGAACAAATCTCTATACGGTCTCAAACAGGCGCCGAGGTGTTCGTATAAGAGATTTGATTCCTTCATCATGAGCCTTGGATACAGCAGATTAAATGCAGACCCTTGTGCCTATTTCAAGAGGTTTGGAGATAATGATTTCATCATTCTACTGTTGTATGTTGATGACATGTTGGTAGTAGGCCCCAACAAAGATCATATCAGAGAACTAAAGGCTCAGTTGGCTAGGGAGTTTGAAATGAAGGACTTGGGACCGGCAAACAAGATTCTAGGGATGCAAATTCACCGAGACAGAAATAATAGAAAGATTTGGCTTTCTCAAAAGAATTATTTGAAGAAAATCTTGCGACGCTTTAACATGCAAGATTGTAAGCCAATTTCTACCCCACTTCCTGTTAATTTCAAGTTATCCTCCAAGATGAGTCCTAGCAGTGAAGCAGAGAGGATGGAGATGTCTCGAGTACCGTATGCATCAGCAGTGGGAAGTTTAATGTTTGCTATGATTTGTACAAGACCAGACATTGCACATGCAGTGAGAGTGGTTAGTAGATACATGGCGAATCCTGGTAGAGAGCATTGGAATGCTGTGAAAAGGGTCTTGAGATACATTAAGGGGACCTCAGATGCTGCATTATGTTATGGAGGATTAGATTTTACTGTCAGAGGGTATGTTGACTCAGATTATGCAGGTGATTTGGATAAAAGTAAATCCACTACAGGTTATGTGTTTATTCTTGCTGGAGGAGCAGTAAGCTGGGTTTCAAAACTGCAGTCAGTTGTGGCTACATCAACAACAGAAGCAGAGTATATAGCAGCTACACAAGCCAGTAAAGAAGCAATCTGGTTGAAAATGATAATGGAAGAACTCGGGCACAAACAGAAAAATATTTCTTTGTTTTGTGACAGTCAGAGTGCCTTGCATCTTGCAAGGAATCCAGCTTTTCATTCAAAGACAAAGCACATTCGAGTTCAATACCATTTCGTTCGTGAGAAAGTAGAAGAAGGAACAGTGGATATGCAGAAAATTCATACGAAAGAGAACTTGGCAGATTGTATGACAAAGGCAGTCAATACTGACAAGTTTATTTGGTGTCGATCCTCCAGTGGCCTAGCAGAGACGTAAGCAACATGGAAATGGCAAGATAGAGAGAACGGTGTGAAGATTGATTGATCCTTAATCAAATCTTCAAGTGGGAGATTGTCAACAAAAGATGCACCAAATTTAGTTAATTGTCAACAAAAGAGGCACCAAATTTTGAAATAGAATAGCATACCAAAAAAGGAAATGGAAGCCAACCAATTAACAACTAATTGGTTTGAATTTTTTGTTTCTTGGATGGCTATAAATAGCCATGAAGACAAGGCCTAAATTCATCCCATTTTTGAGAGAAAATATTTAGAGAGTTAGAGTGATTAATTTCCTATTATAAAGAGAGAATTAAAATTGTTTCTCCTTTATAAATAGAGAGATTGTAATTCCTATTATTTTCATAGAAAAATTCTTCTATTCTTGCCCGTGGTTTTTACCCTAATTTGTTTAGGGGTTTTCCACGTAAAATCTGTGTGTCTAAATAATCTTTTCAATTTATTAGCTGCGATTTTGCTCTAATCCGGTGTCAATTTCGCAACAAATTGAAACTACCTGAGTTTTATTGGAAAGGTCCTAAAGCAATAAATGTCCTGCCTCTCTCTATCTAGTTTTAACCAATTCGCCAGAGAAGCAACGCATACACGCTGGTCCAGATGAGCTCTTAATCTATACTTGGTTTTGATTTTCACTTTTTATTTTAGAGAAGTTTGTGGGTGTTTGATTGCTAAGAAAATGGAGGAAAACAATGGGTTATGCTGGAATTTATTTTATTTTATTTTTTATGCTCCTCATTTCTATGCATTATTTGGTTTGTTGTTCCTTTGATTATCTAGTTTCCTTAAATTTTTTGCTTAAATTTTTAATTTTGTAAGTTTTATTATAGATTTGGATTTGGAACACGTAGATTTTGGTTGATGAGAATTCAATCTCTGATGTTTTTTTTTCTTGTTTTTAAGGATATTTTAGTTATTTCATATAAGATTTAAAGGAAAATGTATGAAAGACAACATGGTAAAATGATATTTTTGATATCTCAATTTGGCAAAATTTGTTAATTCAATATTTGAACTTGTAAAAATTTCAGTTAAATGTTGCAACCTGTAAAAAAATTTTAATTAAGTGTTACTAATAGATTATCAAGCGGTAATCTTATATAATTTATAGTTCTTAAAAAATTATAAAATGATCCAAAATTTTAAAATTCTTGTAATTAAGCCATCTTTTTAAATTTGTCAATTCAATATTTGAATTTGTAAAAATGTCAGTTAAGTATTGTAACCTGTAAAAAAAAATTTTAATTAAGTGTTACTAATAGGTTAGTAACAGAATGATATTTTTGGAACACTTGGATTTTGGTTGATGAGAATTCAATCTCTGATGTTTTTTTTTTTCTTGTTTTTAAGGATATTTTAGTTATTTCATATAAGATTTAACGGAAAATGTACGAAAGACAACATGGTAAAATGATATTTTTGATATCTTAATTTGGCAAAATTTGTTAATTCAGTATTTGAACTTGTAAAAATTTCAGTTAAATGTTGCAACCTGTAAAAAAATTTTAATTAAGTGTTACTAACAGATTATCAAGCGGTAATCTTATATAATTTATAGTTCTTAAAAAATTATAAAATGATCCAAAATTTTAAAATTCTTGTAATTAAGCCATCTTCTTAAATTTGTCAATTCAGTATTTGAACTTGTAAAAATTTCAGTTAAGTATTGTAACCTGTAAAAAAAAAATTTAATTAAGTGTTACTAACAGGTTACCAAGCGGTAATCTTATATAATTTATAAAAAGGTCCTTAGAAAATTATAAAATGATCAAAAATTTTAAAATTCTTGTAACTAAGCTATTTTTTTAAATTTCAAAATTCTTACTAAGCTTATTGCATGCATGTTATGGATGAATTATTGCTCTGCCTATGATATAATCTCCAAAGTATTCCAAAATATCATTTCATATTAAAATTTTTGAATAAATTACAATTGTATCAAAACATCAAATCATACTATGACGATGATATTCTAAATTAAAATAATAAAATTATAAAATAATGATTTTGTAAAAATAATCTAATCTACATATCTACACATACCTTTTTCACAAGTGATGTAAAATTCTGAAGAGACACTAACCAATTAATCATCTTCAAATATTGAAATCTTAACTTAGAGTTTACAAAAATATTTTTCTCATTTGCCAATTCTTAATTACTCTAAATTTAGATTGTTTATCATTTTTTATCCTGCTCGAAAAATAATTTATTATAATATCTTAATTAAAAATTAAATTCTTAAAAAATTTAATATATTTTCTATTGTTATTTTCTTTATAAATTAAGATTTCTTAATAATATAATATGTAAACTAATGAATTAATAATCATCTTATTTGTCATTAGACCATTAATTTAATAATAGCATAAATAGTTAAATATTTAGTGATGATTCCTGCTTGAAAATATAAAAAAAAATCACTTTTTGCAATAAAATGGTAAATACAATTTCAAAGTTTAAAATTTTGTATTACATCATAAATTCAAAATTCAAATCTTTTTTTTTTTTACTTTTTAAAGATTCTTGTGTGAATAAAAAAAAATTATATAATATAGATTTATCATTTTGAAATTTTGAAATTTTAAGAAGATGGTTTAGTTGAAAAAATTTTAAAATTTTTGAATCATTTTGTAAGTTTCTAAGGATCTTTTAGTAATTTATATTTAATAACCTGTTAATAACGTTTTATTGAGTTTTTTGGCAAGTTGCAACATTTAATTAAAATTTTTGTAAATTCAAACACTCAATTAATAGATTGTGCCAAGTTGAGGGACTAACTAATTCTTTTTTTTTTTTTTTTCAATAGAAGGGATTAATTAATTAGTTTCTTAAAAAAATATGAACTATTATATTATTTAGGTTAAAATTTAAGGACGAAATAGTAATTTACTAATTTTATTTAAAATAATTATTATGCAAGGGCACTCGATAGAAAAATTGGTAACTAATAATTCTAAAAATAACATCAAACATTGTATTTTCAATTGAATATTCCATTCCAACCTTTAACTCTAAGATGAAATGGCAGCCAATTAATTAGGCCGAAACCTAATTAACGTTTCTCATCACACTTTTCTGTTCATGTGCAAGTCTTTTTTTTTAGCTAGATGAAGTTCTTTGGTTGTGACAAATATTTTAAAAGTTTGATATGGAAATCGATAATAAGGATAAGTATTATTTAATTTATAAGATTTACTTAAATAATAATTTTATTCTTACAGTTTGAAAAGTTACTATTTACTCTTTGTGATTTCATTCTGTTATATTATAATTTTTCTGTTGTTTTTTTCGTTAATTTTTTGTGACAAGTGTAAAATGCCTCTTATTTACAGTTAAATTTTCTATTTCAACCACTAAAACAAAATTGAATATCACCAATTCAAAAAGTCAATAAATTTCTTGAAGTTTCTCAGTTTCCAAACATGCTTTCCAAATTGTTGGTTGAAAATAAAAAGGCTTTAATTTCAATTGCAATAATATACTCATAACTCACATGGGAAAATCAGAGATATATCAATTTAGCTCCCAAATCAATTCCACTTGTTATGATTAAATTGAAATAAAAAAATAAAAAAAAACCATGGATCATAAAACTCATTAAAAGTATGAGAAACTAATTGCCATTTTCCAGTTGCCAAGAAACAAAGACAAAAAGCAAACAAAAAAGAGAGACAAAAACAACATGCAAAAAGGGGCACAAATAAATAAATAAAAAAAAATAGAAACCCATAAAAACCCAAATACGTATTTTAATGAAAAAGCAAGTTTTGATGCTCAATGGAGATTTACTGTGATTATAGAGAACGAGGCCCTTGATTTAACAAATGTGAGATAAAACAGAGGATAAATGATAGATCAAGCGTTTGCAGGTTTTTAAGCCAAAGTTCCAAGTTTGAACTAAGCAACATTAATCAAAGCCAAAATCAAGAACACGCACCTGACCCAATACGTAAAACAAGCAAGTTGTAGACGAGGGAAGAGCTGAAGGAGTAAATGTGGAAAGCGATGAGATTCTCGATAATGGTGGAGCCGATGACACATGGAGGATTCCAAGGGAGACTGAGGAAGACGACGAGGGTGAAAAGAGAGTTGATGTTGATTATGCCGTCTTGATTGATTTTTTCTTTATTTGTTAATTTTAGAATTTGGTGAAAAAAGTTTTTGGATTTGACAAAATTTGATATACTTGGATTTTTGTTCTTCATTTTGCTACATTCATGAGAGGTGGTATTTTTGTACAAAAATATGAATTTTTATATTAAAATACTATTTTTATAGCTTACTAATGGAAAATTATAAGAATTTTGAATATGATAACTATTTAATATAACAAAATAAAATCTTAAAAACTAAAATGTGATATTTTTAAAATGCAGAGATGAAGTCATTATTTTAGTCAAATTTTAAGGACTAAATAGTATTTTACTCCAATAATAATTGCTGTTTGAAATTAGAGTGATGTATTTATTAGCAAATATAAGTTGAAATCAAGGTTGATTGTCAAAAAATTTAGGAATATAAAACAAGAACACCACAACAGATTTGAATTCTATAACTTCCTAACATTTGGACTCAACAGCCATATTCGAATTTTCCATGGATTTGCACCCTCTGTGTCTATGTGCGCGAGATAGAACTTCTTTGACTATTTACTTATCATTGAAAGGATGAGTCTTTCAATATAAAATCCTATACACTCTTGTAATTTTCTAATGTGGGATAACTCACATTTTCTTCTTCTTTTTCTTAGTAAGAAACTCATTTTGAGTTTTAAATTCTTATTCACTCATTCACCATTTGAGCATATAAATACTTAAATTCATAGTCCTTACATCGGAGAACACAAATTCGGATCAATTTTCCATAACCAATTAGTGAGACCCACCCGAATGTATGCCTCAAAATGGCTACTTAATAAGCTAAAAATCACAATTTTTTAACAGTATTTTGCGTTAATTATTCATAATTCATTATTTTTTATTCACCTTATTTTAAAGTGAAAAAAGTTTTAACACTGTAAAATTCTTAGTTATTTGAAGAGTAATTATCTTCTTGTACACACAATAAATTTTAAATTGATATTTTAAAAGTTACTTTGATAATACCTTTTTTTTTCCAATGACAAAATATTAATACTCTTTTGGTAAAACACATTTTTAAGCTCTCAAACTTTTATCATTTTTGGTATTAAGCTCCGTGTAGATTTATTTGTCCATATTGAGTCCTCAGATTTTTATTTTTTAATACATCAAAAGACTTTTTAATAGGGAGTATCGAGAATGCAAGACGCGTGTTATAAATGCGTAAAGACATAGGACATGCATGACTGAGATTAAAATGCTGAATAGACAAGCTGACTAGAAAATTAAAAAAAAAAAACAAACAAACAAACTTACACCCAAGAAAACAACACTGATATGCAAAAAACACAACAACCTTTTCAATTTTCATTTAGTAAATTCTTCACTCAATTTTCTAACCTAGAAATCCCACAAACAAGAAATAAATTGTTTTATACATTACTAGATAAAGCTAATAAATGCTTCTCTCAATTTTAGTCCAAACAATAGAAACAGATAAACCATATTAGATTTTAGACCCATAAAATGTTCTTTAAACTAATCAAATGTGTTGTGGTGTCCCTCTCACATGGAAGGACCCACAATTGTTTGAGAAAAATAAAAGAAGAAAATGAAGTAAATAAATTTGGCACTGTCTTTTGAAATGCATGTGCCAGTTGAATAAAGAGAAGAAAAATGAGAATGCAAGCTTGCATCTTGCAAGCAGTACGCTTGACAGACACGGGGAATTGCCTATAGAAGGCTTTCCCCTCCTTATTTGTTTATAACTAACAATAGAGAGAGTTTGTGTGAAGGTGTATATACAGTGAGAAATATTTTGTGAAAGAAAAATATTTCTAACCATTTGAGAGAAGGTTTTGATAATTTTTGTTTGTCCAAAAATTATCCTGCATTTCTTTTATCCTTGTTCACTTTGAGGGAGAGTATATTGGGTTATTGGGTGTTGTGTGAGAGAGGGTTTACAATTTTGTACGTGCAAAAATTATACTGTGTAACTAAAGAGTTATAGTGAATTATCCCTAGTGGATTGTGGATGTAAGTTTACTAAGAAACTGAATCACATAAAATTCTTGTTGTCTTTTGTGTGGATTAATTATTAATTTTTGCTTCCGCTGTGTGTGTGTGAGAAATATCTGAGAAAATTTCCCAACAAGTGGCACCAGAGCTTTGGTTCTTATTTTGGGGGAGAGAGAAATTTTTTGGGACTAAAACGAGACTGCTGTCTCGAGTAGTATCATATTTTGGGAAAGGAAATATATTGCGAGGAAGAGAAAATATGAGAAATTTTATGATGCAATCCGTTTCGAGAACGGTTGTAAAATCAGAAATTCGGTGAATAGTAAAACAGTAACCACACAAATTGCAAAATTTTTTGCATGGTTACTTTTCCAACTCGGATACTGTTTCAACTCAATCATTGTAGCAGTCCAGCCCATCACTGTAGTAGTCTAATCCATCACTGTAGCAGAGGTACTATTCATACAGTACTATTCACCGGGTCCTGTAGAAATTTTTTTTATGGGATCCATTCCACCAAGATTTGAAGTGTTGATTCTATTTTTGAGATTAGTTTTCTCAAATTTGGATTTATTTAGTATTACTTTGGTAAAAAGTGTTTTTAAGCAGAGGCATCTCTAAACACCATGGAGGGTACACTGAAGTATACAACCCCTTTATTTGATGGAAAGGGTAATTTTACTCTATGGTAGAGTACTATTCAGGACCTTGTGGTGCAACAAAGTCTTAATTTGACTTTGGATGAAGAAAAGCCAGCAAATATAACTGAAAGCGAATGGAAGACCATCCAAAGGAAGGCGGTGAGCACTATCCGGTTAGCACTTGCCCCACAAGTAAAATTTGAAGTGATTAAGGAGACATCACCAAAGAAGTTTTGGGATAAATTGGAGGAGATCTATGTGTCAAAGTCGCTAACTAATTGGCTGTTCATGAAAATGTAGATGTATTCACTCAAGATGGAGGAAGGTGGAAACCTCAATGACCACTTAAATAAATTTAATCAGCTAGTGTGACAGCTGCTGAATGCTGATGACAAAGTTAAAGATGAGGAGCAGGCATTACTTTTGCTTGCGTCGTTGCCCAAATCTTACAAACCGTTGGTGCAAACAGTGTGTGCAGGAAAAACCACACTGAAGTTTATTGAAGTGAGAATGGTGTTGAGAGAAAATGAGAGGATGATGAGGGGTGAAAGCACTTAAACTGAGAGTGAGGGTATAGCAGTAATTGAGAGAGGAAGGAATCAAAATAGAAGGAGAGGTGATCAGAGAAATAGATCAAAATATCAGTCGAGAGATTATAGCAATATGGAGTGCTATTATTATGGAGAGACTGGTCACATACAACATCACTGTCTGAAGTTGAAAGAAGACTTGAAAAGTCTTAAACAGATCCAAGAGAAGATGAAGGGCAAGCTAAAAATTGATGATGGTGATTCCTCAACATTAATTAATATTATTGATGAGTGTGATGAATTTCACCTAGTACAAGGTGAAGATACTGTTGGTTGCTCTAGTGAGAGCAATTATAACTGAGTGATGGATTCTACTTCTGATATGCATATATGCAGAGATTGAGCTATAGTTGATACTTTATATACTGATAGAGAATTTGGCTATATCAATATGGGAAACAAATTAAAGCTAAAAGTTGAAGGCATTGGGAGAGTTTGCCTGAAAGTCCACAATGGTGCAATAAAAAATATTTCCAATGTGAAATTTGTACCTACTATAGGAGCAAACATAATTTCGCTAGGAGAGATGGCGTCACACGGGTACAAATATGTTGGTATTGGAAAAATGTGTAAAGTATATAGAGGAGGTAGCTTGGTGATGCAGGGTAGGAAGAAAGAGAAAAATATTTGCTATATGGATGGTCATTCTCTTTTACAAATATTTGCTATATGGATGGTCATTCTCTTTTGCAGACAGGAAGCAGTAAAGTGAAGAAATTGAGAAAAATGTAAACAAAGTCTGGTTTTCTAATAAGGTTGAAGTATGTGGAATTTTGAAGTAGAGTGCTAATTCCATATTAGTGAAAAAGGGGGAGCCATGTAAATCAATTCTTAAAAGGATCGTTAAAACTCAAAGTGAAGGAGACTTTTGCTCAAGGGGGAGCATGAAGAGACCCATATTGATGGGGAAGACTAATAGAGAATTACAATCATAATAAAACCCTCCATGTGATTGGGAGAAGGAGATTTGTTGTGGTGTCCCTCTCACATAGAGGGACCCACAATTGTTTGACAAAAATAAAAGAAGAAAATAAAATAAACAAATTTGGCACTGTCCTTTCAAATCCATGTGCCAGTTGAATAAGGAGAAGAAAAATGAGAATGCAAGCTTGCATCTTGCAAGCAGTACGTGTGATAGATGCGGGGAATTGCCTATAAAAGGCTTTCCTCTCCTTATTTGTTTATAACTAACAATAGAAAGACTTTGTGTGAGGGTGTATATACGGTGAGAAATATTTTGTGAGAAAAATTTTATAACCATTTGAGAGAGGGTTTTGATAATTTTTGTCCGTCCAAAAATTACTTTAATCCTTGTTCATTGTGAGAGAGAGTGTATTGGGTTATTGGGTGTTTTGTGAGAGAGAGTTTACAATTTCGTCAGTGCAAAAATTGTATTGTGTAACTAAAGAGTTATAGTGAATTATCTCTAGTGGATCATGGATGTAAGTTTACTGAGAAACTGAACCATGTAAAATTCTTGTGTGGATTGATTATTAATTTTTGCTTTCGCTGTGTGTGTGTGTGAAAAATATCCTAGAAAATTTCCCAACAAAATCCTTATTTGGCAAAAAAAAAAAAAAATCAAATCCTAAATAAAGGCAAAGCTAAAAAATGGAATTGCTTACTCTAAAACAAGCTGAAACAAAGGAAAGAGTAAAGATAAATTTCCTAAATAATGATTCTAGATCCATAACCCACAAAAATTAGAGCTGGTAAATTAAAAAGAAAAATTACAAACAGTTGATGGAAGGAATTTTATTAATAAAATTCAAAAACTAAACCCAGAAAAGAGGCAATTAAAAATTTAAAGAATCTAAAGAGCAAGTAAGAAATCTCCAAATCAAGCAAAACTAAATTGTGGCTCCTTTATGTTTTTTAATTTGGTGTCCAAGCAAAAATCTTCAAATCAAGAAAAAATAAAACCAAAATCAAGTGAATCAAGCGAAAATCACAAAAATAAAGCAAATCTTCAAGTGAATAGTGAATGGTGTCCATCAGGTAAGCTGTTGGTGCTGATCGAGAGTGTTGGTGGAGAACAGCAAAGGGGCAGTCCAAAAATCGACGATGAAGAGCGTTGATGCAAAATCAACGATGAAGCTTAGTAGACCTAAAATCGCATATGGCGAACTACCAAGAGACAACATCGATCTGGGACTTGGCTTGGCTGGGGAGGAGCAAGGTGGCTCTCCGATCAAACGAATTTTCTTTGGGTGGGTAATTTAAGTTTTTGGGATGAAATTTATGGTTTAGTTTTTGATGAAATTAAGTTTGTGTGAGACCTTGCCTAAGCACCAACCCAGTCGGCCAGAGAAAACAAGGATGCTGGTTCGGGTTTAGACTCATGATGGAACTCTTAGGTTCGAATTTGGTTGATTTTGAAAATGATTTTGGGAGTTGCCACCCTAATTTATTTTTAAATGGGAAAACTAAGGAAAAACCCAATTTGACTCCAATTTATTAATTTTTTGCTTTAATTTGCTCGTGGATAAAATCACTAGCCTCGAACCAAGTTGAACTCGGGGACTAGGTTTTTAGTTTTAAATATCAAATTTTGACTCTTAAGCTTAATTTGACTTTGAAAAATTGATTTCATGAATGACAAATATTATAAGATGATAATTTGTAAATAAGATGCATGAATATGACATGAGTGCAAGGAGAAAATTAAAATAAAATATCCATAAATTAAAAAGGAAAAAAGAGATTGATAGAGATTTGAATTTAGATTCCAAACATGTCTACGTACTCTATTGAATAGGGATCAAAACCGACGTAGTTCATTCTATAATTAAGTGGAAGGGCTTAAGGGCTGATTGGATTGATTGATTTGATTTGAGTTTGAGAGGAAAAGGCTGATATCTTAACTTTTGATGGGCAAAGGGTTTTACCAGACCGAAGTTCTATTTTATTGGGATCGGGTGATTGGATTGATTTGAGAGATTAATTAATTAATTAAAATGATTAATTAACCAATTAATGTGATGAAAGAGATGGATGGATAAATGGATTAATTAATTAAAAAAATTAATTAATTAATTTGGATGAGAGGTGGATTAAAAAAAGGATTAATTTGATTTTAGAGAAAAATAAATAAATAATTAATTAAAAAGATTAATTAATTAATTAATTGAGTAATTAATTTTAATTTTAAAAAAAGATTTTTAGTTAATTAAAAAGATTAATTAATTTGGTTAGGGTGAGAAAATTAATTAATTAAAAAGATTAATTAATTAATTAAAGAGTAGTTGGTAGGAGAAGAAGAGAGAAATTAGTAAATAATCATCAATACTAATTCAAGAGGTGTGTAAAAATGAGAAGTGAAGGGGGGTATTTATAAGAAAAGTGAGTGAGAATAGTTTGGGAAGTGAAAAAGTAAAAAGACCAAAAGGGTAGAAAAGACTAAAAGGGTAAAGCTAGAAAAAACTGAAAAAGCTGAGTTAGAGTGAATACAACGGTTTTAGGGTTCTAAATTCTCTGTTTGTAAAAACATGCCATTTGATTTTTTTTCTTTTTTTGTGATTTACTTTTTTTTTCTTTTCCTAATAATAAAGTTCAATTAGCTAACTTATCCTAGTCAGATAACCATAAACTCTTCATGTGCTTTTGACGTGTGAACTTTACACACTCAATCAACCCAGTTAAAAAGTCCTTCAATATTGCAAAAAATGAAAGTTTAAGGAATTAATGTGGACAAATAAATCTACAAAAATTTAGTAGCCAAATGATAAAAATTCGAGAGTTTAAGAATGGTTTTTGCCTACTCTTTTTCCACTATATTTTTTTCCCGCTAAATTATTACACAGGAGTCAAATTCGGTTAGCTATACATGTGCATTCGTTTCCATTACAACGCACAAGTCATTCAATATTGGACATAAACTTGGAGTGCAGGCCACACTACACTTTTGCGGATAAGTCATATATACCTAAGAAAGTTTAGTCAACTTTGTTACAGGACATGACTTGCTGACTCATTTTCACCAATTCAACAACAAAAAAATAGAAGAAAGTTTGAAGTATTCTCTTTCAAATCAATAGTTAGAATTTTAACATTAGATTATAATTTTTAGATTATTTCTTTGGACAAAATTAAATAAAAATTTAAGGACGAAAATCCGCCTTAATAATTTAAGGATATATATATATATATAAAATCCGCTATTAGTGTTATTAAAACTAACTGGACCATTTGGTCGGACCAATTAAATTAAAAATTAGCTATTAGTTTGGTCCAACAATTTAAAAATTAGATCTAGATAAACAACATTGTTTGATATAATAAAAAATTTAAAATAAAAAAAAATTCAATCAGACTATTAAACCAAACTAATCAGACTGTAAACCAGTGAGAAGATTGATTTACTGTTTGATTCGGTATTAAAAACATTGTTTTTTTTAGCATACAATTAGAGGGATAACTCAAAATTGCCAATAATTTTTTTTGATTGAATTATTTAATTTTTAATAAATAATCAATTCGCTCTAAAAATGTAAGTTTTCAAGCAATTTCATTATTAATAACATCTAAATTCTACTCCCTCCATAATGAAAAAAGTGGCCAATAAGTTAAAATCACTATTTTTAAGATAATAATAATTTTGTTATAAGTTGCCAAAAAAAATTTCTATTAGTTGCAGTGTAAATCTGAAAAACATATCCCATACTTGGGAAATGGAATAATAAATTAGCCATTTTACTATTTTTTTTTAATTAGGTTACTTAATAGTCATTTATTTATAAATAAAATTTATTTTTTTAATAGTTACTTTTTTCAAAATGAAAGGAGTAATCATTATTCACTGTAACCAACATAATTTACTATTACACAGTAGAATTTAGCAAAAAGAGTTGGCATGTATCCAACTTAGCAGGAGAAGACGAGTACGCACACATGTTTAATTTTCTCCAATTGAATTATTGAATTTTTTATTTTTAATTAATTTATTTCAAAGAGAAAAATTTTCGAATAATTTCATTATTAACAGTCTTTAAATTCTCCTCGTCATTCATTGAAAGATCATGTACTATTGCATCATAGAATTTGGCGAAAGAAAGTTGGCATGTAGAAGAAGATGAGCTTGCACATGTTTGATTCCTTCTACATGACATTTGTGATGGGTTTTTTCAACCCATGAAAATAAAGAAAAAAAAAAAACAGAGAGAGAGAGGTGAAAAGGTTGACAAAACACATGGGCAATGGAAATTTGTTCCACCACCCATGATCTTTCTTTGAATGAGAGCTGGCACAAACTGGTATGCAGTTGCGCCAGCTCAAAGCAACTCAGGAAAGGCCTATAAAAAGTCTTTCCCTTTCATTTACAAAATATAGAATTTCAGAGAGAAAATAGAGAGAATTCTTTTGAAAGAAAAATTGAGAATATTCCTACAATTGATTTGTAGAGAGAAAATACTGTGAGTTCCACAAATTGTGAAAGTGTGATTTTGCGAGTGTATACCTCAAGTTTAAGTTGATAAAACTTGAGAGATTAATTTCTTTGTATTCTCATTATTTTATAGTGAAAATTTTTTGGAGTTTGTCCTGTGGTTTTCCCTCAAAATTTAAAAGGGTTTTCCACGTAAATATCTGTATCCATTTTATTCCGCTGCGCTCGTATTTTTCTTAACAAGTGATATCAGAGCTGTTTGGTTGATGATCCCAGCCCATTAATATTGTTAGTATGCTATGTGGTTGCAGTATAGACTGATCTTCCACAACAGAAAAGATTTTATTGGAACTGAGTAAATTTATTGTCCAGGACATTGTTATATTTTAAAAAGGAAAAAATATTGTATGGAAGAGAAAAATACGACGAGTATTTTGGTATGATTAGTTTCAAAAACGGACGTCAACTCGATAATTATTTTTTGAAGTAAAGTTTTTTTCATGGTACTATTTATGCAAAATTTCAGAATTTATTAACGTTTGCTGATATCAGTGACACTGTAGCAACCCAGCCCATCAACAAAATAGATATAATACTGTAGCGATTCAGTACTGTAGTAGAAATCTAGCATTGTAGCAGAGATCCACACTGTAGCAGAAGTCCAACCCGTCACTGTAGCAGTCCAGCATGTCACTGTGGCATTGTGCGATTAAGTGCATGTCTAGGAAAGTTTTGGCACAAAAGTTATAATTGCTTAAGGAGACTGGATTTTAAGTGGGACCATTTGTGACTCCTCCAGTCTTTTCTGGAGACTTTCCAAGTATATTTTTTCACAATTATTGTGCACTGTAGCAGCATACAGTTACTGTAGCAGAATATAGTTATTGTAGTAGATTGAAAAATATCGAGTCAGAAGGTAAAAATCGAGAAGTTTGATGGCATCAACAATTTTTCCCCATGGTAGAGAAGAATTAAGGATATTCTCATCCAACAAAAGATTCATAAGACATTATTAGGCAAAGAAAGTAAGACTGCAACAGTCACTGATGATCAATGGGAAGAACTAGATGAGATTGCAGCAAGTACAATTCGTCTAAATCTATCGGATAGTGTCTTACAGAATATTGAGTCAAAAGATTGTAAGACTGCCAAAGAAACATAGGAGACTTTAGAGAATTTGTATATGTCAAAGAATCTTGCAAACAAATTCTACTTGTGGAGAGAATTGTATCAAATACGGAAGGCTGAAAATGTGAGTATGATGCAACATATAAGCAACTTCAACAGCAAGCTTTCTTAACTATCAAAGTTCAATGTGAAATTCAGTGATGAAGAAAGAGCTGTGATACTTACAGCGACGCTCCCTTTGTTATATAATCATTTTAACACAACTTTGACTTATGTAAAAGATAAGATGGAGTTTGAAGTGGTTGCTGAAGCCTTGTTATCTTATGAAAAGCAGAATAAGGAAAGAGATGCAGAAGCACATGCCCTTATTATAGAAAGTAGGAGTAGAAATAAATCTCGAAGAAGAAGAAATCAAAATGACAAGTCCAAGGGGGGCAAAGTCGAGAAATAAAAGTTTCTTGTGCTATCATTGTGGCAAACTAGGCCACATTAAAAAGAATTGTCGATTGTTGAAACGAGGTGAGCCAGAGAGTAGTCAGCAAAAGAATCAGGAAGAAAACACCACTGCAGTCATCACAACAGAAGAAGTAGCAGTAGTAGCAGATGAATGTCTATATGTTGGTGATGATATGACTGAGTGGGTGGTTGATTCAGCTACTTCTTTCCACATCACTCCAAACAAAAAAATATTTACCGCTTACAAAACTAGCAATTTTGGAACTGTGAGGATGGGAAATTCAACACATTCTCCCATTATTGGAATTGAAGATGTTTGTATACAGACAAATATTAGTTGCCAATTGATATTGAAAGATGTGAGGCATGTTCCAGAATTACGCTTCAATCTTATATCCGTGAAAGCCTTAGATAATCAAGGTGTTGAGAATTATTTTGGCAATAGCAGATGGAAACTTTGTAAAGGATCATTGGTTGTGGCAAAAGGAAAAAGCTGTTGCACGCTGTATAAAACCCGTGAAGAAGTATGTGAAAATGAGGTTAATATTGCAGCTGAATCTTCATCAAATTTATGGCATAAAATACTTGGCTATATGAGTGAAGAGGGACTTTAGATTCTTGCTAAGAAGAAGATTATTCCTATGGAGAAAGGCATTGGATCAGATCCTTGTGACTATTACTTATTTGGAAAGCAGCACAGAGTTTCCTTTAAAAGCTCCTCTGTCAGACAAAAGAATGCATTAGAATATTTATATTATGATGTTTGTGGTCCCATTGAAGTTGAATCTTTAGGAGAAGCCAAATTCTTTGTAACTTTTATAGATGACTCATCTAGAAAAGTCTGGGTGTATCTGTTGAAGATAAAAGACCAAGTGTTTCCAATTTTTCAAAAATTTCATGCCATGGTAGAAAGAGAAACAGGGAAGCAATCGAAGTGTCCCCGTTCGAACAATGGAGGTGAATACACTTGCTATGAATTTAGAGATTATTGCTTTAAATATGGAATTCGACATGAGAAGACAGTCCTTGAAACTCCTCAACACAATGGCGTAGCTGAAAGGTTGAATCGTACTATTATGGAGAGAGTTAGATGTATGTTGAGAACAAGTAATCTTCTAAAGTCATTCTGGGGAGCGGCTGTTCAAACTGCATGCTATCTGATCAATAGATCGCCTTTTGCTCTATTAAACTTTGATATTCCAGAAAGAGTATGGACAACAAAGATATCTCCTACTCTCATCTGAAGGTATTTGGTTGCAAGGCATTTGTACATGTGCCAAAGGAGCAGAGACAAAAGCTTGACGATAAAGCCATACCATGTATCTTCATTGGATACGGTGATGTAGAATTTGGGTACAAATTTTGGATCCGGTAAAGAAGAGAATTATGAGGAGTAGAGATGTAGTCTTTCATGGGGACCAAACTTTTAAAGATTTAAATAAAGAAGAGCAGCAAGCTGATAAAGATAGTATTGAGCTGATTCCTTCTCAAACTACAAGAGAAGTGGAAGTTCAAGATACTGCTGATGGCATTGAGGTGCCTTATGATGATGATGATGATGCTGAGGTTGATGTATAGGCACAAGAAAATAGTAATCAGGAGGAGTAAATTCAATAACCTGAGATTGATGTGCAATATCTCAAAAGGTCAAACAGACCACACAAGCCATCTACAAGATACCTAAGATCATAATATGTTAATCTTACTGAGAAAGGGGAGCCAGAATCTTTTCAAGAAGTCTTAGATCATAAAGATAAAAATAGATGGATGGAATCCATGAAAGAAGAGATGCACTCTTTGATGAAAAACAACACCTATGAATTGGTTAAGCCTCCAAAAGGCAGAAAATCTTTAACAAACAAATGGGTGTTCAGATTAAAAGATGATGGGCATGGCAATCTAGTAAGATACAAAGCTCGACTAGTCGTCAAGGGCTATGGATAGAAGAAAGGGATTGATTTTGATGAAATCTTCTCACCTATGGTAAAGATGTCATCAATTAGAATAATCTTAGCACTAGCAGCAAGTCTAGATCTTGAGATTGAACAGATGGATATGAAAACTGCATTTCTTCATGGTGATCTAGAAGAGGAAATTTATATGCAGCAACCTAAAGGTTTTGAAGTCAAAGGGAAGGAACATCTAGTCTACAAATTGAAGAAAAGTTTGTACGGATTAAAACAGGCTCCAAGGTAATAGTACAAGAAGTTTGATTCATTTATGATGAATCACAAGTATAAAAGAACAATAGCTAACTTAAGTATCTACGTCAAGCAGTTTCCTGATGGAAATTTGTTGCGCGATTTCTGCAAGTGCACAGATCGTTTACAAGTAATAAAGTGATGAGTGAGTATCGTTCCCACGAGGAAGGGTTTGTCAAGTACCAATTTTATGATTACTCTATTATTTAGAAAATCAATTATGAGATTTTATATGTTAAACTAAAATGAAATTGAAGTAAATAAATAATGATAAATATGAAAATAAGATTAAAGGTCTAGGATTTAGAATTCATCAATTGATCACATATGATTTCTTTATAATCTTTAGATAGATTATTTTTGCTGGAATTAATGATTAGATTTCCCTAAATTATATGATGTTCTCTCTCAAGATACAACATATGTGTTTATATTAATCTTATGTTTACTCTCGTGATCATAAGCAATTAACACAAACCCATTAAGTTTTATGGAAATCCTTTTAAAAATCACAAAGGAGTATTCTTATATCTAAGCAATACATTTCCTAGGTCAATTATCCTAATGAACTAATATTGTGCTTCCATTCTCACTACTTCACACAATATCTTAAATCATGCAATTAATGGCCAGTTAATTACAAGTATTAAATTCTAAGATAAAAGATTAATTCCAACAATCAAATCCAATCAATTAAATATAAATAATCATATGCAAATCAAAAGATTACATCTAAATCCTAGAAAATAAAATTAGCTATTCATAATTAAAAGAGAAGAAACAATTAAATTAACAATAAAAATAATAAATATAATAATAACTTATAATTAAATTCAAGAATAGAGTTTAGAGAGAACTTGTTTCGGGATACAATCTTTGATGAACTCAAACTTCCAAAAACTCCTCATCTTGATCAAAATAAAAAATAAAACTAATCTACTCTAAGAAAACATATGAAAATCTCTCTACATATTTTTTTTATGGATTTTTTTTGATGCCATTTCCCTTTGCCAAGCATGGTATTTATAGATATGTTTGATGGAAGAATTCAAGTTCCATTAAAATTCTTACATAAAAAATTCAACATTGATGGTTAGGTTCGCCACCAACCATTAAATTCCTTCATCAATATTCAAAAATAGTTAGGTTGGCTACCAACCATTGAATTTTAGCCACCAACCATTGAATTTATTTCTCATAGATTGAAAACTTGAATCATTGCTTGCATCATTATTTTTACTGCATCATTTTGATCTGCAAAAATAAAATAAAAATACTTAAAATATGTTATAATTTATTTATAAATTGTAGAACTGTTTATTTCTAAAAATAAGTAATAATATTATTGCATTCTCAAGAATTGAGCTAAAATTTAAGTTTAAACAATTAAAATAGCTCTAAAAATATAGAGTTATCACACTCCCAAACTTAAGTTTTTACTTGTCCTCAAGCAAAAGAAAATTCAAAACCTAAACTAGTCCACTTTCGTAGGAAATTACGATTGCATTTAGCGTATGCAACAAGCCTTTAAATCCTTAAGTGTCCCGTAGAGGACGAGTTATAGTCTCGTGAGGGCTTCCAATGGTGATACCCACAAACACCTTTAAAACTCTAATTTTTCAACTATTTATTTCAAAGATAAATAAAATATCACAAAAAAGAAATTTATTCCTCGCGTGCTTATGTTAAAATTTTTTTTTTAAAGGTCTCAAGAAATTAATATTTACAAACAATATATCAATAGTATTACAAGTCAAACTTCTATCTTAGATTCAAAATAATCCTCATCTTAATCATGCTTTGAATAACCATGCATTAAATCAACCACAAAGAAATTGTTGCACTTCAGATAGGCATATACACACTAATATCTTTAAATGCCTCTATCAAAAGATATAAAATAGATGTGCAAATATCATAAGCATGTTAATGCAAACAATCTCCACTAATGGAATTCACAAATCAAGAGAGATCAATAAGTCTTAACTAGGCTTGTAATGGGGCTAACACAAGGTCTTTTGGCTAAACAAAGAAAAGGCTAAATGAACAAAAGTAAGATAATTATACCAAGTTTACAAAAGAAAATTAATAGCTCAAATAAAGGGATTATGTTAATGAAGGATCCCTTCCATTTTAAGCATCATTCTTCTTCAATGTTTTCTTCTTTTAAGCCCCCTTCTTCTTCTTCTATTTTTTTTCTTTTTTTTTTATTTTTTTTAACAACATTATTCTAAAGATAAGCAAGAATACTAACTTTTATTTTATTCAATTTTCTTGCTTTCCCCCAAACTTATTTTAAGCAGAAAGTGATCTTTTACAATGAATAATACTTTCAGTTATTAGCGATCCTTATTTTCTTTTAAAACTTCAATAATTCCCTTTTCTTTATTAGAATATAAACTTGACAAAATTATCTCACAAATAGGGTGAAGGATAACAATTAAGGTTACTTAACAAAGAAAGAAAGCTAAAATTAACAAGGCACAAACGGGTAAACTAGGGTAAAAAAATTAAAATAAGGGTGGATATAAGTAATAGGCTAAACAAACAATGCCTAAATCATATCTCTCTTTCAAAATGAATTCAAAATTTCACCTCAAAAGTTTGCAAAAACATGTTCTAAGATAGGTTAGGCAAATGAAGATAAAAAATATATAGAAGCCCTCTCTAAGTAAGCATACACAAATTCAATACAATCAATATAATGCAAAGCAATGCAAAATATAATCTTAATAAAAGTTAATTTCTTACTCAAAATAGTTGCTCAACCTGAAATACTTTAATAAATTGTCCACAAATACCAATTAAAATCAATCATTGGCCTTTTATCAAATTATTTAACATAAGCATATTTTATCAATAAAAGAGTAAAAATTTTAAATTATTTCATCAAAACACAAAAGAAATGACTGAAAATAAAAAACAAACTAAGCCTCCCCTAAACTTGCAATGGACATTGTCCTCAATGTCAAAAAAACAAACCAAAAGAAAGAAAATACTCCCTCTTGTAGAAAAGTGGATTCCAAATTATAAGCAGGATATGCATTTCACTTCCTTGCTTCCTGTAAAACATCTTAAAACAACACTAAAAGCAAGCATGAGAAATTAATCACACAAAAAGAAAATATCAATTTTTTTATCTTTGTTTATTTTTATTTTTTTTAATTTTTTAATTTTGGAAACTAAAAAAAAGAAAGAAGAAAAAAAATACAGATGCATATCAAGAGCACAAAAAGTACTCTTTACTCAGCCATCTTGTATGAATAACTCTTGAGTTAGTTAGTTAGTTAGCTAGCTAGTTAGTTTTTTTTTTTTTTAAAAAAGAAAAATCACATAAATTTAAGATGCGTATCAAGAGTACAAAAATAATTCTTTACTCAGCCATCTTACATTTAGTGAATCGAACCTAAAACTTCGCTTGATCAAGTGCAACAAAAAAAACACACACATAAAACAAAAAAAAAATGCGATAAAAAAAACTACAATAGTTAGGGAAGTTATAACCGGAGATTCAGATCTAGTCCTCGCTTTTTACTGCTACTGGCCTTGGGGTGCCAAACTACCTGTGCCATCAATGGATCAGGTTCAGATTTAAAGTTTTACAGTTGATCAATAGTTGAAGCAGAGACTAAGATGCATCGACTCGCTAGTGTCATAAAACCCTGTTCCACAGCATAATCAAGAAAAGATAACAAACCATTATAAAAACCATCAACATTAAGTAATCCTAATGGCTTCTGAAGAACAGTTAATTGTGTCCAAGATGCAATGGTGAAAATATCTTTAAATATTTCTAAACCACCAGGTAATGCGATAAAAGCATCAGCATTGAGATTCATGTATGCCATTCGTTCGTACATGCTATTGACCTGTAACTCATTACCTATAGTTCCACCAGTGATTTGTTTATTTCGAGCCAAAGCCTTTAGAACTACTCCTAAGACTTTACTACCTCTAATATATGCAGAACTTGCGACACAACCCCTTAATCCTAAACTACCTCCCTCAAACACCAAATCAATTTTTCGTTCAGCTAAAATCCTACCAAGTTCATTAGCTACTATCAAGTACTCTCTTTTCTTGCCAGAGTTTGGACTACAAAGGACACAAATAGTTTTAAATTTGCATGTTGAGGATTCTGTCATTTTCTCTCACAGATCTCTCGAAAGGATTGTGTGCATATTGACAATAATGAATGTGCATATAAAAAAACTAGAAGAGTAAATAAACAGTTCAATGGGATAAAATAATTGTTGACAGAAAAAGTATAAAAACAAAAATGATAATAAAAACAAACATAATCAATGCTATGTGTACAAATGTCAAAAGAAATATTTGAAAAACTAAAAAGAAACAGACATTGAAAGACTACAAAGCTAACGAAAGTAGAAAAATCCGCAGCAAGTGTACAAAAGTCAAAAAGAAAATATTGAAAAGTTAAAAGTAGGAATTGAAAGACTAAAAAGTTATCGATAGTAAAAAAAAGTCTGCAGGAAAATAAAATTTAGGTGCTAAAAAGTCAAAAAGTACTGCAAGATATAGAAAAAAAATAATGCATTGAAAAATAAAAAAGTTAGTGATACACCTAATTATAAACAGTAGTTGTGATTTTGGCTCACTTCTTCCTCTGGTTTTACATCCAGTAATGGCTTACACGCCTTCTATGAGTCGAGGATAGGCTTCCCATCTAGTTTTCTTATTAACTGGCAAACAGGGTCGTTTATTGTCAAATTTCTTAGACTGTAACGCTGCTTCTCTTCCTTGAATAGTTCCAATAAATCTAAAAGAGTGCGTTGAACTTATCCACAAGGATGCGTCTCAAGAGTCTGAAGGATACTATCCATAGACTCCTTACTCAGTGCATCCTTTATGAATTTAATTTTGTCTTCTCGATTTATAAATGCAAATCCAATGTTTTTACAGCGTGTGTTGCAATTCCATCTTGCACACTTGTAACAAACTCCCATTCTCTTAGCTCTCCTTTTCTTTGAGTAAGAACTTCTCCCTGTACCTAGCAAACATTTAATAAATGAGTCATCAATCTCACTTGCCAATCGTACTTTGGCTTCTATGATTCAGCGAATATCCTCAGGAAGATTCAGACGCCTAAATGCCTTCATTCTTTCCAATCTGCGTTCATTAATTTTCTTGAGTACATCTTGGGGAAGAGTTGGAAATCTGTTTTTTAGTGCTGCAAGAGATGCTTCCATGTCTAATTAACTTAGTTAAGAAAATGAAAGAGACAACTTACAACGAAATAACTAAATAGAAATAAAAGAAACTTAATAAAGAGAAAACTTGGGTTTCCTCCTAATAAGCTATTTAACAACTCACAAATAACACTAAAGCAAAATTAAAATAGAACAAAACAAACAAAAGAACAAAAGAAATTAAAAAGAAGTAAAGAAGTTAGAAATTTGGGTTGCCTCCCAAAAGCGCTTTATTTATAGTCTTTAGCTTGACTATAGCTAAATTTTCATCATGGAGGATAATACACAAAGTATATCATCTCGATAATTATGGAAAGATAGACTTTTGCCAATTTTAATGAGTCAAGCCATCTTGATTTGAGCCTGCATGGAAAAAAATTAAGACGAAAATTATTTAATATTTTATAATTAGGCTCATAATTTTTAAAAACTTTCCAACAAGCTCTTTTTCTTGCTCTAAATTTTCTTAAGAAATTGAGATAGGAAGGTAGTGAAGTTGAATCAAGAGTCGGTGAGTGCTCAGTTGATGGTGGTGAATGCTTCTTATTTTCTTCCAAGTCATCAAATTGATATTCTGTATGGTTTGGCATATTTGGTGTTGTTTTCACCAAACAAACTGAAAGAGTTTCCTTTGAGTTCTCTTTTTCAAATACCTCTTCAATTTCCTTATCAATTGCAACCACTCCGTAGATATCATCCATTAGAGAAGGATATTTGAAATTTTTAGGCAAATTGGGCTCAACCTCTTCCTTTTTATCTTGCTTGCATGAAGTATCTGGTTGATCAATCATCTCTTCTACATCATTACTCAAAGAAACTGCCAAGCATTGCTTTCTAGAATGTTCTTCAATTTGGCTTGTCAGGTTACCATGGCCTTGAGTATCTAATGGACTAGCGAATTGTTCCATTTGTACATCAAAATTTGTATTGTGGCTAGTCCATTGACTCATCCTATCTTCCAATCTTTCACATCGTTCATGAGTAGTATTTATGAATCTTTCCAATGTTGCTTCATAAGATGGTCTGTGCTCCTCAAATGGTGCATGATCTTGAAAATCATATTGATAAGGATACTATGAATTGTTACCTTGATCGCATTGGTTTTCCCATGAAAAGCTTGAATAGTCACTCCATCCTGAGTTGTTTATGTTAGAATATGGATAATTCTCATGCCTATTATAATTTGGAAAAAATTGTACTTGTTCTGCATATTGACACTCAGAATTCAAATGATTACCTCCACACAGATCACAACTCAAACATGAATGAAATAAAGTATTAGCATTAACTTTATCAATTAAGTTAACCAATGCATCAATTTTAACATTTAACTTACTAAAACTATCCTCACCATATATGCTTGCTGCTCTATTTAGTATCATTCCTCCATCACACCATTAAAAGTTGTGGAAAGCCTTCTTTTTTCTTTTTTTTTTTCTTTTTTTTTTAATAAAAGTCCTGCAAAATAAAAAAAAATAGAAAAGAAAAACAAAATCTAAAGTAATAGAGTATATCAATCTATTGATATTGTCAAAAATTGTCTTCCCCGGCAACGGCGCCAAAAACTTGTTGCGCGATTTCTGCAAGTGCACAAATCATTTACAAGTAATAAAGTGATGAGTGAGTATCGTTCCCACGAGGAAGGGTTTGTTAAGTACCAATTTTATGATTACTCTATTATTTAGAAAATCAATTATGAGATTTTATATTTTAAACTAAAATGAAATTGAAGTAAATAAATAATGATAAATATGAAAATAAGATTAAAGGTCTAGGATTTAGAATTCATCAATTGATCATATATGATTTCTTTATAATCTTTAGATGGATTATTTTTGCTGGAATTAATGATTAGATTTCCCTAAATTATATGATGTTCTCTCTCAAGATACAACATGTGTGTTTATATTAACCTTACGTCTATTCTCGTGATCATAAGCAATTAACACAAACCCATTAAGTTTTATGGAAATCCTTTTAAAAATCACAAAGGAGTATTCTTATCTCTAAGCAATACATTCCCTAGGTCAATTATCCTAATGAACTAATATTGTGCTTCCACTCTCGTTACTTCACATAATATCTTAAATCATGCAATTAATGACCAATTAATTACAAGTATTAAATTCTAAGATAAAAGATTAATTCCAACAATCAAATCCAATCAATTAAATATAAATAATCATATGCAAATCAAAAGATTATATCTAAATCCTAGAAAATAAAATTAGTTATTCATAATTAAAAGAGAAGAAACAATTAAATTAACAATAAAAATAATAAACATAATAATAACTTATAATTAAATTCAAGAATAGAGTTTAGAGAGAACTTGTTTCGGGATACAATCTTTGATGAACTCAAACTTCCAAAAACTCCTCCTCTTGATCAAAATAAAAAATTAAACTAATCTACTCTAAGAAAACATATGAAAATCTCTCTACATATTTTTTTTATGGATTTTCTTTGATGCCATTTCTCTTTGCCAAGCATGGTATTTATAGATATGTTTGGTGGAAGAATTCAAGTTCCATTAAAATTCTTACATAAAAAATTCAACATTGATGGTTAGGTTCGCCACCAACCATTAAATTCCTTCATCAATATTCAAAAATAGTTAGATTGGCTACCAACCATTGAATTTTGGCCACCAACCATTGAATTTATTTCTCATAGATTGAAAACTTGAATCATTGCTTGCATCATTATTTTTACTGCATCATTTTGATCTGCAAAAATAAAATAAAAATACTTAAAATATGTTATAATTTATTTATAAATTGTAAAACTATTTATTTCTAAAAATAAGTAATAATATTATTGCATTCTCGAGAATTGAGCTAAAATTTAAGTTTAAACAATTAAAATAACTCTAAAAATATAGAGTTATCAAAATTTTGTCATTTTACTATTGTACATTGATGACATGTTAATAGTTGGTCAAAATGCTCAAATGATCAACCAATTGAAGAAAGAATTATCAGAAGTCTTTGACATGAAAGACTTGGGTGCAGCTAAACAAATTTTGGGTATGGAGATTGTTTGAGATAGAAAATCTAGAAAATTGTGGCTATCACAAGAAAACTATGTTGAATAGATTCTTGAAAGATTCAACATGAAAGGAGCAAAGCCAGTATCTTCACCTCTTGGTGGACAGTTCAAACTCACTAAGAAATTGTGTCCTTCAGATGAATAAAGAGAGAAGATGTCGGCCATTCCATATTCTTCAGCTGTTGGAAGCTTGATGTATGCAATGGTATATACAAGACCAGATATTGCTCAAGCTATTGGGGTTGTGAGCCGTTTCTTAGCAAATCCTAGTAAGGATCATTGGGAAGCTGTCAAGTGGATCTTCAAATATTTGAGAGGGACATTCAAACTGTGTCTAAGCTTTGGGAATGAAAAACCAATCTTGGAAAGATATGCAGATGCAGACATGGTAGGTAATCTTGATGGTCTAAAGTCTACATCTGGGTATCTGTTTACTTTTGTAGGAGGAGTTGTATTATGGCAGTCTAAATTGCAAAAATGTGTTGCTTTACCCACAACAGAAGTTGAATACATTGCTGCCACAGAGGCAGGAAAAGAAATGTTATGAATGAAGAAATTCCTTCAAGATTTGGGATTGAAGCAGGAGAAGTATGTAGTTCATTGTAACAGTCAGAGTGCAATTGATTTAATCAAAAACTCTACATATCACTATAGAACGAATCACATTGATATTAGATATCAGTAAATTAGAGAAGCACTTGAAAATAAATTATTTCTAGTGCAGAAGATTCACACAGACAAAAATACAGCAGACATATTGACAAAGGTGATCCCTCGGCAAAAGCTTGAGTTGTACTCCCAGCTAGCCGGAATGAATTCATGGTGATGAATATGCGAGGATAATTCTTTCCATCATGGGTTAAAAAGGGGGAGAATTGATGGGTTTTTTCAACCTATGAAAATAAAGAAAAAAAAAAGAGAGAGAGAGAGGTGAAAAGGTTGACAAAACACATGGGTTGTGGAAATTTGTTCCACCGCCCATAATCTTTCTTTGAATGAGAGCTAGCACACAATTGTGCCAACTCAAAGCAACTCAGGGAAGGCCTATAAAAAGCCTTCCCCCTCCATTTACAAAACATAGAATTTCAGAGAGAAAATAGAGAGAATTTCTCTGAGAGAAAAATTGAGAGTATTCTTATAATTGATTTGTAGAGAGAAAATATTGTGAGTTCCACAAATTGTGAGAGTGTGATTTTGTGAGTGTATACCTCAAGTTTAAGTTGATAAAACTTAAGAGATTAATTTATTTATATTTTCATTATTTTATATGAAGATTTTTTAGAGTTTGTCCCGTGGTTTTTCCCTCAAGATTTAAGAGAGTTTTTCACTTAAATATCTGTGCTCATTTTATTCTGCTGCGATCGTATTTTTCTTAACAATTTGTCTGCAGGTAATGAGTAGAAAATTACCTGCCATTTGTGTAATTCATATTTACCATAAAAGGCTCGTACTATGCATTATAAACATAATTCCAAAACTAAATATATAAGGAAACTAAATAATTCATCCATTTCAAAATAATAGTCGTTTACAATTTCAACACATAAATTAAAAAAATTATTTAATTGTCATAATTATAAGTTAAAAATACTAAAATATTTCTTTTTAATTTTGATGTAAAGAAAAAAAAATTAATGTAAATATTTAATAAAGAAATAAAAAGAGTATAAAATTAAAAAAATAATAATAAATACTTTCTTAAAATCCTAAAATAACAAATATTTTAAAACAAAATAAAACTTCTAAAGTGGCAATTTTTTTTAAACAGAGGGAGTAATACACATGAAAAGGAAGTTGAATCCCTTGGATTTTTCTCCTTTTTTATTTAAGACAATTATTTTTAAATTAATTATTAATATTCATATTTGACTAGTAAAATAATAAAATGTCTGTCTCATAACCGAAAAAAATTAAAATTTTGAAACTTAATTTTAGATATTCCAAAATAGATACTGATCCATTGATGTTTGTTGGAGATTTCATTATGGGAGAGTTAAATACACACACTACTACTTGATTTTTTTTATTTTTTTTTTGTCATAAAATTATTATAGAGCTTATATGATCTTTTTCTTTCTTAAAGACTTAAATATTAAATGTTGAAAAATCATAAATATTAAGATTACATTTGATAGATTGTAATACAATGTAATATAAAGTAATTCAATATATTTATAATATACTAAAAATACATTTGATTAAATTATATTACTTCCTTCATTTCAAAATAATTGTTTCTTTAGAAATTTTATTTTGTTTCAAAATATTTGTCATTTTAGGATTTTAAGAAAATATTTATTATTTTTTTCAACTTTATCCTCTCTTTATCTTTATATTAAATATTCACATTAATTACTTTTATTTATTTGTATCAAAATTAAAAAGGGATATTTTAATCTTTTTAATTTATAATTATGACAATTAAATAACTTTCTTAATATATTTACATTCTTTTAAAATGACTATTAATTTGAAACGGAGGTAATATATTACAGTATACCAAACATACCCTAAATATTAAAAATATTCTCTCTCTCTCTCTATATATATATATATAGTTAACCAAATTATCGTAACATTATATATGTAAACACCAAATTAATTAAAATAAAAAAAAATTGTAACTCTTTCTCTCTCTTTCTATAACATTAAATTTAAAAAAAAAAGTACAACACAAATAAGAAAAAGAGTTCTCTCTCCATACATATGTATTAAATTTTTTTTTTGGATATTTTATGTTATTTTATCGGTATCCTTTTTTTTTTAATTTGAAATATTTTGTTTATTTAAAAATAATTTAAAACTTTCTTATTTTATTTATTTGATATCACTTTTTTTAATTCGGAATATTAAATTTATCTAAAAAATATATCATATATATGAATTAAGGATCAATTCCACATCCTATTGAACTACTCCCTTTTATTATTAATCAACTTTTTTTTAATCACATGGAATCCATTTAAATTTACCTTCAATGAAAATGACCAAAAGAAATAACACTTTCCTATAAAATGAGCAAAGGAACACATGACCAACTTATGAAAATTATACATTTTGAGTTGCACAAGTAATGATAATGTCTTCAATCCTAATAACCTAATTTTTGTGGAAAAACATATTCAGCCTAATTACATCCAAAATTTTCAGCACTTTCAATAATTTATATACATTTTTATTGCTCATTTTCTTTTTTTCTTTTTTTATAAAATATTGGAGATTTGAATTTAAACGTTATCTTACGAATTTTATGTTCTATTTTTTTTTTTAATTTCATCCTTTTAGTCTCAATTTATATTCTATTTGAAAGTAAATTCATATTAATCTGATACATAAAAGTAGAAAAAAAAATTTTTTTTCTATTAATTTGTTATTTTATTATTGCAATTTTTTACATTTGTTGAATTCTTTTAGGTCTATGATTTCTCTAATCTGACCTCGAATTAAACTTTAATAAAAAATTATAAGTTTATAATTTTGAAAACAATGTATAACATTAATAGTGATATTTCCAACTATAAAAACATCATTATATTGGAGCATTGATTATACATATGTGTGAATAAAACTTTCATGCAAGCCAATATCTAAATACCATTTCCCTAAAAATGATAAACGTCAGCATCTATATCATTACCAAAAAATGAAAAATAGTTTTATCATGCGCTCCCTCCATTCTGAAAAAAGTGGTTATTAAGAAAAAATCATCATTTTTAAGATAGTAATAACTTTATTATAAGTTGTCAAAAAAATAATTCCTATTAATTGCCGTATAAATTAGGAAAATATATCTCATACTTGAGAAATGGAAAGGTAAATTAGCCATTTTACTATATTTTTTTTATTAAATTGCTAAATGGTCATTTATTTATTAACAAAACTAATTTTTTTTAATGTCTATTTTTTTTCAAAACGAAGGAATTAGTTCTTTAAAGATAAAGTCCATTCTACCGTGAATAGGATGCCTACAAAAATGAGCAGTGACCTAAATGAAATACATCTCCTTGTACGACTCAATCTAATTGTTTCACATTTCCCTGTTACATACGAACCGATCCGACCTAACCGGACTCATGATCCACCCTCTTAGCCTGACTTTTGGTTTGAGTGCTAGCTTCCCAAAGGCCAAGGGTTTGGCTTGGGCTTTGTCGATTTAGATGGGAAATTATTATTATTATTATTTTTAATAATTTTATTTTAATTGTGATTAAATTTGAGATTTTATAATATAATTTTAATAAATGTTAGATAATGAAAAATTATAATCAAGATGTACGTAGTAGCCCGCACGGATTTGTTTTTGGCCTCCTCCCAAAAGGCCTCATACTAATGGAGTTGGATGGACACTTATATTCAAAGTCATTCTTCCTTATTTTTTCGATGTGGAACTTGGGTTGATATCCCAACACGTAGCCCTTCCTTCCATCAATTAAATTCCGCCATTCATGAGATATAGATAATGGACTAGGGGCCATAATTAATAAGAGGAAAATATATGTGAAGTTGCGCAGAGCCAACCAGTATGGTTGCTGGGGCTCACTTCTTTATTTGGAAGAAGACGTGAGCAAACAACTCAACTCATTCTTGTATATAAATTAAATTAATATACATGATTCATATATTAAGTGCTGCCTTTGAAACAAATTGACCCCTCTCTTCTCTTGTTCTCTCTTTCTGGGTGTGAATTGGTACCCAAAAAAGAAGGACAAAGCAATGCCTAAGAAAGGTGCAATAGAGGAATCAAAGCTTCCTCTTCTTGAAAATCATCTAGATTTGAAATCTAAAAAAGAATATAATCAGGATCAAGATGAAGATCAAAAACTTACAAGGAAGGTTTGGATTGAATCAAAGAAGCTATGGCAGATAGTCGGCCCAGCAATTTTTAGCCGCATTACTTCTTATTCTATGCTTGTTATCACTCAAGCCTTTGCAGGTCATTTGGGTGATCTTGAGCTTGCTGCTATCTCTATTATCAATAACGTGATTGTGGGGTTCGACTTTGGTCTCATGGTATTACTCCCTCTTTCATCTGATCTTCTTTTTTTTTTTTTTGAAGTAATTTGAATCTGAATTCTTATACAGCCTATCTAACCGAATAAGAGTTCAGATTCAAATATTTTCTTGGTTTATTTTGATCTTGACGTTCATAAACATGAGTTTTGGCAGTTAGGGATGGCAAGTGCATTAGAAACGTTATGTGGGCAAGCATTTGGGGCCAAAAAGTACTACATGTTGGGAGTATACATGCAACGTTCATGGATTGTGTTGTTCTTATGTTGTATTCTGCTTTTGCCTCTATATCTCTTTGCCTCTCCCGTCTTGAAACTTTTAGGACAACCAAAAGAAGTAGCAGAACTTTCTGGGATTATTTCTATATGGATGATACCACTTCATTTCAGCTTTGCTTTTCAATTGCCTCTACAGAGATTCTTGCAAAGCCAACTTAAGAATAAAGTAATTGCATGGGTTTCTTTAGTGGCTTTATTGGTACATGTGATGGTGAGTTGGCTGTTTGTGTATGGGCTTCAGCTTGGAGTAATTGGCACTGCCATGACTTTGAATTTTTCTTTGTGGGTTCTTGTTTTTGGGCATTTGGGTTACACCATTTTTGGTGGTTGTCCTCTTACTTGGAAAGGTTTCTCCATTGAAGCCTTTTCTGGTCTTTGGGAATTCACCAAACTCTCTGCTGCTTCTGGGGTCATGCTCTGGTATGCTATACCTCATTCTCTCCCTTCTTTTCCTTTATTTCTTTTTAATTAATAATTAAGTCAATTTAATTTAAATGTTTTTTATGATCACCAACACTAATCTTATTTTAAAACACTATTTGGACTTTTTTTCTTTTGTGGGTGATGAAGTTTGGAGAGTTGGTATTATAGAATACTCATCTTAATGACTGGAAACTTGAAGAATGCTGAGATTGCAGTGGATGCTTTGTCCATATGGTATGCATTTCAAAACATTATTATTATTATTATTATTATTATTATTATTATTATTATTATTATTTTATAAATATGATTTCAAGTAATATTCGAACTAGAGATACTTCGTTACTAACGAATTAAAGGTTCATTTACAAAACAGAATTTTTTTTTTTAATATATGAAGAATTTACATTTTAATTTGGGCATAAGGCAACAATAGTTATTTTTAATTGTTAACTATTATATAAACAATAATATATATAGTGGGGCAAGACCTCTTAGATTTTATAGTAGGATATAATATTTGAAAATAGAAAAAATTTAGACATGGATATTGTTCACATTAGAACTAATAAAAAAATAATATGTAAGATATTAATATTTTATATATTGTAAAATGATAAATATATTTATGATAAAAATAGAAAATATTAAATCCATATTTGATTTGGTTAATAAAGAAATAATTTAAAAAATAATAATAATACTAATATAGAATTTCACTTTGAAAATTCTGTGTGTGAATTAAATGTCCTTTTTGGAATCATGCAATTAAATAAATGTGAAGTGACGTTACTAAATTTTGTTTGGCAGCATGACTATAAATGGATGGGAGATGATGATTCCTCTGGCATTCTTTGCAGGCACAGGGTACGGTTTAAACGTTCAATGTTAAATATAATTATTTAAATATTTAAAAATCTAATTATTTATTATATTTAATATAAATTTTAAGTTAAAAATTTTAATTATTAATATTTTAAATTATTTTTTAATTAATTAAAATTTTTAAAATATATATTATGGAATAATTTATAATAATTAAATATTAAAAAATTTTATTTTAATTTTAAATATTAAATGGTTTACTAAATACTATGTAATTCTTTCGCATCTTATGCTATTCATTAACTTGTCAAATCTAGGGGTGGGGTCCTATAAATTAAATAATTTTCCATAAAAATAAGTACAGGTGGGTAGGTGACAAACGTAATGGAGTAGAATTTGAATTATTTGATACAAATTTAAGCGTTTCAAGAACTAATTAATATTTTAGAAATTATTACTAAATGTTGTAAACTTAAATTTCTTGCTCTTGTATATTTAACTCCTCAAATATTCATTGCTTCTCATCAAATACTACTAGTAATGTCTAGTCTAGATGATTGAAGTTGAGATGATGGACACAACATTCAATTAAGAGACGTATTATAATTATATTATAGGTTTTATTTGATTAATAGAATAATTAAAGAATAAAATACTTATTTCATATAAAATAGATATTTTAAATTTTAGCTTTTAAATTTTAAATAAAGAATAATTATTTCATCAAATTATTATTTTTTAATTTTGTGAAATATATATGAATTAAAAAATTACTATTTCATAATTTAAAAATCACGTATTTTTTAATTGATTATCTTAAATTTATTTAATAGAATATTTTATTATTCACTATCTTTCTTGCCTGCTATCATTACCACCGCTATCACGATTGGCTGTCGCCAATCGTCACTATCGCTTACAACTCGCCACCACTACTCACTACTAAAAATTCTTATTTTATATATATATTTTTTTTTTCTATTTCATAAATTAAATATGACATAATATTTATTAATATAAAATTCATATTTCTTTTAAATAATAGGAGGCTACTAAAAAATTTATTTACCTGGCTGTAGATACCTAGTTTGCAGCTCAACCGATTGACACTTGAAAATGATTTGGGACAACTATTGTCCATAAATTAATTAAAATAAATAAATAAAAATTGGCATTTTTAATGAAAGGAATGTGGTGACTTGTGAGGATCAAACAGAGTGTCATTATCTATATAGAGTTTGTGTTCATTTTTGTTATCTCCATTTCTTGTTTCTTTGCCTTTGCTTTCTTCCATATCTAGATTTTTGTTTTCTTTTTGTTCTTTATTTTTTTATATTTTTTCGACTATCTATATATATGTAAAGATTTTTGTTTTCTTTTATTTTTTTTAAAATTTTTTTCGAATATATATATATAGAGAAAGAGAGAGAGAGAAAGAGAGAGAAAGAGAGAGAGGTAATCCCCTATCTCTTGATGGGCAATAATCTTGATCATGTAGAAAAATCTAGATTGATGGCCAATCTTCCACAACACCTTTTGTGTCTATTAGAATCACACAATTAATGGATTTGTATTTTTATTTGTTTGTATTTTTTATTTCAAGGGGATTATTTAAAACGCATTTAAAATCATGAAATTATTTATTTTCAACAATTATATTTTTTTATGTAATTTAAAAGATAAAAATTATTAACGCTATAAATTTAGTCTGACAATAAATACATATATCAATTTATAAAATTACACTTATGAAAAAATTAAAAAAAATAGAATATAAAGATTCATGAGTTTATTGACAATTTTTTAATTTATTAAGAGTTTGATTTCTACTTGTCTTATGTTCTGTTCTACATCAAATGGTAAACCATAATTAGAAATAGAATTCCTTTAATCATTTTGTCACTAATATTGTGTATCGTGAGAAGTTGCTTTTGTCACTAATCACTGCAACTGTATAGTGATAACAACTGAATGTTTATTATTATTATTATTATTATTATTATTATTTTAATAAAATCAGTGTATTTTTGCTGTGTACTTCTCATTATTTAAATTTTAATATGTTAAAAAAATAATTGAATGTTTATTATTTTTTTTTCTGGAGTATCTTTAATTAAGTAAGATTAGAATATAATTAAAAAGATTATAATAATTAATTAATATAACCTGTTCCATTAAAGAATTAATAAAACATCAAGAAAAATATAAATATAATTATTTGCAAGCCTAATGATAAAAGAAATCTAAAATTTTTCAATTTTATCTTAATTTTTAATTTAATTATAATTATGTGAAATTAGGTCTTATTTGTGTACATAATATCACTAATTATTATTACTACATTAAACAAATGGTAAATGTAATTAGTGGTGTAATTAATTCAGAGTAAGGGTTGCAAATGAGCTTGGAGCAGGCAATGGGAAGGGAGCCAAGTTTGCAACAACAGTTTCTGTTACTACATCAGTTATTATAGGGATTTTCTTCTGCATATTAATTATGGTATTTCATGATAAATTTGGTTGGATTTTCTCTTCAAGTCAGCCTGTCCTTACAGCAGTTAACGAGCTCTCCGTTCTCTTGGCCTTCACTGTTTTGCTCAATAGTGTCCAGCCAATTCTCTCTGGTACTCTTTCTTTCATTGCTTTTTTCAAATTTTTATTTGAATTTCTTTAATCAAAGATAAGCTTAATTAATTGATTTTATTGATTATATAATTAATTAAATTAGTTAATGTTGATTAATTATGTAGGTGTGGCTGTGGGATCTGGATGGCAGAAGTATGTGGCATACATAAATTTGGGTTGCTATTATATGATTGGAGTTCCTCTTGGACTGTTAATGGGTTGGCTCTTTCATTTGGGAGTTTTGGTATGTGTTTATCAATCATATTCAAATCTTATCATCCACTCTTAAAATTGTCTTAATTTTATTATTAGGCTAATTTAATTAAAAATGTGACATTACATACTATTTCTAGAAGGAAATAGTATTTGCTTAGCTAAAATTGTTGCTTAGTTTTTTAAGTGTTTTCTAAGTAAGCCTTATATTCTAACAACATACCTGAAAATGAACATAAATAGGGAATTTGGGCTGGAATGATTTTTGGAGGAACTGCAATTCAGACCCTAATATTGGCCATCATTATCATTCGATGCGATTGGGATAAAGAGGTAATTATATTATTTTTTACAATTCTAATATTAAAAAAAATATTATGAAGAATCATAATGTATTTTTATGTACTTATATAAAGAGTCTGTTTGAAATTGCGTTTGAAATATTTTTAATAAAAATTTTTATATTTTTTAAAAATTATTTTTAAGTAAAAGTAATTAAATTGATATTTTTTTCAGAAGTAGATTTAAAAAACCAATTTATAAAAAATAATAAAGCGTTTTTTTAATTTTTAACAGCAATTTCAAATACACTCAAAGTTAATTTTACTATGTAGAATTGTTGTGAAATATAAATAGATTGTGAATAGGAGAGTTTACTTTTCTAATTGCTGAAAAATTATGTGCTAATTTGATAAATTTTATGTGGGATTTGCAGGCAGAGAAAGTAAGTATGCATGTAAAGAAATGGTCAGAAGTAAAATAAGAAACAAGAATTAAAGATTGCATACAAGAAAATTATTGATGTAAAAAGAGGGAATGTTATATATGAATTGTGACCAATTGATTCCCTTATTTCAAGTAGATATTGAATTTTTGATTTGAAAATCTAGATTCCATTTCTGTAACATGCTTACAATTGAATGAAATCAAATGTAGTTAATTCTCATTATTTTCAATTCATTAAATGACATGAAGTCTTTTGGGGCCAATTTTTGGAAATAATTAGTATTAAATAGATTCGGTGTGTGTAAAAATAGTGACTTTCATTTCTTATTTATATAGAAAATAATTTATAAATGTTTCATTTCTCAAAAGAAAATAAAATAATTCATAGGTAGAAACTCATCAAATTTTGTACTTAGTTTCAATAGGGTCACATAATTTTATTTTATTATTTTTTAATCACTAAATTTTAATTTTTATTTCAATAATAAGTCACTTATCAGAATCCGATGACCGGAATATTAATATCACACAGAAATATAATCTTAAACTAATTTAATATAAACTCATTAATTTAATTAGTAAATATGTCATATCCAAAAATAAATATGAAAATAATTTTTTTTTTTTTTTGTAGGTGGAGTTGTGGACTCCATATTATGTGATAATATTTTTTTTTTTTAATAAATATTTTATTTTTAGTTTGAGTTTACTTTTCTTATTAGAGAATTTCAGTGAGTGGCCTTCTGTTAAAATAAAATTTAAAGTTACATTTTTTTTTTTTTTTTGTCAAAAGAATTAAAATTTTCACTTGATTTTGTATTTGCCAAAAGAATTAAAGTTACATGATCTAGTTAAAATAAAGTGTAAAATTTGGCACTCGATGTAACTCACCCGGCATGAACTACCACATTTATTTGTTGAAGCCCGTGAAACAATTGGAGCCCAATTAAGAGTTAGGCCCACTTTAGAGGCCCAAATAGTTGCTTCTTGCAGCATGAAAATTATAGTTAGATGTCCCTACCAATGCAGAATTTGGATTTTTAATAATGAATGAAAGGAAATTTTAGTTAGAGAAGTCTAAATTAAAGTGACCAATTTCAATAAATAGAATGCATTTTTTAATAGGAATTGTATAATTACTTTATGAAAGAAAAAAATATTATGAATAAAAATTATTCTAAATTATGCAATTATACTATAAACCACATTAAATTCAATGCAAGTTAAAGAAAATTCACTAATTAAAATTTTTTTTTTTAGGCAAAATCAATATATTAATATCCTAATTTTGATGAGAAAGAAAAGAAATAGCTTATCTACAAGAGCATACACTACACAATACAAGAAGTTGAGAATAAAAAATTCCAACCAAACACTGCAAAGAATTCCAAACTCGATTAATGATTGTTTTCCTTAACTAAATAAGAATGAAGATATATCAAAATTAATTTTATATTATTGATAAAAAATAAAAAAAATAAAAAAACTCTTGAAGGAATCCTTAATTATAATAGATTATTAATTGCAATTTTTGTTTATTCCAAAAAATTACGTTATTCCAAAAAATGAAGTGTATTAATTGGTCCACAATATTAGATGTGAGACCTATTTTATATTTTTAAATAATAAAAATGATTAAAATTAAAAAATTATATTTAAATGATAAAATTGAAATTTAAAAATTAAAAAAAAAAAATCAGTTTTAGGTGAAACTCATATGTAGGTTTCATAAGTTCATCAAACCACTCTGTATATAAACAAACTTTACAAAGCTAATCTAATCAGTTGTGGCCTGATAATCTAATCAGCTGTGGCCTGTGCAAGCTTTACAAAGCTAAGCGCAGCGTTGACTTCTTGGATCATCCAAAAATCCTTTACAAAGCTTTACCGGTTTTGTTATTATATTACTGAATAAAATGAATCGAATTTTATCTTATTGAATTGTTTTAATTAAATATTTATTTTTTAAAATTAATTATTTGATTTTAAAACGAAGATTTTAGGGTTGTAATTTCTTTTCCATATAGATTACACCTTTTTATTATTAATTTATTGGATTAATTGTGTTTGGCTTGTTATTTGATGGTGTGTATAAAAAAAAAAAATTTCCATTGCCTTGTCGCAGCCTTAACCCTTTGTTTGGACAAATTTTTAGGGAGGAAATAAAATAAGAAGGAAAAATAAATTTTATTTCATTTTTTGTATTTTTCCTTCTTATGTTTGGATAAGAAGAAAATAAGAAAGAAAATGAAAGAAAATAACTTTATTTTCCCTTATTTGGAAAATAAAATATGGAAGGAAAGAAAATTATAATCTTATATAATTACTATTTTACCCTTGATGTATTAACATAAATAATGTTAATTTAAATTGAGATAATACTCTTATTTATTATGAAATATGAATATAATATAAACAAAATATTTCATATGAATAGAAATTATCAAATTATCTTGATACATAAATTGTTTTAAATACTTATTTTTTAATATACTAATTACTGAACTATAATTTTTGAATTAATATATGCTTTAACTATTATATAAAGTGAAAATATCGAAATAAAAATAATAATCTATTCAATTATACGTTAAGTGCATTCATTGCATAAAAACTATAGATTAGAACTTTCAATTTATGCCAAATCCAACATTAATATTGCAAATAAACTAATGTTTGATCTACAAGCAAAACATTGTGAAACCAAACTAAATATAAGAAAAAAAGAAATTACCTGAGAAATTGACAATGACCAAAGTTCATTACAAAGTCACTAGTCCCAAAAGTTATGACTGTCAAATTTCCTACATTAACTGATCCATTTAGACGTTAGAATCCTAATAAATATTAACACATATTAATATCATTACAAAGTCAATATCAATCTAAAAAAACTACTACATAATATTATGCATCAAATGACTACATCATCTTATCACATATTGCCCATAACTTTCATCAACCACTCTAAGTGTCTAGCTCATGGAAGACCAAAAAAGGATCTCGTTGCATATGGATTATTGCATAGATAACAATAAGCATTCAAAACATAGTCAGCATGTAGTCCTATCATTTCCAACTCTGCATATATCTCCTCCTTCTTATAGTAATGTGGTCGACCACTCTCAAGAATAGAAAGAGATTTTTCTGGAATTACATTTCCTCTGTCCAACATCGTTGATACATTTTCAACACTTGTATTTAGCTTTTCACATTGTGTTGCCAACATGTCCAATATAGCAGCCTTACATTTAACACCTTTAGAAGACGATGTACCTTGAGAATTAATTGAAGGCACATAATATGGACTGTTAAAAGCTTCAGTACTATGTATGTCATTGGTCCAATTTTCCTCACTATCAAACATGACAAAATTTGCATCTAGTGAATCATTCAAGTCAATTTGAGAACTTCCTTCCCTCTGCTAACACTGAACTTTTTCTCTTGCACTTTCTACATATTCTCCAGTTGCCCTTTGTTCACCATACAACTCAAATAGCTTATCATAATTGTGAACAGGTGTATGCATCCACTTGCGTGCTTCAGGTTTTGCCTAAATACAAGAAAAATAAAATTACACCTATTAATAGATAATTATGAAACAAATATGTAAAAAAAAAAAAATTACGTTGAACTAATATAATTACTTGAATCAATTGTTCCCAAACATCACTTTCAGCATCAAACATCTTAATTATAGGATTCCATGCCTTACATTCACTAAAAATCCTCTTTATAGTGTTAGTAATCCACATCGTAAAGGAAACACCGCATCCACTAGATAAAACTTTTCTAACAAAAAGATAAATAAATTAATGCATGTTGTATAACATACAAACAACATTTCCCATTTCATTATACTTACCCTTTGGAATTATAAGTTTATCTTCTCTACTTAATGCATTTTTAAGAATTCTAGAATCAGATGCACTTCCTTCGCAATCTGGCAACACATATGTAAATTTCATATCAAAAGAACAAACTGCTAAAACATATTGTGTTGGCCATTTTTTTCTTCCTCGAAATCTAGATGCTTGCCCTCTTAGTACTTTTACACAAATATGTGTCCCATCTATAGCACCAATGCAGTCCTGTATGTAAAAGTAGATTCTCCTAAAGTCATACTATAGGAAATATGTTAATTATTGATATGATATATGTAATTACATGGAACTGATATATCTTACCTTAAAATAAGGATAAAATCTACTAGTATTCAAAATTTGAGGCGGAACTTCAAAACCAATTGGTTGTCTAAGGAATTCTCTTTCCAATGATATCACAGCCCTTAGAACATTATAGAAATGGCAACTTACTGTATCACCTGAGCGTTGAAAGAAAAAGCCACATGCTCGATTATTAAAATTTTGGCCTAAAACATGCAGAAATTTTGCTATTTGCTCCTCCATTGTTGCACGTCTGAAATCTTTCAAAATCCCAATTCGCCTCAACTTCTCATATAATATGGCAAAAGTGTAAGGGCTTATATGTATAATATTTCGACAAGTGGTCTCATTTCTAGTAAGTTGAGCCATTAATTTATATCGAACTATGTCTCGTTGAGCATTCACATTATTTAGGGGCTTATCGACAACCAAAGCTTGGATGTATAATAAATGTAAAAAATAGACAATATTACAAAGTAATAGGACAACAACTTGAGTATATTGATGTTGCCAATTATTCATGATATGTTTCCATGTATTTTCAAAGTATTGGTTGGCACCAGGAGCATCATCTGCCAATTCATCCAAGGCATTCTCCATATTTGTTTGTAAGCTACTTTTTGTGTTATTTTCCCTATCCATTTATAAATCAATTTGACATATATTTACACATGAATATAAATGAAAAAAATAAAATAATAGAAACACTATTTATATAATAAAATAATTCAATTACTTTAAAACCTATTGAACAATGAAAAAGGTTAAATTATAAGAGTCAAAGCTTATATGATTTACTAGACAGAATGTTTCACTTAATTAACTAGTATAAATAAGTAACATGTGCATGTATAGAAACAAAACAGAAAAGGATTTATTAATATTTCATAAAGTACAGTTAATATTTGTTAAAAAAAATTTCAAATGGGTAGAGAAAATTGAAACATTGGATATTTGTAGTGAGAAATGTTGATTGCATATTAAACATTGCTTTCAGAATTCACTAATTTTAAATCGGTTATTCTTTTCATTTTTAATCTCATAACCCATGTTCAAAGCTTAACTACATAGACATTACAAAATAAAATAAAATTAAACTTAGTTTATAAGAAAAACCATGCCTGCCTACTTGAATTTGAAATTTCAAATATGCCAAGAAATTTATTATATGTAGAAGACAAAGCCCACGCAAATTACCTATATGAAAGCAATGCACTAACTGGTTTCTATTAATCTATTTTAATCTATTTTGTCTTGGTCTTCATACTTTTCCATCTATTATTAAGTATTAAGTATTCCCATGAAGTCTTAGTATTATTACAAAATTATACATATATGCCTTTTATGTCATTTGATAAAACATTTAATTAAAAAATTAGTTATTAAGTTTTTTTTTTTTGTATCTAGGAAAATCAAAACTCAATCTATTATTAATAACACACACATATATTTATCATTAGGTTATAATTTACTATTATATATACACCAAGTGATTATATTTATAATAATAAAAAGAAAGAAGGCAAACAATGAAATTTCATGTATCATTACCATTTGCAAATTCCTGAACAAAAAATAGAATAAAAAGAAAAGGACACCACATAGCATAGAAAGCAAATTGGTATATTTCAAATATCTCATTAGACCCACAGTATATTTAATATGTTATTTAAGATAGTATCATAAAAAAAAATTGATTGCAAATGAACAGTACCTAGAAGAGATGACAAAACACATATTATAATGAAGATTTTCGAAGCTCAATGAACAGAAGATCTTCAATGGAAAAAAAAAAAAAAAAAAAAAAAGAGACCACTACCTACGATAAATTAACCAAAAAACATTTAGAACCGAGAAGCCCAACATCAATTATAAATAATAAAATAACAAGTATAGCTTATGTAACATCATAAATAAGCATCACCCTCAATCTCTCTATTAGTACATCTAATAGTAAGAAATATAAATATAAAAATAAAATATATCTGCACATTTTTTATTACAATTACAATTGGAATTAGAATGTACCTTACAAGTTATACCCCTATGAATAGGTCTTTATTCAATTAAACTCCTATATATAATATGTGACAAGGTATAATAAGTCTTTAAGATTTTGTCATATAATAAATGGATACCCTCTTCTCTAATTATGATTGATTATCTACTTGTAAATATAAATATGGTGGAAAATTATTTAATTTGTAGGATCGGTTTTTCCTCTAATGCCAAAAGGTTTTAGCAAACTTCATTTAAGTCTGTCTATATCTGTTGTGGGGTTAATTACTAATTCCTTAAACTAAGCATATAATGTAATTGCTCGTTCTGTTGAAAATCACCTTTTTATTGTGATAAATTGATAATGAGTTTTTAATTGTGATTGAAGTATTAAACAACCGCTTGCTTATCTCAATTATTGGAAACTTAAAAACTATTTGATACTAAGCCATATGTATCTACAATATAATCAAATATTATCGTGATCTAGTCCTGATGTGTGATGATAATGATGACCGTATTGGAATTTTCAAAATTTCCAAACAGATAGCAAGAGTTATAAGGCTATAACTTTAAAAATTGATTTATAGACAGCCATATGCATATATATAGTTTTCTTTTTCTTAGAATTCTATTTTCTACTTAATTTTTAGGAACATTGTGCAGTGTTAGTTTCAGTATTGACATTTCTTGCACAATTATTAAATGATTAACTACTTTATTCTGGAACAAATATAACTATGCATGCCAAGTATAAGTTTTGGTTTAATAAAAAAAATTCACACTATTTCATGGAAGCTAGCTATCATGCTTGGGTGGGTTAGCTACTTTAGTATCATTGAAATCTTCGGTCCATTGAGAAGATTATAAGCATATTTATAAAATTAAAATAAAAAAATAAAATTATAGCTATCAAAAAACCCCATTAACTTGCTGCCATATTAACATGAACACTAAATATAAGTTATAATCTAATATTAAATTACAGAAGTGATCAAAGCACTCTCTACAAATACAAAACATTCTCCAAAGCACCAAAATTGGTAGATATAGAAAATATTATCTAATAATAAATCACAAATTAAACCAACACAATGAACACATAATGAGACAAAGAGAGAGAGAGAGAGTGAGGAAATATTACCAAATGCATGGATGCAACTAGTGATAGCTCCAATGAAATTGAACCAGACTCAATTTTTTTCTTTTTGCTTCTGAACACCAGAATGGACTAACAATAGGGACATGAAAATATTATTGATCCAGAGATAGAGAATGGGTTTGTAAGGGTGACAATAGAGAGCAAATGAGTTTGTGAGTGAGGATTTAGGGTAAAAGGGGGAGATGATATAGGTTTGAGTGAGGATGAAGAAGCAGAAGGGTTGAATTACGTGCTGTGACTGTGAGATCTGCTTGTATATAGAGAGAAAGGTTAGGGAAAGGTTAGGGATTTGGTGATTTGTTTCAAATGGGAATTGGGGATTTGGAAGCAAAAGGTAATAGAAAATAAAAGGGCAACATTGTAATTGTCTAGTAAATAGTATCATTTTCCCCTCTAACCTCATTTTTTCTCTCCATTTTGGAGAGAAAATTACCATAGGAAAATATATGATATTTTCCTTCCCATGTATATTTTTCTTTGCTATCCAAACAAAGGAAAGTAATAATCTTTCCTTATTTTCCACTCAATTTTTCTCTCCTCTGTTATTTTCCACCCATCCAAACATAGGGTAAAAGATTGGAGATGAAGCAAATTGGATGAAATCCTCTTTGATCTAAAGATGAAACCCACATATGATTGACCCAAAGATGAAACACATATTTGATATGATTTTTATTTTTATTTTATTTTTAATTTTTTATCATTTAAAAAATATGAGTTTTTAATTTTACCAGAATTTTTATTAATTAAAAATATTAATGGATTTTATAGGGTAAAACGTACCAAAAATATGAAATTTTTGGTGATTTTCTATTTTGCTCACTAAATATTAATTTATTACAGAAGTGTCACTAAATTTTAATTTTTTTCTTACTGGCAGATTACTAGGTCAATTCTAATGAAAAACTTACTGGAAAACTGACATGACATTAAACGTTATCTGCAAATACTACTAAACTGAACATGTTAGCTTGCCACATCATATTATTAAAATTGTATGTAAAGTCACCAAATATTGTATTGTCTTCTAATTTGGTTACTAACCTTTAATTTCTTAAAATTTAATCACTAAACTTTTATTTTTTTCATAGGAGGGCCACAAAGACAAATTCAACACATCCAATGACGATTTTCGGCACGATTTTGAGAGTTCTTAGTATTATTCAACTCCCTGCATCTAGAATTTCATTTTAATATCTATTTCATCGCTTAAGATTCAACATAGATGAAGATTAGAAAATGACACTATTGAAGTTTTTAACCATTTTCTAGTGAAAAAGAGAAGAGTGAGGGCCAGTGATTTATGTTTCTGTATTTTTGACGTTGAGATGAGCTGATTGAAATCAATCCCAATGAGTTTTTCATCAGGTTTTCTTCATGACCAACTTGTAAAAAAATATTAAATCTTAGTGATTAAATTATAAGAAATTCAAGGTTAAAAATCAAATTAGAAAACAGTAAAATGTTTAGTGATTTTGCATGCAATTTTAATAATATGACGTGGCAAGTTGAAGTGCCCATCTTAATTAGTGTTTGCAGGTGCCATAGAATACCACATCAGTTTTCCGGTGAGTTCTTCATCGAAATTGGCTTAATGATCTACCTATGAAAAAAAATAAAAAATCATTTAACACTTCTGTAATAAACTAATCTTCAATGAGCAAAATAAAAATTAATAAAAAATTTTGTGATTTTTAGTGCGTTTTACCCAATTTCACAACTTCACTTTACTAAAATGAGTTAACATATGTTTAGTCTAATTGACGGACAAGCTCTTAATTGGTCCAAAATTGAGGTATGAGAGAATAATTAGACCAATTTATTCTACGTAACCCAAATTGAGTTTTTAACCAAAGTCTATTCCTTGAATTGGATTTTTTCTCATTATACCTTTATTTATTTATTTTTTAAATTTCAGTGCCCCTTTGACCACTTATTATGCAATATTTCTATAAGTACACAGTTCATTAACAAGTAATATAGTATATGGGTATATTATCAATCCTACGAAAAAAAAGTTGACAAGTACTAAAATTATAAATTACTTCATTATTTAGAAAGTAAATTAAAATATTAGAATAAATAAACTAAAATAGATAATAGAAAACTTAAAAAACAAATTCAATATATCAAAAAGGTTTAGAATTTAGACTTTATCAATTGACTATATATGATTTCTGTATATTTTCTGGATTGATTTATCTTATTAAAATTAATGATTAGATCCTTAATTTAAATTATGTTCTCTCTTATGATACAACACATATATGTATTCATGTTAACTTATATCTACTCTCATGATCATAAGTAATTAATATAAACCTATTAAATATTATTGAAATCCTTTTAATAATCATAAAAGAGTATTTGTATATCTAAGTAACGCAAACCTAGCTTTAACATCTCAATGAAATAATATTGTGCTTCTACTCTCATTACTTCACATAATATCTTTAATTCATACAATTAATAACTAATTAATCACAAGCATTAAGATTTAAGATAAAATATTATTAATTTCAATAATTAATTCCCAATCAATCAAAACATATATAATTATAGAAAATTCAAGATATTACATCTAAATCCTAAAAAAAAAAAAAAGAAATAGTTTTATAGCTATCAGGAGGTCGTATATAAGTTTGCAATCTTTTCGTTGGTGATAACAATTTCATCATCGATAATGGCTTTTTGAAAACCTTTTCCCTCGATTGTAATACTTTCTCAGTCATAATACACACTAACATATGGTGAGTTAGTTTAAATGCAGGCTAAGAACTGTAAAACAATTTAGCTGGGTTAGGGGTTTATCAAGTCAATATTCACGAAGGAAGAATACTCTTCATCTCCCCTCTCCTTAATTCTCTCTAGCCTAGAACCCTTACTATACTAATTTAATAAATAAGCTCAAAGTAACTTATATTCCTCTTAGCCTATATTACTATCTATCTCTTTCAAGTATCAAATAATAGTAAGTAGCTCACCAGTCAAGTGAGAAGAAAGGGATCCATGTAGTAACAATCTCGCATTGATAAGTTTATGTACCTTGCCACTAGACATAGCTTGAATTAGGTTTTTTAGGGCCTTTGAGGTTATGAAAGATGCTCGACTGCTACTCTAACTTAGGGCAGTGAGATTGATCCGAAGGAAGTTGTGTAGAAAGAATCATCTTTTGAAATCTCATTGTTGAAGGCTGAGAAAAAAAAAAGAGAATTTTTGATAGCAATATGTATCTTTAACAAAGAATTGTGTAATTAATTGGACTAATAGCGCTCGTGCAGCAAGCAATTTATGTGCAATTATGGTTTCTGTAGTCCCTACTCTGCCGGCAATAGGGAATCTTAGAAAACCAAAACCCCCCAATTTGATATGTAGAATCGGAATGCAAGTTGCATGATAGTTTGATTTCCCACAAATGAGAAGTCTCCAAGCTTGATGCCTTCCTCTTTTTAGGTTTGATCCATCTATAGAGGATGCTTTTGCCAGGCTATTTTCCACATTCCTTGTATGAAGATTGATCTCTTGAGTAGCAACTGCCAATGCTAAGCTTGTTTTTTTTCTTGTGATGAATATGACGAAGAAAGCTGATCGAGGAGTAGGATGAAAAATACTTCACAGCATGGGTTTAAAGAAAGATATGAAGCTAATGACCCTTGATGTGAGCTAAGAGGCTAATTCATTTTCTTATTATGTCATATATTCTAAGGATAAGAAGCTTTATTATCCTTCTGTGTCCATGGATTCACTATTCTCGCCTCCTCCTCAAGATTCATCACTCTCTACATAGCTACTAACCAGGGAAGAAAAAAAACCAATTCAATAATTAAATTAAAAGAAAACATCATGGCAACTTATTATTAATTCAAAGATTAAAATAGAACAAATTTTGAGAAGAAACTCTTGAATAATTTTAGATTGAGGGGAGCTCCAAGTCTTCGATTTTGAATTCCTCTAAGAGAACTTACAAAGTTTTGAAGTAGGAAAACTTCATCAATAACTCTAAGAATTCTAGTCTATACATGGACATCAAAACTTAGGGTTATGAGGATTTGGAAGTCCTTGAAAACCTATGAAAGTCAAAATCCCAAACTACCCTTGAGGTTGTGTGAAAATAGAAAGGAAATTCACAAAAGAAAAACACTCTCGTAGCTCCATCATATGTTTATGGCCGTACACATGCTCTCTTGCACAACAGTGAATTATTCTTGCATTTTGTAGACAAAATCAATTTTTGGACAGAATCATTTAATCTTGTATGACCATGCATCTATTTTCAGATTTTTGGCATTTAAAATCTTCATTCTTGCTTTCGATTAAACTCTAAACTTTCGGTTTCCTTGAAATTGAATAAGAAACTTTCAAACATCCTAAGAAAATATGAAAGTAAGAGTTTAACGAAAAAGAAAATCCAAACATACACAAAACAATAGATGAATAAATCTTAACAAATACTTTTGGATTTAATAACATATACCAAGCTTTTTTTTTTTTTTTTTTTTTTTGTGGAACATATACCAAGCTTATCAACACTCAATAGGTCGATCTTTGCAAATAGGATGATATTCAAATTAAATTAAATATCAAATAAATCCAAATCATCAAATACTACTCACACATTGATTGAAATTTAACCAGACTTCTTGATCCCAAGACTTAAGGTATCACTGACTTTGATTATTGCAACCCCTTACTCTTTGATTGATACACCATTAAATCATATATTAATATATATCTTTTTGTTATATATTATGTCATGTGTGATTTATTAATTTATTATTATAAGATATTAATAAAATTTATAATTTTGTTATTTATTGGTTCAAATTGTGTAATACTAAATATTTAACATATATGTTTTTTGAAAAATAATGAAGCTTTATTAATCCAAATGAGCAACGTCAAACAATAAGTGTTCCAATGAAGGCACCACAAAGGAAACGAAAGGGCAAGGTAAAGAATGCGCTATCCAAGCAAGAGAATGGGAGGACACATTAGCTTGCCTACGAACAAAAGGAACAGATAAATCTCTATTTTCCATTAACTATTGACACAAAAATATCAAACCACCAAATTCAATTAAATCTGCCCTTGGTTGATGAACAGCACACATCACTAATTAGGAGTTTGATTCCAAATCCACAGTTGCAAAACCAAGCTCAGACACCCATTCTAGAGCTACTGCCAATGCCATAGCTTCTCCCTCTTTGATTGGTACTGAATAATAATGGAACAAACTTTACAAACTATAAAATGACCATCACTATTGCATAAAATAATACCCATTCCAAGCATTCTTCCCAAGTCAGAAAAATGCAACATCTAAATTGCATTTTACTCTTCCCATCAACGACTTAACCCATACACTAGACGACTAACTACTCAAATTCTAAACACCTAGTGAATATGAAGAACCTTGTTGCACCGCTACCCAATCCTCAAAGAAAGACGTTCCCAGTTGAACAATAATATTAGGCAATATTAGTCTATTATCCCATAACACACTATTCCTTTGACACCAAATAGACCATAAGATAACAATTATCTTACTAAGAGCATCACTTGGTAGCTTACCCATTTGGTCAACCAACCATTTAGAAAAACCAACCATCACATTAGAAGGTAAAGAAATATTAGCAAAGAGCTAGCATTGTTGCTCATAAGGGTAATCCAAAAAAATATGCTAAAGATGTTCAATATCCTCACCACAAAGATGACAAGCTAAAGGTACAAGAATCCCCTTATGCATTAATTTAACGTTAATAGGAAGCACATCACTACAAACCCTCCATGCAAATGACAACACCTTAGGCAGCAACTTCAATTTCCAAAGATGCTTCCATACAACATGATTAACGAAAGGTACATAAGGAGGCAATAAATTTTCTCTAATAAACCTATACCCTGATCTTACTGAATATTGGCCATTAGAGGTAAAGTTCAAGATTAAAACATCAGTCTTAGCCACCCATGGTAACAAAATAGATTTTATGGCTAAGACATCAACAGGTAAAAACAAAGCATTTAACAAAGGGAGGTTCCATTGTTGGTGCACCAAATCAATAAGAACAGACACTGTTAAATTCTCAAGACCTACAATTATAGGAGACTCAACCCTTAGTAATTCTTTAGTCCTAACCCATGGGTCCCTCTAAATATTAATCCTAGTACTACACCCAATTTTCCAATGGCTCCAAACGAAACTTGGGTTACTCCTAATTTTGGAATACAAGAAGCTCTTATAAGGGAAATATCTAGCTTTGAAAATCCTAGCAACTAACGTGTGTGGCTTAATCATCAACTACCAACCTTGTTTAGCTAAAAGAGCACAATCAAATGCCTGCAAATCCTTAAACCCCATACCACCTTCCTCCTTCCTAATATAAAGTTTCTCCCAACTCTACTATCTAATGCCCTTATTATCTCTACCTCCACTACCCCACCAAAAGGAATTCATTATTTCTTGAATCTCATCACACAAAGACATAGAAATAGCAAAAATACTCATGCAATAAGTGGGAATACCCTGAATCACTGTCTTGATAAGAATTTCTTTCTCAGCCCCAAACAACTGCTTCGCACCCCAACCTTGAAGCCGCTTCCAAGCCCTATCCTTAATGAACCCAAAAATAACCTTATTAGATCTCCTAATCAAATAAGGCAAACCCAAATACCTACTAGTGTTCGCTGAAGAATGGACTCCTAAAATGCGAGAAAGTTCAACCTGTTTATCAATTCTAACATTAGAACTAAACATAATGCCGGACTTCAAAAAGACTGCCTAGACATATTCTCATAATTACTCAAAATATCATGAACAATCCCACACTCTCTAGAAGTAGCCTGAAAGAATAAAAAACTATTATCAGCAAATAATAAATGAGAGACACTAGGAGCATCTCTACTAATCCTACAACCATGAATCTCCCCACTAGCCTCTACTCCAGACAACATGACCGGTAACCCCTCATCACACAAAATAAAAGAGATAAAGAGACAAGGGATCGCCTTGATGAAGTCTCTTCTAAGGAATTATGGGACCAACCTCAACACCATTCACCAAAATATAATACCTAACCATTTGAACACATAACAAAATCCAATCTATCCATACCGTATTAAAACCCATCTGTAGCATCATATATTTCAAAAATTTCTAATTCACCTTATCATAAGCCTTACTAATATCTAAAAAAATAAAGAAATAACAAATAAAATTTTGAAGTTATCTTTATTTTTTTTTTTCTTCCTACACAAAAGTGTACAAATAAAAAAAAAATTGAATAAATCGAAAAGGACTGGAGAAAATATGATGTGGCCGAAAAATGGCCATCAATCTGGACTCTTGTACATGGTTTAAATTTTAGATTGTCACACATCAAATTAATGCTGAATATTATTAACGTCATATCTGTCGGTTTCTTATTTGACAAGAAGGTGGGAAGTATTATTTATTTGGTTAAGAATTAAAGATCCAACACAATGACACAATTTGCAGATGACCAAGTTAAATTGTTTGACCAAAATTAAGTGTTTAATTCTCAAGATTTAATGCCAGAGACACGTATAAAGTATTCAAATAAAAATTCTAATTTTGTGGTGATGTATTGTTGATATGACAAAATATTTTAATAAAAAATTAAATCTTTTAACAATTGTATATTATTTTCTTTTTCTCTATTCAAAAAGTACAAAAACTAGCAATGAAAAGGTTGGATGCTTCTTTACCTTCCTTCTTCCTTTCTTTGAATTGTTTGTTTTTTTTTAGCATTAAAGAAAGATATCATAAGACATTCGCTAATTCTGATTTCAAAAAAAAAAAAAAAAAAAAAAAGGATATTTGCTAATTCTTTCATTTTATTTTTTAACTTGAAATTTATTATTTTGAATTAATATATATTAATTTTTATTTCTTAATTTGTGTCTTATTTTTAATAACAATGGAATTATTTTTTATTTTACTAAAAATTTTATAAAAATAATTTCTAATTTTTTTAAGTGAGTCCTATTATATTTAGATGCAATCTAATTAAAAAAAATTATTTGAGTTTTATATCATATCAATGCCTTATCTACACCAACTAATAATATTAAAATCTTAAATTATTAACTACTAATAAGAAATGAAATTCAGAATCCTTATATATTAATAATAAATAATAATTTATGGAAAACAATTTGAAAATGGATAAAATCACGGAGTAATGTTTTTTAAAAAAAAATTATAATATTTTATCCTAACGACTAAAATCTTGAAAAAAAAAAAAGAAATGTAAACAAAAAGGTTTAAAATAGGGACAGAATCGAAGAAAAACTGTTAACGAAACAGACAAAATGGTACGTACTTAAGAGATTGGTGATGGACCGGACCTTTGGCTATAGTTGGTCATGAAAAACTAAAAAATATAATAATTATTTTATATAAAATAGTTATTTTTATATATTAATTTAAATTTTAAATAAAAAATATTAATTTTATAAATTAATAATTTTATAATTTTTATAAAATATATGTTTTATAAAAAATTAAAGAATTGGTATTTTTTAGATTATGAAATAGAGTATTTCATTTTTAAACTTAAAAAATATTAGCAAGTCCAAACTTATCACTATTACTTTTTTTTTAGATTTTTATTTTTATTTTTTATTTTTTAAATTTTAATTCAATTAAAAATTTATTTATTATACATTTAAATTATTTCTTAAATAAAATTTAGTAAAATTATATTTAATTTTAATATTAATAGTAAAATTAATTTATAAGCCTATTATGGTAATTTATATGGAATAGAATAGTTATTTTATACTATGAACTAAATTATAGAATTGAAATTATTATTCTACTCCTAACTTATTTTATTTCTCAAAAATAGTTATTTTATTATTTGTATATTTATTCTGTGAACTAAACATAGCATTTGAAATATTGCCTTTGTTCTATCCTCATCGCATCAATGATGCTGGTCCCTTTCATACTTATTGATGAAAAATCCTTTTTTTTTTTTTAAATTTGCAGTCTCGTGCAAGGTTTTAAATAGTGGTACAGTGTATCGTATCAATATCGTAATCAATATAACTGAATCAAACTAAATTGAACTGAATCGGCTACCGCTATCGTGAATTTTTAAAAATTATTAGCAAACTAATCTAAATCAATAAAAAATTGACATAACATTCAAAACGTAATGTATTAAATTAATAAACACTTATATCAATATAATTTAGCATAGTTATTTCTTTATGTATTCTATTCTGTGAATCAAACATAGAATTTAAAACATAGCCTTTGTTCTATCCTCACCGCATCAATGATGTTGGTCCCTTTCATACTTATTGATGGAAAATCTTTTTTTTATTATTTGTATTCTCAAGCAGGGTTTTAAATAGCAGTAGAGTGTACCATATCAGTATCAGAATTAATGTAAATGAATTAAATTGAATCGGTTACTATTGCCATGAATTTTCAAAAATAATTAACAAACTAATATAAATTAATAAGAAATGGATATAACATCCAAAATGTAATATATTAAAGTAATAAACACTTAAATCAGTATAATTTAAGATAGTTATTTTATTTTTTATGTATTCTATTATGTGAATCAAATACAGCTTCTGTTCTATCTACACCACATCAATGATGTTGGCCCCTTTTATACTTAATGATGAAAAAAAATTTTTTTTTTTAATATGTAGTCTCATGCAGGGTTTTAAATAGCGATACAGTGCACCGTATCAGTATCAGAATCAATGTAATTGAATCATACTGAATCAACTGCTCCTACCAAGAATTTTCAAATATGATTAGCAAACTAATATAAATTAATAAAAAATGGTCATGGCATCTAAAATGTAATATATTAAATTAATAAATACTTAAATAAGTATAGTTCAACATAAAGAAATTTAAATTACGTGACTAATAATAATAAATCAATATTATTTTATTAATTCATGAGGAAAAAAATCTTATTCAAGATAAATATGGTGATAAAAAAAACCCCTCATGAATTCATAAATATATAAAAACAATATATAGTCAAAATGTAAAATTCAATCAATAATTTATATTCACAAATAAATAATTATATAAAGAAATGAATTTTGTAAAAATTATTAATAATGTTCTAAATACATTGAAATATAAATAATGTAAAAAACAATATATCAACAATTTAAACTAATAAAATAGAAAAATATAAGATAATAATCTTTTTGAGCAATATATTTGTAATTTACATTAATAAAATAAAAAATTTAAAAATATAATAATAATAATTTTTTTTATTGATACATTACGCCTATATCGTTAAATAACGATCGTATTAGTGTGTATTGGGTGATTCAATATCGATTCAGGACTGATTCTTATTAGCAAAAGTATAACGAGTAAATAACATATCCGACCCTCAAAAACTCAGTGTATTGGCAATTATTTAAAACTTGGTCTCATGGGATAATGATATATGGTGTTTCAATTTGGTAAAATTTATTAATTGGGTGTTTGAGCTCTAAAACATTTTAATTTGGTGTGTCAACATATAAGGTAATAACAATTAAGTGTAATTTACCAATTTCAAATTGGCAACTTTATGAGAAATTATATAATATAACTGTAATTCCAACTTAGCAATCCAAGATAGAATAACAAGTCAATAAAATAAAAATACTTAGTATGTTACATGATGAATGAACAGATAAGTAGTTTTTTAGTTCCATATAAACACTATCTCTTCATACTTTAGCATGAATGTAGATTTTTTTTTAACATTTTTTTTATGCCTGTGGTATCTTATTATTAGTTTGTTTTTCCAATTAGGACTACTGAGATGGAATCACAGTTGTATTATATAATTTCTAGCAACCTTATAAGTGATGTTGACGTAAATGAGAGACAGTATAATGCGTTGACTTATAGTGTTTTGATTGGTTTGATAGAGATGAAATGATATGTTAGTTGGTTGCAAACATGGAAAATCTATTTTATATTTTTAAATAATATTAAAAACATGATATATATATATATATATATATATATATATATATATATATATATATATATATATATATATATATATATATATATATATATATATATATATATATATATATATATATATATATATATATATATATATATATATATATATAAAGTGCTGCAAACATGAGAAATAATTTATAATCATTCCTTTTAATAAAAATTATTTTAGTCAATAAATCATTCAAATCAATGTAATTAATCACAACTCAAAATAAAACAATGTATAAAAAAAATCATGTAAATAAATTCGTAAAATAAAACAATGCGAGTGGTAGTGAGGTAGCTGTTTTTGAGCTCCTAGCATCAAGGTAAAAAGGTGGCATGAAGATCGCCCTGATTCACTACCAGCAGCGGAGGTGCATGGCTGGCCAGTGGCACGTGGTGGCAGCTTGTGGGGCAAAACCAACGGCTTTGTCTCGTCGTTTAAGTGTTGTTTTCAACTTTCGTTCGATTGGATTTTTTGTGAGTAAATTCGATTTGGTTTAAGTTATATTTATTAGATTTAATTAGTATATGATGATTTTATGATTTGGATTGCTTGTTGAGTTGATTGTGAATTGGGAGGACTCAGGAGGAGTCATTGCTATTATATTGGGTTGTTGAGGTTATTTAGAAGTGTTTGTTTTCTTTGTTGCAATTGGGTAATGTCCTAATTATAGGAAAAGCTCTGCCAAAATTTTTGCAGAGTCTTAGTAGTCGTTTAGGTATAGTTTTATAAATGAGTTGTTCTTTTCTGATAATATTGTCTATTATTCAGAGTCGATGATCAAGCATCCTTTCAGTCGTTAGATGTCGCACTCCATGAGGAGAGCTAATTGGATTTAGTCAGATCTGTGAGTTATATAGCTTAATATAATATTCCATTCTTTTCTTTATTTAAAGCTATACTTGGATACATGCATTGATTGTGTGTATTCTATATATATAATTATGCATTATGAATAGTATTAGTATCTTGGCATATGTATGTAATTGTTCATTAATATTGGTATTATTGTTTGTGGATGTTGGATGGGAGTGGGATGATACAATGTCACTTAGGATAGTGGATCTGTTTATAATAATATTATAATGTTTGATGAGTTATGACTAGTGTATGACAAATGCTGGCTTACTCATCGCCTATACGCAACTGCCATTTAGGTTAGCACCGTTGGAATGGATGTGACCCTTATAATGGATTAAGAGAATGTATTGGACTAAGAGAGTTAGGATAGGGGAATCGGCTCTCCATATTAAAGATTAGTGTGGTACTATTGACTGTGTTCCATCCTTGAATAATTTCATGATTTGTCTGTCTGTTTGGAATAGTACATTAGCATTATGATCATTGAGTGATATATTATGTTATGATTTATATAGCTCATTGAGTTAAACGCTTATTTCTGTTCATAATTATTTTTCAGATGGCGGAATAAGCTTGTGAAGAAATTTTGAATCAAGTTAAACTGTCTTTTATCTTTCAGCAGTATTTTATAATTAAGTATTGAGTTATGTAAATGATATTTATATACTTTTATATTTGTGCTTTTGTTGCAGAACTCCGCAATGTTATCCCTTTTTCTTGAATTCTGGCTAAGTGTTGGTTGTATTATATCTTCTGAATTGAGAAATTGTTTTGTGAAGCATAAATCAACTCTATGGTATTTGATTTTTGAGATGATTGAGTTGATTAGCCCAGTGTGGCATTGATTTGAATTGATATTTAATTGAATCTGCTTAACATGATGGCCCATAGCCTAATTCTATATTAGTATTCTCGTTTAGTATATGGTAAGGCTTACTATAAGCACTGGTAATTACGTGCATTATCTTCTTTTTTCCTTTCTTTGAATTGTTTTTTTTAGCATTAAAGAAAGATATCATAAGATATTCGCTAATTCTTTTAAAAAAAAAAGATATTTGCTAATTCTTTCATTTTATTTTTTAACTTGAAATTTATTATTTTGAATTAATATATATTAATTTTTATTTCTTAATTTGTGTCTTATTTTTATTGACAATGGAATTATTTTTTATTTTTACTAAAAATTTTATAAAATAATTTTTAATATTTTTAAGTGAGTCCTGTTATATTTAGATGCAATCTAATTAAAAAAAAATATTTGAGTTACCTGTGTCTTAGTACCAGTCACGTGTTCTCAGGTTTGGATCATAACACTTATAATCTTTTTAGTAATTCAATTTAACTAAAATACACTTATTTTTTATTTTTTTAAAAATATATAATACTTAATTTTATAATTTTTTTTACTAATTAGATATTTTTATTTTTATATTGATTTGAATATAATTTTCAAATTCAAATTTAAAAGAAGCAAAATTTAAATACAATTTTTAAGTTTTATCTAAACTCAAGCTCGAATTTCAATTAAAAAAAAAATATTGAGCCAGTTTAAATAAATTAAAGTCTTATTAGACTAAACTCACTTACATAAAAAGACTTCTTAAAGTTACTTTAATAAATTAATAAATTAATTATTTATTTTAAGAATTTGAAATTGGCACACTAGTTAGTAGCAAAAACATAATGATTGTGGCTAAGAAATCAACTTGTAGTCCCGCTGACAAAAAGTTCAAGATTCAAAAGAAAAAAACTGAAACTGCTGAATTAATTGTATCAAGGACCTCAAGCCAGTAGCAGGAACAATTTTTGGCGGAATGTAATTTAAGCCCTTCGTACTGTCAGTGGCGAGTGGCGACGCGACATGTAAAAGATGGTGGGCAACAAGTAACAGAAAGTGAGCAATTGCCCACCTCAATTTTTTTTTAAATACTATTTATAATTATAAGTGGCAGCGGATATTAAATATCAATTTTACATGTTATATTGATATTCAAATTCATATAATAAAATCAGAATAAATAAAATTAATCAGTCTAAATTGACTGTTATTATTATAAATTTTAAAAAATAATTAATAAATTAATATAATTTAATAAAAAATAAAATATAACATTTAAAATATAATATATTAAATTAATTAATACTTAAATAAGTATAATTATGCCTAAAAAAATTAATTTACATAAATAATAACAATAAATTAAATTCAAATTACCTAACTAATAATAATAAATCCACATTATTTTATTAAGTTATCAGAGAAAAAATCACCTTATTCAAAATAAATAAGGTGATAAAAAAATTCTTTCTATTATAAATAAATAAGCAAAATTGAAAAAATAAATATATCATAATATTAATTAATCAACAATAAAAAAAGTATCAGAGAGAATCTGAATTGTTTTATTTGCGATTAAACTCATTTAGAATTAATACAAAATCATTATTTAAATTTTTGAAAATAAATATATAATGACAAAATATAGTCAAACTGTAAAATTCAATTAATAATTTACAGTTACAAATAAAAATTTTATATAAAAAAATGAATTTTGTAAAAAATTAACAATAATATTCTAAATATATTGAAATATGAATAATGTAAAAAAAATATCCCAATAATTTATATTAATAAAATAGAACAAATATAAAACAATATCTTTTAACAATATATTTATAATTTATATTAATAAAATAAAAATATAATAATAATATTTTTTTTATTGATACGTCGCGCCCGTATCGCTAAATAACAAGCGTATCAGTGTGTATTGGGTGATTCAGTATCGATTCAGTGTTAATTCTCATTAGTAGTATCGTAACGGATAAATAACGTATCGAATCTCTCAAAACTCTCTACAAAATGGCTGATACATAATATATCGGCCGATATTTAATACCATGATAAGCAGTCTGAATTGTTCCCTTTAAAATAATAATTTATTCACCTTGTTATTAATTTTTTGTTCTTTAAGAATTCAAATTACTTTATTCTTTTGTCCCTTACATAAAAATCTAAACATATTAAATGATAATTAATTAATAGAGATTTCAAAAAAATAATTAATTAAAATATAAACAAGGGATTATTTGGAAAAAAAAAAAAAAAAACTTGTATATGAAATTAATTCAGAGTGCTTCTTCCTTCATGAATAAACTCTACAGTGTTGTTAAAAAGAAATTCTACAATAACAATATTGTTTTTTATATTTTAATTTAGAGGTAAGTAATTTATCTTGCAATCTTATTATTATTATTTTTTTTTATCTTTTTAGTGTCAATATTTACATACTTTATTTTTATAAAATGAATTTATCTCTAATTTAAATTAAAAATTTTCAAAATTAATCAAATGAAAAGAAATTTGAGTAATTATTATGATTGGATAATTGTTAATTTAGGTTCTTAAATGGATATCTGATTAGATCTTAAATGGATGTTTGATCATTTGATTACATATATTTGAGGAAAATATATTTAATACTATTGCTAGTGAAATTATCATATGCGGCTATCAAAATATGAAAAACCATAAAGAGTAATTATATTTTTTTATTAAAGAATGTTTATTAAAGTTTTTTTTTTGAAATACTTAGATATTTATCTCAAATTTTTATTGCTTAATTTTATATATATATATATAAACTCATTACATTTTACATTCTTTAATTCTGAATCCCGACTTTGTCATTACATATTCGCTATTATTATCATATACATTTTTTAAATTAAATTTCAATAGAAATTTGAAATCTTTCAATTTTAAAAAATAAATTCAACATTAGAAAATAAAAGCATATTCGCATCATTATACATAATATTCTTTACCGCTATGATAATTGGAAGAGGATGTGCATTTACTGCAAGTAGCTACATATTCTACTTTATGCTTCCAATCATATGCATATCGCTAGTGGCTACCTACTTAATTTGTTTCCTTATGTTTTTTGTTTTTTAATGAAAACCCCATCATGAAACTTTTGAATAACTTGTGTATATATATAAAGTGTTGGCGCTGCTTTAGTTTGTTAAATTAATCTGACTTAATAATAATAATAAGTTTGTCAAAGAATGCAGGTTTTAGGTTTCGTTCAAAGAAAGCAACTTGGAGTACGTGGGCACTTTGAGTTGGTGACTAGTACCATGTTTTTAATTATTTCCAATTAAAATGTATTCCATAAAAAGAATATATTGACCATTATAGATTTTAATTAAATGAATTTGTTATTATCTTCTCCGAGTCTTTGTATTTTTGTTTCATTTCGTTGAAATTTATCATAAAAGAAATAAATTAAATTATAATTTGATATATAATTTTAAAATTTAAAATTCATCTCATCTTTGAAATAGAAAATAATTAGCATAGTTATCAGAATCGACCCGAACTTATTGATCGAATCGATTTAATATGAAATCAATCTATTTTGACCAAGACTGGTTCATGTAGGTTAACCAAAACAAGTAGTTAAACTTTAATTTTAAAATATGTTGTTAGCTTCATCGTGAATTGAACTCTAGACCTTTTATATTCACACAACTCCTATCATTCCAGCTAAACACTACCTTGCATGATTTTCTTCATGAAAATTTATATAATTAAAATAGTAAAAATTAATTTCTACTAGCCACATTCTAACATAATTAATATATATATATAGTCAATAAATTTAAGTTTTTATCAGTAGAAAATAAATTTCTCTCATTTTTATTTTAAAAAAATATATACTACTTTTAAAATTTATATTAGTAGTGTTATTTTTTACTTAATGTGTTTAAAAAAAATTATAATATATTTATTTTTTACTGTACGATGAATTCAAATTTCATTGATTTATATCAAATTTTCTTTTTACAAATTTATGTCATCAAGTATTATTCTTTTATTTATTAGTATATCCAAAATTAAAAAGCCTAAAAAAAGAAAATCAATACATTCAATGTGTATATAGTTCATGAATTCCAGTAAAATGAATGCTAATTTGACTATTCCTTGCAGTAGTAATCTAACTCATACCTTGACAAACAGAGATCATTTTAACCGTGGATGTTAGGATTCGAATACCATTAATGGAATTAATGCTAAAAAAATAATAATTTTAATATAATAAATGATAAACGATAATTTATCAAAATTCAGATAAGTGATATTTGATATTAAATTAAAAATTTTTCTCTTAGAAAAGAGAGCTTAAAAAAAAAATTGTTATACTGCTTTTTTTTTTTTCTTAGAAAAATTTAATTATTACGAATTATGTACTCATTTTCTATTATATATGTTAAAAAATAATAGAAAGAAAAATAACGATAAATTTTCAATTTTGTCATATAATTAAAAAATTAAGTGAGAATTAAGGTAATTATTATAGCATCGAGTAAAAGCAAAGAAAAAATCTCTTTATGCAACTGATTAAAAAAGAATTAATTTTTAATTTAATGATAACTTGATTCAATCATACAACTGTAAAATTTTAATTTCGAATACCTTTTGAAATTAAATCAATAAAAAAGTTTATAAATTTATATAATTTAATAATCGATATATATGTGCAAAATTAATAATAAATACCATAATTTGGACTAACTGTAATTTTAGAAAATGTCCAAAATGTATATTCACTTTAAAAAAAAAAATCATCATCATGCACATGATCCAATTGATTCTAAAATTGCCAAACCGTATCCATTCAATCCAAATCTTGCAGACGAAAATTTAACTGACTCACTATAACTCGGAACTCGTTCTCCAAACCGCGCTGACTCACTTCCACTTTCCAAGGTAAGCAACAATTTCCCTTCTTCTTTATTTCCAACTTTACCTTTCATTTCACTTATTAAACTCCAAAGGCTCTCTACCAATGTTTTCTTCCTATCAGACAAAGTCAACAGCTTTTCTTCGCAATCTTGTAATCTTTTCAAAACACATCCCAACTCGACCGACTCACCAAAACTCAGGCAACCCAGTCTTTGGTTAAACTCGTCAATTCTAATAGCGATTTCATTTATAGATGATAAATAATCCTCCCCTACCAAGTTCATTATCTGATCTACCAACCCATTGCCTTGCATATGCAGAACAGAATCGGGTCTTTGGCATATCTCTTCCATTAAACTCGCTAAAGAATCAATTTCTTTGAAAAGATCATAGTTTGTGAGTGCTGAAACTTTCTCTTCTTCTTTATCTTTGTCTGCAGTATTTGATGTTGAACAGAGAAAGAAACCCAGAACTCTGGATGTTGATAACAGATGTTCAAGATAACGGGCATACCTGTAATTTCCAAAATAAACATCATAACCATTAACAAGAATTACATCACTCGTCGAGAGCATATGTTCGCACAGAGTCCATACTAAAATTGGTTTTACAAAATTCACTAACAGTCAAATCAACAGAAGGTAATAATAATAATAATAATAATAAATCTGATCATTAGTGCAAATGTGCTCAAATGGAGACAATTTCCTTTGATTATTCCAAAATAATGCAAAATTTAAGATGTTCAAATCATGAAAAATTACAAATATCCAGCAAGCAGTTATTTCTCTTTCCAAAATATATAAAGAAACAACAATAATTAAGGAAGAGATATAAAAGAAAAAAGGATTGAAAAAAAAAAATAGAAAGAGAATAGTTGGGATGATACCATCTAACCCAAGAAGATAATTCCCATGTTAGTGGCGTTGTGTTGTCTCTGAAGCTTGATAATTTGAGGTAGTTTCTACCGCCAGTGGAAGGGTATATAGAAAGTTGATCTTGAAGAATAAAACTACCATGTTTGATGATGTGATGAACAATATTAAGGCACTTGATAGCCACAGAGGAGTCATGGGTAGATTGCAGGCGGTCCATAAGGGATTCGATGGCAGCAGCAGCGGTGGCGCGTGAGTTGTACCCATAAGATAGCAAAGTGGTGATATGCTTTGGATTTGGGGGTGTAAAGGGATCATGGGTTGTGGCTCTTAGAAGAGCTAATTGAAGAGACAACGTTTTGGGTTTAGAAATTATGGCTGCTTTGCTTTGGGAAGCCTTGTCTTTGATTATACCAATTAAATCTCTTAGATTTGTTATGCGACCCATGAAGGAAATTTTGGGGATTTTACAGAAAGGAAAAAAAGAAAAAAGATTGCAGAAGGAGAAGATGATTTGGACATATAAAAGAGAGATGACGATGATGATAATAGAGGAACAGAGAAGAGGCGGCCTTAGTGCTATGGTGGGGTTTGATTATGGTTGCCTTATCAAATTGAATTTATGAGTTGGGTGTCTCTTTGTTCTTTTCATTAGAAGGAAAAATAAGCTGTAGTTATTATTATGAATGAGTAGGAAACTTGGAAAGGGGAATGTATATTTGAAGTGATTCAGTTCTTAACCATGTCAATTAGGGCTGTACTAAGGATGTCAATAGGCAGAGTATGAATACCGTATTATAGTACTTTTATGCATTTTTCAAAAAAAATATAAACATGCAAGGCTTTTGATAACTCTTGGATATCCATTACCTAAATAATTATTTAATTATTTTTTAGTATTTATGTAAATTTAAACATAAACATATAATTACTATAAATCAATAAATATTATCTTTAAAGAGTTCATATATTAAAAAATAGAAATAAAGAATACTAAAAAATTGAATAATTAAAAGTTGTCCAATTATCTAAATGCAATATATTAGATACATGATAATTAATAAATTCAATTACATAACTCGTAAAAGCATGTACATCAGTGCTCTTTATTTTAAAAAACATATTTTGTACAATAGAGAGCATTTTACTTGATAAAGAGTATAAAATTTTATTTAACTCTAATAAACTTTCTATATTTTGCTTTTTATTTTACTTTATCCCATAACAGTAATTATTTTAATTTTTTAAGTTTGTCCAGTAAAAAAATAGTTCTAAAATTATATATGATAAAATTCATAGAAACTTGTATTATATTAATTAAAATTAGAATAAAGAGTAATATATGGCTATATAAATATGAAAAATCAAACAATCTCATTTTTTTTTATTTTTTAAAGATAAAGAGTTTTATTTTTTGAAATAACTTTTTATAATAAAGAGTTTGATATATATAAAGAATGTATTAGAGATGTTTAACATTATGCATCTAAGTTAAAAGGAAAAATGCTGAAAATAGTTAATCTCGAAACAACGCATCACAAGTCGTTAAAAGCATATAGTGAAATCTATAAAAAATATATATATGTCATGTTTATAAATTAGTAATTAAATAAAGATTTATATTATAAACAACACTTTCATAATCATTATCATCATAATAGCGTCATAACCATCCATAACTAATGAATTGAATTATCTATTTAAAATTATACAAACACAGTAATAAAATGAAGAAAATATACATATAAATATACACATTAATATTATATTTTTCTTATTGCGACAAAAAAGCATTGTTATTATTCTTATTCATATAATCGTTATTTATTTGTACGTTTATACTTATTTTAAATACTCAAATAAGTCATACTATAATATCATAAGTTAGCACACTCAATTTTAGCCCAAACATTATTTATGTTGACTTGTGTATTTATGCATATCTTTATATAAGACTTGGATATAAATGAGTTCGAGTATAGATAAAACTCGATAATTCAGGTAGGGTGTAGGTACGAATATAGGTAGGGTATTGCACTATCTATACTTTATTTAAAATTCAATGTTATTTTTTCAAGTGTGAATTTATCCATGTTCAGTCAACTCAGATATTATCTGCTTTGATTAGATATAATTCAGATGGATACCCACAGGTATGGTATAAATTGTCATCCCAAAATTGTACCAAAAATATGAATACTTTAACCAATTTATTAATTAAAATATAAATTTATATATATATATGTCTTCATATAATTTATAGGTGTGACAATAATATATATATATATATATATATATATATATATATATATATATATATATATATATATATATATATATATATATATAATTTATTAATCATATGTAATTTGAAAAATGAAAAATTATGAATTATTGAATATTAATGAATAATTATATCAAAATTGGTAAGTTGTTATAGTATGTATAATTGTCAATTAATAAAACAACGATATAATTATATATAATAACATGTGAACTTATAAAATATAAAAGTTATATTTATTAAGTATTTAATTATATAATACATATTCCTTAAAAAACTATATAATATATATTATAATTTATATGAGATATATATACAATTAGTAATTTATTATACTAATTACTATTTAGTATTAGTAATAACTAATTAATAGTAGTAAACTCATTAGTAACTAGTAGTATATATTAATTTTATTCATATCTAATTAAGATATTTTATATAATATTTGTGATTTCATAATTTAATCACTAATAACATTAGTAGTTTAACGAAAAAAATAGTATTTTACAATATTTTGTACCGAAAGATCCGAAAATCCAACTTATACATACTCATAAATTCGAAATCATTTTTTTTTGCAAAATAAAAAAAGATTCGAATTTTAAATAGATATTTCCTTTCTTATCCTTATGCGTGTTTGTATGTACATGCATTTCAAAAAACATATATTTTTAATAATACTTCTAAACAAATATTAAGTTTGAGTTGTTGATTATGCTAAATTCACTCTTATAAACTAATTGAAAAAAAAGTTACTTATGTTGAAATTAGATTAAAAAAAATTATATAGATGTTGATATGCGATCTTATGGAGTAAAACTTCTCATACGTATACCTCATTTCACGTTTTTATAAACAAAATTAAAAATATAAATTGACAAGAGCTTGTGACATAAAAAAACAAAATTTCAACTCTTCCCCCTCAAGATCTTCCTCACCCTCAAATTAAGTCTAATGATTTGTGGTTAAGCATCCTAAGCATTGATTAATGAAAAACATCTCAAAGAAGCATCAATTTTGTCTGAAACAGATTTTATTATTATATTATTATTATTATTAAGGTAAGCGGCTTAAGGAAAGGAACTTTCATTAAGTTGTTTTTATATTATTTTTGCCAAAAGTTGTTTTTATATGGAAGCCGTTATTTTTCCCTTTTTCCTAATTCAATCATTGTTTTATCTTTTTAACACAAACGGTCGGATTGATTCATAATGGAAAAACATGAAAAGGTGTAAATATAAAGAGAAATTTAAATGTCTGTTCCAAAGATTTGAAAAGCTTATAATAATGGTACCAACAAAGAATTCCTACTCTATTTTAAGGTATGGTTGATTTATGAAATAATAAAAAATAAAATAGTTATTAAAGAATTATAATTTTGTAGAATAATAATTATATAATTTTTATAAAATATATATTTCATAAAAATTAAAAAATATATTTTTTAGACAATGAAATAGAGTATTTCTATTTTACTATTAAAAAATGTTAGGAAGTCTAAACTCATCACTATTGCTTTTTTTATTTTGAGATTTTTATTTTTATTTTTTAAATTTTAAGTCAAATAAAAATTTTATTTATTATGTATTTAAATGATTTCTTAAATAAAATTTGATAAAAATTATATTTAATTTTAATATTAATAGTGAAATTAATTTATAAGGATATTGTGATTATTTTTGTGGAATAGAATAGTTATTCTCTATTATGAACTAAATTATGGAAATGGAATTAGGGCTGAGCATGGGACTCGGAGATACCGAACCGTATTGAAAATCTGAACCGAAAATATCCAGAACCGAAAATATCCGTTGACCATTTGACTTTCTCCGAACCGAACCGTTCCGAAATTAATTTTTGGTACGGTTCTGGAGATTAGTAATTATCCGTACCAAGAACTGTACCAAACCATACCGAATTGTCCCGAACCGAAGAACCGAAACTAGAACCGATTTAATATATATATATATATATATATATATATATATATATATATATATATATATATATATATATATATATATATATATATATATACACACACACACACACACACACACACCCACACACACATATTTTGATATTGAATTAGCAATATATTTTAAGAAAATTTAATAATGTATAAGTAAAATTTATATTTTATTAATTATAAAATTTCAGTTTCAAATTAGTTATGTCACGCTCCGAACCCGAAGGCACGTGACTGACACTAGGACACGGGACATGCACGTGGCTACCAGTGCCTGTAGTAAGCCTAACCCAAACCACAAGACAATAAGCCCACAATACACAACTGAAAAGCCCAACTGGGAAGGGCTATGGGCCCAAACAAGATAAGCAGAACCAAATGAAATCACAACATAACTCAATATCAAATTGGCCCAACATCATTTATTCCATATATTCCAGCAAAATAATAAATTACAGGAAGGTTCTGCTTAACCCAAAGATTTCAATTGTTTAGAATATATAGCTAAAATAATACACAAATCTCAATTACAAAGTGTAACATTGCGGAGTTCAAGAGTCATAATTATTAATGTACTTCTATTATATACATTCTTAATATCTCATGAATACAAATCACTGCCGAGAGAAAATTGGCAGTCTACTCAATTACAATTCCAGGTGCAGTGATTCTGTTTCAACGTTCTGGCACGATCCTCGACGTCCGTATGTTCAAAATTTGTGAAGGTGAACCCGAAACCCTTATATTTCAGTTGGTTTAAGAGTTAATCTATATTAATGGTTTTTAGGGTATTTGTTAGGTTATCGAGTCTATTTTGGGGTTGAGTGTAATCCTTATTGTGTTCATGTTCTCTGTTGCGAGGTGTCGGTGTCTGGCGTCTTCCTGGTTCCAAGGCTACTCTTCTGAGGGAAGCCGGTCGGAAGCGTCGACAATTAGGTGAGTGATACTCACTAATGTGTTAACCTGTTTTCATTTCATATGCATTGCTGTGTGTATATATATGTATATTATGCACTACTACTTCATATATAAGCATGTAACATTTGACTGTGAATGATGAATTGATATTCTGTATTTTGTGCCATACTATGGTTGTGGTTGATGGATGGAGGTCGGGAGGATACAGTACCACTTAGGATTATGGATTTGTTATGGTTATGATTTGGATTATGATGAGATTCAGAAGATGAGCTATGACTGATGGATGTCGGCCGGGCCTGCTCATCGCCAGGGCTGCTATCAGTCGGGTTAGGGCTACGTGGTACAGACCAGTGACGGCCGGGCCCCTTGGACATAAGAGACAGATTATTGGATTCAGAGAGCCATAGTAGGGGGATCGGCTCCCCATATTGAGTATTGAGTATTAGTGTGGTACTGTGGACCATACCCCATCCCTGCTTGATTGGATGATTTGTCTGTTTCTGTGGCATAGTGCATTAGAAATCTATCTGTAGGATACCAGTTTAATATATTAGCTGGTATCATTCACTGAGTCGAACGCTCATTCCTGTTCATCTTGTTGCTTTCAGGTCAGGGAATGAGTGGGGAAGGAATTGTAATTGAGTAGACTGCCAATTTTTCCTCGGCAGTGATTTGTATTCATGAGATATTAAGAATGTATATAATAGAAGTACATTAGTAATTATGACTCTAGAACTCCGCAATGTTACACTTTGTAATTGAGATTTGTGTATTATTTCAGCTATGTATTCTAAACAACTGAAATCTTTGGGTTAAGCAGAACCTTCCTGTAATTTATTATTTTGCTGGAATATATGGAATAAATGATATTGGGCCAATTTGATATTGAGTTATGTTGTGATTTCATTTGGTTCTGCTTACCTTGTTTGGGCCCATAGCCCTTCCCAGTTGGGCTTTTCAGTTGTGTGTTGTGGGCTTATTGTCTTGTGGTTTGGGTTAGGCTTAATACAGGCACTAGTAGCCACGTGCATGTCCCGTGTCCTAGTGCCGATCATGTGCCTTCGGGTTCGGGGTGTGACAAAGGGTATCAGAGCGCGCAGTGGAAGTGTGGTGGAGAAGTTTAGTTGTAAACTGCTGTGTTTGAAAATTCGAGGACGAATTTTCTGAAGGGGGGAAGATTGAAACACCCTGAATTTTCAATTATTTTATAAAATTCTATTTTTGTACGGAAATATATTATTTTATTAATTTCCTTATTAAAGTAAGAATTGGAATTATATTTTATTAAATTATAAATATTCATACTATTTGAATATGTATTATTAATGGAAATTTTATTTAAGTATTATATATGTATATTATTATGAAAATGTTAATGTGGGTTTTGGAGAAATTATATTTTTGAGTATTAATAAAGGTATTAATTATATTATAAGTTGATTATAGTATTTTTGTTAGATATTTAGATTTTCGTTATAATTACTATAATTACCGTTAATAACGTTATTGATATATTTTCATGAGTATATGTTGTAAATTATTATTAATATGTAAATTATGAATTATTGTTAATTATTATTATTATTACTATCATTTTCATTATTATGATTATTGGTGGTATTATTATTATTATTATTATTATTATTATTATTATTATTAATGCCATTATCATTATTATTATTATTAGTATTATTATTTTGTATATATATAAATATGTGGTATTATGTTTATATAAATATATGTATATAGTATTATATGTATATATTATACGGTTTGGAGTTTATATATATATAAGCATATCAGTTTTTAAGTAAAAAGGAAAAGAAGAAGGGAGCTGATTGGTTGGGAAAGAAGAGGAAAACGGTGCGTTTTGGTAGAACAGAATGGATAACAGAAGCAGGAGAGAGGAGAGAGAAAGGGAGAGGCCGAGAGAGAGAGAGAGAGAGTGGGCCGTGTTCCGGTGGACGGTGGCAAGCACCGCCACCACCGCTGGGTAGAAGGAGGACCGGCGACCTCGAGGGAGGTGGCAGCGTGACGATCGGCGGCGGCACTACGGCGTACGCGAGGAGAGAAGTATCGCCGGCCACCGCAACTTCAACTCCATTTTTCGGCCGATTCCGACAGCAGAATCTGGCGATCTTGGTGTCGTTTTACTCCTGGAGATGAGAGCTTCATTTTGGTACCTGCCTTGCCCCTTGAGGACCACCGGAGGAGGAGATTGGAGAATACCAAACCGTGACTTTGGAGGCATTTTTCGGTGGCTGGAGGGCGAGTGCCGGCGAGTGGTGACTGTTTTTGTGCTCCTGGGGTTGAGATGAGTCTGCTGGTGTGGGGTTTCCCCTGATCCGCCACCACCGGCGGCGGCGCGTGGTGCCGGTGCGTGGGGAGGTGCAGTGATTCTGTTTCAACATTCTGGCATGATCCTCGACGTCCGTATGTTCGAAATTTGTGAAGGTGAACCCGAAACCCTTATATTTTAGTTGGTTTAAGAGTTAATCTATATTAATGGTTCTTAGGGTATTTGTTAGGTTATCGAGTCTGTTTTGGGGTTGAGTGTAATCCTTATTGTGTTCATGTTCTCTGTTGCGAGGTGTCAGTGTCTGGCGTCTTCCTGGTTCCAAGGCTACTCTTCTGAGAGAAGCCGATCGGAAGCGTCGATAGTTAGGTGAGTGATACTCACTAATGTGTTAACCTGTTTTCATTTCATATGCATTGCTGTGTGTATATATATGTATATTATGCACTACTACTGCATATATAAGCATGTAACATTTGACTGTGAATGATGAATTGATATTCTGTATTTTGTGCCATACTATAGTTGTGGTTGATGGATGGAGGCCGGGAGGATACAGTACCACTTAGGATTATGGGTCTGTTATGGTTATGATTTGGATTATGATGAGATTCAGAAGATGAGCTATGACTGATGGATGTCGGCCGGGCCTGCTCATCGCCAGGGCTGCTGTCAGTCGGGTCAGGGCTGCGTGGTACAGACCAGTGACGGCCGGGCCCCTTGGACATAAGAGACAGATTATTGGATTCAGAAAGCCATAGTAGGGGGATCGGCTCCCCATATTGAGTATTGAGTATTAGTGTGGTACTGTGGACCATACCCCATCCCTGCTTGATTGGATGATTTGTCTGTTTCTGTGGCATAGTGCATTAGAAATCTATCTATAGGATACCAGTTTAATATATTAGCTGGTATCATTCACTGAGTCGAACGCTCATTCCTGTTCATCTTGTTGCTTTCAGGTCAGGGAATGAGTGGGGAAGGAATTGTAATTGAGTAGACTGCCAATTTTCCCTCGGCAGTGATTTGTATTCATGAGATATTAAGAATGTATATAATAGAAGTACATTAGTAATTATGACTTTAGAACTCCGCAATGTTACACTTTGTAATTGAGATTTGTGTATTATTTCAACTATGTATTCTAAACAACTGAAATCTTTGGGTTAAGCAGAACCTTCCTGTAATTTATTATTTTGCTGGAATATGGAATAAATGATGTTGGGCCAATTTGATATTGAGTTATGTTGTGATTTCATTTGGTTCTGCTTACCTTGTTTGAGCCCATAGCCCTTCCCAGTTGGGCTTTTCAGTTGTGTGTTGTGGGCTTATTGTCTTGTGGTTTGGGTTAGGCTTACTACAGGCACTGGTAGCCACGTGCATGTCCCGTGTCCTAGTGTTGGTTACGTGCCTTCGGGTTCGGGGCGTGACAAGTTATTACATTACAATTTTATAAGTCTAAGCTAAATTTTGAAAAAAAAAAAATAATTTGTATAGTACTAAAATTATTTTAAAATTTCATAAAAATTTCATAATTTGTATAATCCTAGTATTAATAATATATCATGGTTAAAAACTAAAAAAAATAATAATTATTTTGTCTTATGAGAAATTTTTTAATTTTGGGCAATAATAAAACAATATCGATTTGATTATATAACTTCAAAACAGTGATAATTTCATCAATTTTTTTAATTGGTCAATATAATTAATTAAGTCAATCATTAAATAATGTAATGATTTTATGTAAAAATTTGATGCTATTTCTTTAATAGATTTAAATTTGTAATCTCACATTCAAAAATTTAAGACCATTATATTATTAATTTATTATTGATACTTATAATTTCATTGGTGATAATGTTAAATTTATAGTATTATATATTATAGTTTATTTTCAATCAATTTTAAGCATTAATTTTTATAATTTTAATCATAAATAAAATAAAAATATAATAAAAATTTTAAGAAATTTTGAGATACTACAAATTAGTTTAAGATGAAAATATATAGATTTTAATTATTTAAAAATAAAAAATCTCCAAATATCCGTTCCATTCCATTCCGTACCGAACCGTCCCGTTAGGTCTGAATCTCCGTACCGAACCATCTCGAAAAATTGGAATGGATTAGTACGGAGATTATTATATCACGGTACAGTTCCGGAGATTCAATTTTAAAATCCTCGAAATTCGGTTCGGTTTTGGATATTTTTAAATCCCCGGATTCCCCCGAACCGTGCTCACCCCTAAATGGAATAATTATTCTATTTCTACCATATTCTATTCCTTAAAAATAATTATTCTATTATTTGTATATTCTATTCAGCGAACCAAACATAGTTTTAAATTTAATCAGAAGAAAATCGAGGCTTTGATCTATTGGTAAAATTAAAAATTTTGACATTATGAAATTTAACAGATTCTAGATTCAACGTTTATCCATATTAATTAAATTTTAAATTTTAAATTTATAATTGCTTGTAACATATATGTAAGATAAATAATAACACTAGTTTCTTCTAACGTGCTTCGCACGTTGTTTTTATTATGATTCGTTATTAGTTGAATTTTAATATTATTATTTGACAATATTTATATAACTTAATTATTAAATTCTCTTTAATAATATTCGAGTATTGTCATATAAAATTTTATAAATATTTGTGTCTCCATCAAATACTCATAATTTTAACATATATCTATGACATAAAATAATAACAATAATAATCAATATCTAAACATATATGTAACATATCATTATACAATTGATCTCAAATATTTTAATAAATTATTATATAATTAATGTAAAAGCGAATACCTGTTAATATATATAGCATCATCATTACAATAGTTTTTGTATCTTTGTTTTCCTTCCAATCATATGGGAAAAACTTTAGTCGTGTATTTTATGGAAGATTCATACCAAATTGTACGTTTGTTTTTAATATCTTCAATTTATGCTTTAAAATAATATTCAAGACCCTACAAATTTTTAAAAAAAATATTTCTATATAAATATGACAAATTCAAGTATTTATCTATGTATAAAATTTAGTTACTTATTTGAAATGCTTTTCTTTTTACTTCTTTTAGACTCATTTTTTATGCTTGTTTAAATCATTTTATGTTTAATTGCAAATACTTTTTGTCATCATTTAACATCATATCATCATAACTAGTAATCTCATAATTTATAATCACATTAGTATTTTTTTAAATAAACATTGAGTTTTCAAAATTATTAAATATAAATTTAAAAGTAATATATTTACGAATATTGTAATTCATCAACTTCTGGTATATTTGGATTAATTTGAATAGTATTAATATTCAATATTGACAATTAAAGATTGTCTATAGTAAAAAAAAAAATAGTAAATTTAAGTTAAGTTCTTATAAAATCATAAATAAATTAATTTTTTTTGAAAGAATATCATTATAAATAGAAATTTTGATATTTGATAATACAATTATGAGATTTTGATCATTGTTGTTAAATGAGTTTTCAATTAGTGCACTTTTATTTTCTGTAGCATCTTCTCATAGAATAAAAAATAACTTTTCTAATCTATAATTTTGAAAAAAAAATTAATATATATATTTTAAAAAGAAATAAGAACAATATAAGTAAATAAAAAAATAAAATTTTTATTTTATTACCTTCTTGTCACAATTGTTATCTATTTTTTCATTTTTTTTCTTTTCCTTGAGATAAAAGTTGGTTTAACATAAACTATAATACCTAAAAAATTTGTACAATTAAAAAATAAAATAGCATTGTTAAAGTTAAAGATTAAGGAACATAACAATAATAAAATAAATAAGATTAGAAAATTATAATAAAACTTACCTATAAATTCCTCTGTTTCTTTTTTTTGAACATATTTTTGAACTTCAAAATATGATTTAAAATTACAAAAAATAATTTTTTTAGATATACTTGCTTTATCTTATTTCAATATTGTGTATATATTAAGATACAATTCTTTTTACTCATAAACATTTAGAAAATTAGAATTGACTTTTTTTAACTGATCTATTAGCAATAGTATATGTTTTTCCCAACTCAAAATTTAATCTTTTTATTACATCTTTCCATATTATAGCACAAATTTTGATACCTTATAAAATAATTAATTATTTTTATTAGATAAACAAATAATGTATGCAAGAAAATTAAAAAAACAAACATGCAATTCTTAATATAATATCAATAAATTTAACGGCTATACATATATAAACATAATAAAATTAAGAAATAAAATTAGGTTATCAAAGACAAATTGCTTAGCCACTTGAGAACAAAGACTACTGCATATAATAAAATAATGAAAGACAAATTAAATTTCAAATTAAATATACTCGTTTAATTTACTTTTTATGCTAACCTAAATATTAAATAGAAAAAAAATTAAATATATTAACCTTAATATCAATCAAAACTAATCATTTTAATTGAATTTCACTATTGCTGAATGTTTTTACAGAATCCACTCATAGAATCATTGGTTTAATGTTTCATTCCATTTCATAAAGTTTAAGGGTATCGATTGTTTGATTTTCTAAATTATTTATCACAATAATTTAAAAAGCTAATAAGAACAAAACTAATGAGAATAAAAAATTATGAATTAAATTGTAAAACAATAACTATATATATTTATATAAAACAAATTTAATGTAATATTGGTAGGAGAAGGAAATATAATTGACATAAAAAAATAAAATTTTATTAGGATTAATAATTTTAAAGTCCAAAACTAATTAGAATGTCCAAAACAATTTATAATATACAACATACTATATTATAAATTATTATAAATCCTAATAGAACATAATATACAACGTGCTATGATAAAGACTATACATTCATAATCATAAAATTAAGAAATAAAGATTTATGAAAATCTTAAAAAGTAAAATAATATTAATAAATAATAATCAAATACTATATTACTCTCAAATTAAATACATAAGTAATAAAAGTAATAAAAAGCACATAAATAAATATATTTTTTCTACTCCTTACTATATATATATATATATATATATATATATATATATAATTTTATTAATTAATTAATTGTTGACAATGACAATGAATCAACCTAACTACCTGTAGGTCTATTACATAATTGATGTATGTCTGCTAGGCATCGATATTTTAGACATTATGTTTTTTTTTTTAAACAGTGAAAAAATTAAATTTAAATTTATTATTTAGATAATTATATACATATCGTTATATTATATCCTAATATATCGTATTTTATTTATCACAGTCGACGCGAAATAGATATTTATAAAAATATCTGATATGAGTTAAGACAAGCCGATATTCACTCAATAGACTCAAGTCATTGTTAAAAAGTTCAAACCCCAGTAGAAGAAATACTCCACGTGTTGCTACTTTCAACACAAATACTCCACGTGTTGCTACTTTCAACACAAATTTAAATTTCTTCCTGAGTTGGGAGGACTTTGTTTAAAAATTGCTAAATCTTTCGGAGGCTTAGTCTAGTCAACCCATAATTTTCTAAATAAAATGAGCTTTACCAGCCAACTCACAAACAACTATATATACAATGTATAAAATAAGTCAAACGAATAGATTCGGATAGGCTTGTTTCCTATTGCATGTTATTTTAACCATTTAAATTAAATTATAAAAATTTAACTATAAAAATTAAGATGGTATTTAGTAAAACGAAACTAGAACTTTAAGTACTAAATTTTAAGTATTGAATAAAATAAATGATATAATTTTTAAATTATAAAAATATTTAAAAATTTAATCACTTATTATATTCAGTATAAATTTTAAATTAAGAATTTTAACTTATAATTTTAAGTAGTTTTTCACTTAATTAAAATTTTTAAAATATCGTTACAAATTATTTAAAATACTTACATATTGAAAATTTTAATTTTAAATACTGAATGGTAGTATCAAATACTACTAACATGGAGAAATTTAAAAAAAAAAAAGGAAAATTAAACAGTGGACTCAAAACCATAAAAATCAATTTGAAATGAAAATTAATTCAACTGATCAATTTAAATAAATTATCTTTTACTTTTGCAAGGATGAAAAGGCTCTGATTCATTTGGATAGAGATAATATTTATGTGATGTGTTGGACATATAAAACCATTTCTTATCAATATGAATTTGATTATGCATGTCAATAAACACAGGTTTAGATGCAAATGTACTTTCATCGATCATTGATAAGAAAAATTCTAACCTTTTCCTTTTGTTGTCATCCAACAAATATGGCTTCGTAGCATTTTAGTGTGATCGAATATATCCTTCTTTGATTCTTCTATGGACAACTGATTTTGGCACATCCAAAGCTTTTGATAAGGATCGAATATTTGTACGATGACGAAAAGGGATTTTTTCAATTGCTGTAAATCTATTTCAATTCTTTTACGACCAACCTTTTTCACAAGCTTTGAAGAAAAATTTGGTTGATCACCTTTTGCTTCATGCCAAATTCGAGAAACCGATCAACTGGGTATGGAAAAAAAATTTGCAATTTTGGTGATAACTAATTTTGGTAATTTTCCATCTTGTTTCCATCTTGACTTTCTCGTAACAACATTTGGAAAATAGCTCTCTTTGTATCACAACTTAAATTCTTCTTTTTACATCCATTATGCATTTCTCTTGGATCCCTATTTGGATGATTGACATCATTTGCAAGACGATTAAGATCAATTGAAGTAATTTGTAGTGAAGAATAGATGTCATTGGGTGATGGGGCTTCTATAGGTAAAACATTCAAATCAAAGGGTAAAATTTTTGATGAACTATCCATTTTTTATTTGTGATTAATTTGGTTGTATTTTCCTTTTGATTAATGGCGTCATTAATAGTGTAAAATTCATAGCACTTGGCAGCAACTTCTATTTTGATTTCAAAATTATAAGCCCAAAACCAAAATTTAAAATTTTTTTAACATGAATTCATTTTGTGATGAGAATATATATACCTTGCAAGAAGCTCACAAATACATGCATGATAAAGATTTCAAGAAGGTTTTTCAAGGTTGTCATTTCTATCAAGATAGCTTACAAAGGCATGTAATACAACCATTGTGTATGATTGATGGATCATTCAAGAAGAAAATAAGGTTGTATGAAGTTTCCTATAAACCAATCAATGATATTTGGACCATGAGCTTTGTATATGGATCTATTGTATTCAAGGAAACTTCAAGGGCTTAATCAATCTATTTAAGCTCCATGTCAAGATGAAGAAGCCAAATTACATTCCTATTTGCTTGAGCCTACTCTATTCAAGTGTTTACAAGGCTGCCATTCTTCATTCAAATTGTACCCTCCATATTTGGGCTTTTCAAATTCAAATTATCATGTTTTAATTAGCGTTTGGGTTGCCTATATTATGTATATAGCACAAGAGTTATTTAAACTACTTTATTTTCATGTTTTAATTAGTTTTGGGCCTATTTTATATTAGTTCAAAGGCCCATCCGAGTTTTATAGTTTAATTAATTAGATTTCAGTTTCTAGTTAGGAAATAGCCTCTCTTGTATAGGAAGGATTCCTAACTTGTTTTAGAAATTCAGGAATTAGTTTCTAATTAGGAATCTTCAATCCTTATATTGGAAGATTTCATAATCCTTAGCTGATTCTAATTTAGGGTTGCGCCTCTATATAAACTCAACCATTCATGTAAAATTAAGTTAAGTTATGATCAATAAAATTCAGTTTTCTTAAGAGTGTGATCTCTTAGTTTTGATTATTACTTGAATCAAGTTTATATAATCAAAGCTAATTACTTTATGCATATTTATTCTAAGGTTCTCTTTCACGAGTTGGTATTGTGTCGCGGAATCATTATCCAAAGGTAATCATATTCTAAGGTGCTTTATTACGAGTTGGATTTGGGTCGCGAACTTGGGAAAAACCTAGTTTAGTTTTCCAAGGAGTTTCTTCCAATCATAAAGATAATTGGGTCTCAAGTTTAATATACTTGGGGTTCGTATCAGTTTGGTATCAGTGTTTAGACTCTAAATTAGGTTATATCTTTCCGTTTCATTTGTGTTTTCTATTTTCATTTATTTTCTTGTTTTCATTTCTTTTTGTTTTTGTTAAATTTCTTCGTTTTTGTCTCGTTAATTCTATTTGTTATTGTTTCAAGTATGAAAATTTAAAAAAAAAAATCCAAATCGTTTTACCTTTTTTTTTTTCTTTATTCGTTTGTTCCTTCATTCATTCCATCCTATTTGTATTTCTATTACTTGTTTCATTGGAAGGTCAAATCCATACTTACTTCAAAACCAATTTGAATTCAAAAAGAAGGAAGAGAAGGATTCATCAATCACAAGCTTAAAGACTTCAAATTCGGCTTGGCTTCTTGTATTTAATCTTCAATTTGTTGCTATAATTATAAAAATAAAAAAAAAGAGAAGAAAAAAAAAGAGAAAATTAGAATTTAAAAGAAAAGCAAAAAAAAAAAAAAAAAAAAGAAAGAAAGAAAGAAAGAAAGAAAATTCATCCAAAAGGAAAAGAAGAAGTAAAAAGTGTTGAAATCTGAATTTTTGGTGTATTTATAAAAATTATTTAGTTTCTAAAGTGAAGAGGACAAGGAAAGAAGCTGATTTTCAAGATTATACAAGGAGAATCAAATATTTCAGCATTTTACAAGGAGTTTGACCAAGTCTAAGCATCCTTCCAAAACAAGCTAGGATTAGATTCCTACTCCTTTCCAAATTTTGGTTTGACTTTTCTAATCCTATTTTCATTCTGATTTCTTTCTAATTTAACTATTTCCTTATTCCTTTCAGTTTTCTTTTTATTTCAATCCTTGTTTGAGTCTTATTAGGTTTCCTAATTCCATCAAAATTCCTATATTGTTTTCCTAGTTCTATTAGGATTTCAACTTTTGTTTTCCAAATTCAATTAGGATTTCTATTTCTATTTTTTTTAAGTCAAAATTCTAATTTTGTTTTCCTAGTTCAATTAGGATTCTTGTTTTCCTAGTGTCATTAGGATTTCTTATTTCTTGTTTCATTTTTGAGTCTTTGGATTTTTATTCACATTGTAATTTAGTAAGATTGTGTTCGTTTAATTTTTGCAACTAATCTTGACAAGGGATTTGAGTGGAAAAAGGGTTAATTGTGAGCTCATAAAGAGAAAATCCATAACAAATTGACTGAAACACGAGTGATTGAATATTTGAGTGAAACACGTGAAGGAGTGAGGTGAGGTATTATTTTACTTTATTAACATTCTTTCTTAGGTTTTTACAATGAAAGTTGATCAAGAATTTCAAAAAGAATTAATCGTTATTAGGCAAGAAGTAGGTATGCGAATATTGAAGGATGAAGAATGTAATGATGTTTTTCATACAAGATGTCGCATCCAAGATAGAGTATACCATATGATCATTGATAGATTGGGTGTTGTCAATTTTGCAAGCCTTGAGCTAGTTGAGAAATTAAATTTGCCCACTAGAAAGCATCCAAGGCCACAGTCATTGTATTTGTTGAATAAATATGTCAAGATTAAAGAGCAAGCTTTAGTTTCATTCTCTTTGGGAAGGTGTAAAAGTGAAGATTGGTGTGATATTGTACCAATGAATGTGACACATGTTTTGTTTGGAAAGCCATGGATACGTTTTAGTCAAGCAAAACACATCAAATCTACTAACCACTACAAAGTTCCATTAAAAGATAGTAAGCATACTACCCTTGCTCCTCTTTCTCAGGAAGAATTGTATGATGATCATGTGAAGATACAAAGAAAAAAAGAGGAAGAACTTCAAAGACAAAATGGTGTTGTTGAGCTTGTAGTGACAAAATTGAGTGTATCAAAAAGGGAGAATGAAGGTGATGAGAGTTTCAAAAAGGTGGAAAGCAATGTGCAAAATGAAGCTGTGGAAGTTACTCATGAAAATGACTTAAAACCTAAGCTTATGAATGAAGAGTCCTTATTAAAAGGTGAAGAAGTTATTCATGAAAGAATTCCAATATATGATCCTCCTTAAGAATTTGTTGTAAACAAAACTGACTTTGTTGAAAATAGTGAAATCAAAGAAAAAGAGTGCAGAAAGAAAAAGAGTGAAAAGAAAAAGAGTGAGTATGAAAAGAAAGAATTAGTAAGTGAGGAAGAAAATAAACTTTCAAAAGAGAGAAAAGAAATAATAGAAAGTTCAAATAAAAAGATTGAGAGTGAAGAGAGAAAACAAGTGAGCATAGTTGAAAAAGAAAGTATCAAGCATGTTTTGTTTTCTAATACTAACAAGCTTGAATTTTCTTTGTTTAGTTTGGTTTCTCTATTTCAAGATTTTAAAGAAGGATTTTCATGGAAGAAAAGAGGTGATAAAAGCAATGCATTTCCTACCAAGTGCTTAAGTCAAGATTCAAGGACGAATAATCCTGAGGAGGGAGGGAATGATGAGAATCCATATACCTTACAAGAAGCTCACAAATACATGCATGATAAAGATTTCAAGAAGGTTTTTCAAGGTTGTCATTTCTATCAAGATAGCTTACAAAAGCATGTAATACAACCATTGTGCATGATTGATGGATCATTCAAGAAGAAAATAAGGTTGTATGAAGTTTCCTATAAACCAATCAAGGATATTTGGACCATGAGCTTTCCATATGGATCCAGTTGTATTCAAGGAAGCTTCAAGAGCTTAATCAATCTATTCAAGCCCAATGTTAAGATGAAGAAGCCAAATTACATTCTTATTTGCTTGGGCCTACTTTATTCAAGTATTTACAAAGCTGCCATTCTTCATTCAAATTGTACCCTCCATATTTAGGCTTTTCAAATTCAATTTATCATGTTTTATTTAGTGTTTGGGCCGCCTATGTTATGTATATAGCTCAAGAGTTATTTAAACTACTTTATTTTCATATTTTTAATAAGTTTTGAGCCTATTTTATGTTAGGTTAAAGGCCCATCCGAATTTTATAATTTAATTAATTAGATTTCAGTTTCTAATTAGGAAATAGCTTCTCTTATATAGGAAGGATTCCTAACTTGTTTTAGAATCAGTTTCTAATTATGAATCTTCAGTCCTTATATTAGAAGATTTCCTAATCCTTAGTTGATTCTAAGTTAGGGTTAAGCCTCTATATAACTCAACCATTCATGTAAAATTAAGTTAAGTTATGATCAATAAAATTTAGTTTTCTTAAAAGTGTGATCTCTTGGTTTTGATTCTTACTTGAATCAAGTTCATACAATCAAAACTAATTATTTTGTACGTATTTATTTCGAGGTTTTTTTTCACGAATTGGTATTGTGTCGCAGAGATCATCATCAAAGGTGATCATATTCTAAGGTGATCATATTCTAAGGTGCTCTATCACAAGTTGGATTTAGGTCTCGGACTTGGAGAAAACTTAGTTTAACTTTTCAAGAAGTTGCTTCTAAGCGTAAAGATAATTCAGTCTCAAGTTTAATATACTTGGGGTTCGTATCATTTTGTTTTGGAGCAATTTTTAACTTTGGCAGACAAATTTGGAACGTTTTTCATTATTTTGAATTACTAATTGCATTAAATTTTTTATGTTTTGATTTCAAAATTATAAGCCCAAAACCAAAATTTAAAACTTTTTTAACATGAATTCATTTTGTTTTGGTGCAAATGTCTTTTAACTTTGGCAAACAACTTTGAAACGTTTATCATTATTTTGAATTGCTAATTGCATTTATTTTTTTTATAAAAAAAAAAGTAATTTCATTTATTTAGTTAATTATCTTTAATTAGTCAAATTAATTAAAGACTAAAAAAAACTATTTTCAAAACAATTTAATAAATGATTAAACAGGGGCATGTTAGACAAAACATAAGTAAAATTTAAACTTGGTCCCCCCTGTCCCTTTGGTCCCCCCTCCCTTAATTTCCTTCCACCCTTCTACGTGTCATAGTCCTATTGCTACATGCATATAAATCCATGATATAATTTATGCGTTCCAAGGCAGCACACGTCTAATCGTCTCCCTAAATTTTGATTTAGGCTTAATTTATTGCCCTTAAATTAATAAAAATCTATTTCTCTTTTATTTTTTTTTTAACTTCACAATTTAAATGAGAAGTTATACAGCAATGATAACTATCCCTTTCCCTTAAATCCCTTCAATTCCACTTAATTTAAGATTTTAACTTGAGATTTTAATAGAGATTTCAAGTTTTTCACTATCGCTTATTTGGGGTCTCCTCTTGTTCCTTATTTTTACAATGAAAAGATAAATATATATTATTTAGCACATTATTAAAAAAGATAAATATACAATATTGTATATTTTTATTTTTTTACTTGATTATTTATCTATTATCTATTAATAAGATATGAAATTATAGCAACTCGTAAAATTGAAACTTCAAGAGTGCAATAGGGCAAAAATAAATTGCACCCTATACGTTGGTGATGCAAGTAATGAATTATCATTGTGTATCTTTTCTTGTTTCCTGACCTTCAAATTTTCAAGTATTAATCATTGAGCAAGGTATTATCAACACTCTAAGTAGACTATGTGATTGCCTAAGCCATGATGCAAGTGATTGCCTTTTTTTTTTTTTAAAAGGATGGTGACTAGGCTATTAGACATGTCAAGTTTGAATCTTGATATACAAGACAATGGGTTATTTTTACTTATAGTTCTCGAATTGTTGATCAACCAATGTTATAATCCTATAACTAAAAAAATCATTTAAAAATAACTTATTCTAATATTCACTTAAAAGGTCATTCTATCCCATTTTTGTTAATATCAATCATTCCATCTCATTTTCGTTAATGTCAATAATGGCAAGCATATATAGACTATCAATTCACCATTTTAAGGGATCCACGTGCCCACGTAAGCCTACAAAAATTCATTTTATCGTATCTTTGATCATTTTTTCTCTTTTTCAATGTAATTTTCTCCTACAGGATATCCACTTCCTCCTCATTCTCCTTTGCCATTCTACACCTAGAAAACTAATCACTAATCTGCATAAAACTCCATTATATTGTATAGCAGAAAAAGGAAATTTCAAATATGGGTGCATTAATTGATACTTCAAAGTTTGGCAATTTGCTACTAAGCAATTTCAAACATGAATTGAACCCATAGATGTAGTTTTTAGCACTAATTTGATTTAAATCTAAAAGTAAGGAAAACTAATCTTAAAACCCAATAATTGGTAATGGTGAATTTAAAAAGCTATGCTATGAATTAATTAACAACAGAAAAATTGATGATACCTAAAGGATTTGAGATCCTCAGCCTCCCTAATGGCTTGAACAAGAGCAACAGTGGTAAGTGCTTCCACGTTGTGGCTCCTCAAACAAGTAGCCGAGCCCAAACAACTGAAATGCATCAAACCCCAAAATGGAAGCCACATCAATAATTTGCATATATGCGCTCAGATTGTCAGCAACCACAGTGGATGAAGTAGAATTCAATTATGATGATGATGAGGAGGAGGAGGAAATAATTCAATGGTGCAATCTAACTCAGTTAAGTGATAGGAGAGGGAGAATTAGTTACTAAATAATTTAAAATACTTAAATATTGAAAATTTTAATTTTAAATACTGGATGGTAGTATCAAATATCAAATACCACTAAAATAGAGAAAATTTTAAAAAAATAAAGGAAAATTAAACAGTGGACTCAAAACCATAAAAATCAATTTGAAATGAAGATTAATTCAACCGATCAATTTAAAACAATTTTGTATATATGATTTGCATTTTACAAAATTGATGGTTGACCGAAGTAAATCGAAATATAGAAATATATATAATGTATTAGGTATATATATTGTATGTAAATGAATTTTTTTTATATATTTTTAGTTATAATTTATTATAAAATTAAAATTTAAACTTTAAATGTATATAACTAATTGAAAAAATTTATATCCTAAAAATAATAAAAATACGGAGAAAGCTAAAAAAAAAAAAAAAACCCTGCGATTTAATTTTTTTTTAATAAAGGGTTCATGATCATTTTTTTAGACACTTAAATCCATATGGTTTACTTCATTAGACATTTAAATACTAAATTCACTAATATTATTAATACTTGATTATTTGATATAGAATATTATTTAAGAAAATATTTCTCTGTAACGAAATTTCACTAGGCATTATGGAATCCACTTTTATATTAATATATAATTTTTGTTAATTATAAAAATTAAAAAATATAAATTTTAAAAAATAAATTATAAAAATCTAAAAATTCTTAAATCTCATATCTCACCAACAAAAAATTTCCTACATTTTTTAGAAAAAAAGTTTTAAATCTCAAAAATTCTTCAATTTAAGAGTTGTATTTCCACAATTTCTCGTGAATACTTCAAGATTGATTTTATTAACAATAATAATGGTATATGATTGTTAAATTAATAATATTTTTTTTGTTATTAATGGATTTGTTTAATTTCTTAATGTGTATAAAAAAAAATTATATGAGTGAAATTTGAGATTTATAATTTTTTTTCTTTTCTCTCTTAAAATATTTTTAAATTTTTGTAATTAATTAAATATCAATTTAAATTTAAAATAAGTCCCATAGTGTCAAATAGAATTCCATTTCAAAAAAAATATTTTCTTAATTTATATTATAGGCCAAATGATTAAATATTAACTTTATTAGTAAATTTTAAATGCTTGCTATAAATACTTTACAATAATAGTTATAAACATTAATAAAACGTGATTCATATCATATAAATTATAATTAGAAAAAAAAAACAAAAACAAAAACAAAGGTCCCTTATAAGAAAAACACTAAACCACAAAGTTTTTTTTTTTTTTCACTTTTTTCTAAAAATAATTATATTCATAATATAAATACTTTACGATAACAATTAATTATAAGCATTAAAAATGTAAATATTTATGAAAAATCATTATTATAGGTTTTGTATATAGATATAATTTTAAATATTTGATTAATCGATTTTTCTAATGAGTACTTTGAGTATACTAGTTAAAAAATAAAAATTCATACAAAAATAAATAAATAAATTAAAAAATAAATGAGTAAAAATTGAATATTTTGACCCATCACTTTAGTTAGTAGTGATTAAAATGAAATACAACTCTATCAAAATCTCTACTTATTTCTGATTCCACTTTTGTATTAATTTAATTATATTTATTTAAATTAATTGTTTTATAACTATATTATATTATCTAAAATAATCGTTTTTAACTAGTGCCTTTAGGACACTCATTAGAAAAATCGTTGATTATTTAGTATAAAGTTACTTTAGCTGGTAGGGATGAAATATGGTTGACGAGATACAAATAGCTAAGTCTTAATTGGATGCAACAAAAGTGAAGTCCATCCAAAAGAATGCCTGTTCCACTAGAAAGACCAACCCACATGAAGACCATCACTCATCTAATAAGGTATTGGGTTGCCTCGGAGCCTCATCCTCGTCCGTAAAGACCTTCTTCACTAGAGCTCAAACAATCACGGAATAGAGTACTGAAACAATTGTCATTCATGAAGCATAGAAAAGAAAAAATATCAGTATAAAGCTTGCCCTTTACAGCACTCCCTCACATTATCGCATGTGAAAGCCACCATCTGGACAATGACCAAATACACTCATGGTATCGAAAATGTTGATGATGGAACATTCCACCCATCTTATCAAGTTAGAGATCATCATCATCATTGTACTTGGGATGCAACACATGCAAGACATAATGGACTCTACAGTGAGCTTCTCCAAGTATAAAAGGACAAACGCACTACCATACTGAGGTAACTTATTTTGCATCTTCTCATCCTCTTCTTCTCACTCAAAGATTTATAAGTTACAAGGAAGATCATTTTATTCATAGCCCTTAAATTTTAGAGCTAATTTAAGTATCAAAGGGTCCTTGCTGAGCACAACTCCCGGCTCCTTAATACTTTCTTTTTATCTTGCAGGCCTAAGAGTTCAGTTCAAGAATGACTAGCCCAACATTCAGTTTGATAAAAGGCTATTAATCAATATAAACAGTGTGTGTGCGGGGGGGGGGGGGGGGGGGGGGGGGGGGCGACGCGGGCGCTGTGGGTTAAATTTATAAAAGCACATCTCTACAGAAAACTCATTTCACGTTTATATATATAATCTAACTAGAAAAAAAAAATTAAATATTCTAAGTATTGGACCATCGATCATATATACTAATTGTGTTAACTATTTGTAGCACCGTCATCGGTTATCTTTTGTAAACATTAATTAACAGCAGAATATGAATCTTAAAATTTTTGTATTAATGGACTTTATAGTGACAGGATACGATTAATGTATGAAAAATTACGCAATGTTCAGGGATAAAATTCCTTATTAGACTAATTATCCAAGTCAAATTTGGACCCCTTGGAAAATTTTGACCTAACTCATATTCAGCACCACCTACATAGTAAATCGATCTATAAGAGGTGGTAGATGATTTGGATCAGACTGATTCGAGTAAGGTGACTTTACATTTGAGTTATTTTCGAATTTCAAGTAGATCGATTTATATATTGAATTGATTATATAAAGGGATTTAAAAATAATTAAATTTGAATGAATTTGTAAGTTTTGATTTGAGTCAAATTATATTTTTTTAATTGATATTTAAAATAGCTTGAAAATTTTTCAAAAAAAATATATATTTTTTTATCAATTTATTTATGATAAAACATATTATCTTTATATCGGATTAACAAATTAAGGAAATTGACTTTTAACATGTTCAAATTATTTCAAATTTTATGTAAATTAACATAAATTGTTAATGATTTAAATAGGCATATTTAAGTCCATCGGATTTATTAATCTAATAAATCTAACACCTTTAAATTTATCCCTAGCTTTAAAGATAATTTCAATATACTAAAAAAATTTATAATCTCATTGTCAAGAAAAAAAAATGTGTAATTGATTAACAAAATCAATAAATTGATAGGTGAAATAATTTATAGATTATTATCATTAAATTGATAATATACTATATATGTATTGTATCACTAATTATAAATGATGAAGTTTGATTCATCGGGTATTTGCAAGATGAAGAAAAAAAATAGCTATTAAAGTATATGTCGGAGGTGCTTCTAACATGCACACTAACTAAATTAATCTCAAGTTAGATTTTTTTTTTCTTTTGAACTGAATCTCAGGTTATTTATTATTATTATTATTGCCAAATGAACATCAAACTTCATTCCAAAGGAAGAGCATCAGAGTACAAAAGGCAGAGAAGCCTTTGAGGTGGGATTGTAACCTAAGCAAAAGGAAGAGTATTTCTAATTACATTTAAGTATTTATAATTATATTTGAACCTACCCAATCAGCTATATAATTTGTAGACCGGGCAACTCAATTAAAAGAAATATAACTAAAAAATGTTTTAAATGAAAAATTCTCAAAAGAATGGCTCTAATCTGCCCTGGACTATCCGTGAAGAAGTAAGTTGAGAATGATTGGCATCAGCAAACTCCCTGCAAATTTTCTTAACTCCATCAGTTGTGATCTTAGGATTAGGAGATATTCCATTAAACACACTGTTATTGCGTGTTTTCCAAATCGCCTAGCAATCATGATAGCTTGTGAAGGCACCATATTATCTGCACCTTGTCTAGGCAATTGCAAAATTCTTTTCCACCACAGAATAAAATTTTGAGAGAATGATGGACTCAAGCAAAAACTAACAGGTGAAGCAAAACCAAGTAGCCTTTGTATAGGGACAACGTAAGAGCATGTGTTCTAGAGACTCAACTTTTGAATCACAAATAGAGCAATTCATAACATCTACAATATACCTTTTAAAAAGTTGCTTTCTACTAGCAAGAGAATTAAAACAGGCTCTCCAAAGAAATAGACACACCTTTAGGGTCATAGTCAATTTCCACGTTTGTTTCCAATCTTCAAGTGATATGAAAACAAAGCTAGAGATTTGAGAACTTCTTTCACCAGTATTATGAGCCTTTATTAGCTTATGGTAAGCTGATCTAATGGAAAAAGAACCCCACTTGCGCCAATACCATATCCACTCATTTGCATCTAGACTCCCAATAAGAATTTTAAGAATTGCTTGGACTTCGTTTGGAGCAAATATTTGCCTAAAAAGACCACATTCCATTCTTGGTGAGGAAGGAGTAGATCTTTAACTCTATGAATCCTTATGAGGTGAGGCCAAGGAGACTGAATTTTAAACCCTTGCACATCTTCCCATATTAGAATAGACTATCCATTGCCAACATTAAACCCTGCTCCTAACCTGAGAACATCTCTTGCTGCCAATAAACTTCTCCACCCCACCCCCACGAACTATTACTCCCTAGTTTTGCTTCCTAAAAATTAGAATAAGGAAAATATTTAGATTTGATGATTTGTGCCCAAAGACTATCAAAGTTTTTAATGATCCTCCATGCTTGCTTCGCCAAAAGAGTAAGATTGAAAATTCAAGCTTGCAACACCCTAAACTCCCTATGGCTTTTGATCTTGCTGCTTTTTCCCAAGAAGCAAAAACAAACCTTTTTAGTCTTCCTCCTTATCCCACCAGAAGTTTGACATGATTTTATTCATTTTGTAGCAAGTGGATGATGGGAGTTTGAAGCATGACATCAAATATGAGGGTTTAGCAGTAAGTATTGATTGTACCATCACTCCCCTCCCCCAATATGATAGCAATTTCCTTTTCCAACTACTAGCTTTTTGTTACATCCCATTCACCATGAACTTGTAAACTTCCCTTTTAGAATGACCCATTGGGAAGGCAGACCCAAGTAAGATTCACTATTGTCCATCTCCTTTATGCTTGTGATAGACAAAATCTCACTTTTTTTTTTGTGTTCAAGCATGTCACGGCTAAACATAATGGATGATTTCTTATTATTTCCACATTATCATGAAACAACACCATATTGCTCAATAGTGTTTTGAATAGAAGCAATCTCCTCACTGGTTGATCTATCAAACAGAATTGTGTCATCTTTGAATAGAATGTGATTAATTATTCGACTTCTCCTTGTAATCTTGATGCCATGAATTTCCCCTTTACTCATAGCTTCATCTAGCATTATGGACAAAGCATTAGATACAAAAAGAAATAAAAAAAAAAAAAAAGGGATATGGTATCACCTTGGGGAAGGCTTCAGGTGGGGTAGAAATGATCAATATACACTCCATTAACTTTAATTTTATAAGATACCTTTGTAATACATTGAAGAATAAGCTGAATGAAGCCTTCCGCAAACCCCATTTGCCATAATACAGTTGTTAGTAAGTCTCATCGACACAGTCATATGCTTTTAGCATATCTAGCTTGATAACACATTTGTGGTGAGCTTTGGCTGGAGATTTATTAAGTTATGGATCAACTCATGCACAATGAGAATATTACCCCGAATAACGCTATTAGATACAAATGCAGCTTAGTTACTATGGATCAAATTGCTTATATGTGGTTTAAGTCACAAGGTGAGAATTTTGGAAACAATCTTATACAAGAAAATTACATAAGGAGATAAGTCGACTGTGTGATTTGAGTTGGAAACAGCACTTTTGGAATGAGAACAATGGTAGTTGAATTAACTTCTTCTAGCATAGAACCTAGAATAAAGAAATTAGAGATAGTAGAAATAATTTTAGGGCCTATCACATCCCAATTTCTTTGATAAAACACACATGGATAACCATTAGGGCTAGGTGCTTTGAGTCTGCCAAGCTGGAACACTACCTCCTTAATTTCCTGAGCTGTAATTGGAGCTAAGAAATCTAAATTCATTGCAGGAGAAACTATTGTTTTGATACTTGCTGTGACAGAATCTATACCATGCCCACCTTATGAAGTGTATAGATGAAAGAAATTGAAAATAAGCTTCCTCATGTCTTCTTCTCGCTCCACCCAATTCCTATTAGTGTCACAGAGGCAAAGAATGGAATTGTATTGCTTTCTTTAGGCAGCAGTGGTGTAAAAGAACTGCGTGTTTTTGTCTCCACCTTTAAGCCATCTCAATCGAGATCATTGATACCAAAATTACTCCTCCATTTTCCAGCAATTATTCAATTCCTCCAACCAAATTTTTTCCTGCAATTTGTCTTAAGAGGACATAGCATGGCCATTAAGAGAATCTAATTTCCTTTTCAAAGTTTCAATTTTTTACTTTGGAGTTACCAATTTTAGTTCTATGCCAAAGCTTTAGCGATTTAGCACAAGAGGTAAGCTTTCTAGTGATTTTACTCAAATTCGATACATGATGGGAACCCCCCAAGCCTTGAAAAAAGTCTATCTCCACTGACAGTGTTCGATCCACTTATACTCAAATCTAAATTCAAATGGCCTCCTTTGTAGATGATTTTCCAAAGATAAAATTAACAGGCGATGGTCAAAGCCCACTAATTTCTCATGGAAAACTAGTGATGAAGCAAATAAAAGCATCCAATTGACGTTTCCAACCACTCTATCTAGTCTCATCGCAATACCATTTTCCCCATCCCTTTTATTATACCATGTATAAACGTTGCCTTTAAACCCAATTTCCAGGCGTTCACAAAAGTCAAGCCATCTCTGAAATCTATTGATCCATATTAGAATTGCCCCCATGTTTCTCTACCCAGCATAGAATATCATTAAAGTCACCACTACAAGCCTAAACTGAATTAGAAGCAGGTTTAAGGGAACTCCAACACTTCATTACCTTCTCTCTGTTCTCCCTTATAGGACTGTCATATACAAAGGAGTGAAACCATTCCTAATGTTTATCAAGACAAATACAATGCGTATGAATAACATGTCTATTTGACTCCAAAACATTCACTTGGACTGAATTTTTCCACCATAGTAGCAGACCCCGTATAAAGAGTTAGTTCTCAATTTTTCCAAAATATACAGTAGTATTCTTCGATTAAGCAATGAATACTATATGGGGACTATAAGAGAAAGTGGCGATGAATTCTAGATAGTCAAATGCAGGTATTAAAGATTAAGGGCCTATTTACTTGGGAAAAATTATTCAAGTTTTCTAGAAAACTTTTTAATTGAAAATAGAAAATATTTTATAAAATTTTCGTAAGAAAATTGTTGTCACTATCATTATTTTAAAAGAAAATTAGAAAACTACTTTCGTTATTCTAAAAGAAAACTATAAAACAATTTTCTAAAATTTTCTTTATTAATTTTTCTAAATAAAAATACGATCACTTGACTACTCTCACCACCATCACCTCGATCATTATCACCATTACCACCTCACCACTACCATGGCCATCACCTCCACCCCAACCACGACCTCACTTCCATCTCTACCACCTCCACAATCACCACATTCACTGCTATCTTTATCACCACTGCCATCACCATTGCTATCGTCGCCACCATCATCACCACAACCACCACCTCCACCTTCCCTCCACAACTACCACCACCATTACCATCTTCATATTCACCAGCACTACAATTAATTAGTTTTTACATCATAATAAACTACTATTACCACCACCGCCATCATTATTGTTAAATGAATAAATTCTTAATATTTTGAAATTGAAAATAATTTTTAAATCATAGCAAATAAATACATTTTTTCATTCATTTTTCACTTTTCTTTGAAAATAAGAATTAGAAAATGAAAACAGAAATTTTGTAAGTAAACAGACCCTAAATTGTTAATCTTTAGTCCTTGTGTCTATATGTAGGAAGTGGACATTATTTTCATTTTTCCTTTGGGCTTAATGGCCTATTATAATATAAATATTATGATGTTATATCTATAGATATAGATATTGGTTTCTATGCATCATGTAAAAACACACTTGAAAAAAACAAATGTTTTGAAGGAGGCCCAGACCCAAACTCAATTTTTTTTTTCCAGTATTTGTATATAAAAATTATGAAAATAGATATTATAACATATAAAATAATTAAATTTGCCCCCTAAATAATAAAAAAAAGGTCTATCATAGCACATCATAATTCAATTAACGAAATTGGTTCTTCATTAGTCATTTTATCGTAAGAAACAAATATTTAAGATTTAATTATAAAAATAGCTCATCAACACCAATGATATTAGTCTACCATTAGAATAATCGACTGTGATACATCATATTGAGTGTTTGTCAACTTAAGAGGTTTGACTCTTAAGCTCGTTGTTTTAAAATATTTAGAATTCCTTATAATAATTTTTTTTTTTTGACAATTCAGTCATTGTTCAATTTTTTTAAATATCATCACTAAATAATAATTAATTGTGAACTCGCACTTTAAATGAATTTTAATCATATTTTTATTTAATTTGTATTTTTTTAAAATATTTTGATATAAATGAATTATTATTATTATTATTATTATTATTATTATTATTAAATTTAAATATTACACTTTTATCATTTTAAATGTTAATATAAAAATATATATAATAAATATACTAAGTTTATTATATATAGGACAATCGAAAAATAATAAAAAAAATTATATATTAATTTGCATAAATTTATATTCAAACTTATAGAAATACAATGTCGTTAAAAAAATTTGAGAAATTAGTATTATTTAAACTTAATTTTTTATGAGATAATTTCTTATAAACTTAATTTCTAACAGAGTTACTTTGACACAGAAAAAAACCTTTTTTAAACAACTTCTAAACTTAATTTTATTATATATAATTCAAATAAAAAGATAGTTGGGTTGGGCTCAACTTAATGGGCCTAAGGCTAAAATTATGAAAGTATATTTAGTAAATTGCAATGAAACATAATGCAATGTGATCGAATTTCTTTTTAGTTTAAATTAAAAATATATTTGATTATATTATATTACATTTTATTATGGTGCACTAAATATTACTTGAATGTTAAATGATAATACATGAGCTATTGGTTTTGACCAATCATGGGCTTTGTTCATAAACTGAAAAAATAGGTTCAAGAGTTTCAATAGTTATTATATCATGAACCCATGTTCAAGATGCATTATGCAGCTAGACATAGATCTAAGGTAAACACATGCTTTTTTTATTTTTTTATTTTTTTTTAACTTTAGATGTTAATTTTATTTTAATTTCACATTTTTAATATATTTTATACTTCTTTTTTATTACATTAAATTTATTAATTAATAATATACTAGTATTTTATAAGGAAAATACCATATATTAAAGTTAAAAAGATTTTAATCAATGTAATTAAAAAATAAATATAAGGAAAAAATTTCATATTTCTAAAAAATTAAAAACAAAAATAATTTTAATTTTAATTTTTCTTCCTCTTTTAAATATTAATTATTTTTTATTATTACATAATAATACTTTAATTTCTTAAAATTTAATAATAATAATGGAATATTAAAATTCATAATTTTGAATTCATAATTATAAATTACAAAATATAATCATATATTATAAACACAAAATTTATTAGTGAAAATTATAAATATTAATCATAAAACTATAGGTTTGTAGGTTAAAAATAATAAGTTCATAAATTATAAACTATAGATTCATTATATGTATATCTGAAATTTATATATTATAGTCCATAAATTCATAAAAAACTGCAGGTTCATAATTTAAAAACAAAAAATTCATAAATTAAAAATTAAAAATTCATCACACATATAGCTGAAATTGATATATTATAGTTCAAGAATTCATAAATTAAAAATATATTCATGTGTTAACTGATAAATTTATAATTCACATATTATATTTGATGAATTTATAAGCAATATTTAATAATATTGTTGTTTATAACTATATTTAATAGTGAATTTTAATAAATCTACATTGTACTATCAATAAACTCACATTTTTTGTTTAATGAATTTATAACTTATCATATATGAACCTGTATGACATTGAAAATTCAATATCATATAAAAGATAAATATGATATTTTAAAAAAATATAAAATTATCCTTAAAAACCATTTTAAAAAATTGTCCATAAAAATATTAAAATTTATAAATAAAAATTACATTGAAAAATTTTATGCAAAATAAAAATTTTATTCTTTATTTTTTCTATAGATATTTATGATACTAAAATTATCATTAGAAAAATTATACAAATATAAAAAATAATCATTAATATAATTTTTTCTTAGAAAAATTAATGCAATTTTAATTAGAAGAATTAAACAATTAAAAAAAAAACACAACCATTAATATAATTTTTTCTTAGAGAAATTAATATAATTTTAATTATTTCTTAATACTAAAAATAAAATAAAATAAAATAAATATAATTTTAATTGCAAGTATTTAAACAAATGCTTCCTCTGTCCCTAATTGATAGTCTACTTTTCTATTTTTATTTGTCCCTAATTATAATCCAGTTTCCTTTTTAAGAATATGAATAATATGCCCCTATTTATATTTTTTGTTATCAACAATCATAAATTATAAGAGCACATTTTTTGAGAATTTATCAACAACAAATTTAAGATTATCACTTGAAGAGTCTTTGACCAATAAATTGAATTCCATTTGTTCCATAATTTTTTGTACCATATGAATCATCCATTAACAACGTGCATGAATATTCATTCTCTTGGGCATTATACATGCCTGCATATTCTATAGTTAAAATATTGAAATTTACTCAATAAAGCTACAAGTATTTCAAACAGTGAGTGAGAACAAAAAGGCTCTTCATCATCCTCTAATGTTTTTGAAAATTCTCTAAGAATAATTAACACAAGAGACCATGTCTCTAACAAATCAATGAAGCCATTGCCAGATTTAAATGCTCCTCCACAAAAAGATGGTTACATTTCAACAGCTCATGAATGTGAACGGATTATTTCTCAAATGATGAAAATTATTCTACCCAAGTATGATTATTTTTTTTTCTTTTATTTTCAATTCGTCTACATAGTTTATATATTTAGCTTAATGACATAGGTTGTGCATTTGGTGGCCTAAAGAAAAAAAAAAGGTTATGCATTTGGCCAATTTTTGAATGTAATCATTGAACTATCATTGGCAATATATAATCTATCCTTCTCTCTCTCTCTTTTTTTTTTTTTTTTTTTTTTTTAATGTTTATTTCCTAGTAGTTGTTTTGAATGTAATCATTGTACTATTGTTGGCAATATATTTGGCCTTTTTCTTTTTTTTTTTTTTTTAAATCATTGAACTCTAATGCATAACAATAAAGAAAAAAATCCAGTATTTGATTAAATAATAAATATTTTGCCATGATATGTTCCATGATTAAATAACAATAAAGAAAAAAATTCAATTATTCCCGCTATTTGATTAATATAATTTCAAAACATCCAGTACATTAGACATAAAAAGCTATAATTTTTTAATACTAGTATAAGCTTAATATCACTACGATTATCATCCCACCCAAACTCCAAGTCAAAAATTGTATTCCTATGAATGTTGATCATCTTCATGCCAAGAAAGAATATCCAATAAATCTGCAACACCAAGTAAAAAGATTAGCTAAGTCAGAAAATATATTCTCCAAGTAGAATTAATTGAAAAATCTAATGATATTTTTATAAGTAAAAAATCTAGTGATAATTTAATGATTAAGTTACTACCATATTTCATTATCAGAAACTTGTTGGCTATCAAGAAGAAATGTCTTTGCCTTATCCAAAACTTGACATTCACATTCAATTGAAATCAGTAGTTGTCCATCTCTAATCAATTTTTGTTTGTTTATATCTGGAATTTTATAATTATTTCCAGCATGCATGTTTGTAACGTCAAAAAAACATTATTTAAATCTTCAATTGTGAGCATGTTAAAAGCCTTCTCAACAACTGAAATAGATTGATCGGTTGTTATTGGAGCCTCTTCTCTTGGTGTTGAAAAGAATCGATAGCTCTAAAGAAGCCAAGATCCAATATATTCATATCAAGACTATTTGCAAGTTGACAATATAAACGAATATCAAATCCATCTTTTTTCGCAGCTTCTACAGCTCAACATCATTAACATCTAAATGCGGCTTTGTATTATCTTGTTGAATGAAGATGGTCTTAAAGTTGGAACATGGCCATTTTTCTCTGATTGTGGGTAACAAATTGTGAATTAAAAATGATTGAATAACATTTTTAGTAATCGATAAAATTGGCTTTGTCTCGAAAGTCCGTGCTACATGATTTTTACTACTTCTCTTGACTGGTTCCTTAAACACAAAGGGCCATATTCTAATTTTTCCATCAAATTCTTGACTGGAAGTAGCATCAAATCGCGGACAAGAAATAGTCCCCTATGAACCCTCAAATTTGTACCTTTATAATCCAGTTGCACCTTGATACCTACTAAAAATAATGCGCTACGCAAAACCAGTACGGCGATCCCGCTAACTGGTTAGCGAGTAAGGGTCAAGGGGGCAATACCCTATCGAAAAAATGAATTTCCTTAAAGTTGCAACTTCAGTCAACTAGTTTTTTATTACGAATCTATAGAATGAAATTAGGCTCAAATCGGATCAGAAACGGATCAACACTGGCCAAAATAGTGCGAAATCAAGTTAATCCGGCAAGTTAGGGTACGCAGAACCAGTACGGCGATCCTGCTAGCTGGTTAGCGAGCAAGGGTCAAGGGGGCAATGCCTTATCAAAAAAATGAATTTCCTTAAAGTTGCAACTTCAGTCAACTTGTCACGCCCCAAACCCGAGGGTACGTGACCGGCATTAGGACACGGAAAATGCACGTGGCTACTAGTGTCCGTAGTAAGCTTGACCCAAAACACATAACAGAAAGCCCAAAACTGAAAAGGGCTATGGGCCCAAATAAGTTAAGCGGATCTAAAAGAATCCCAACGTAAAAATAAAGATCTCATTAGGACAACAACTCATTTATTCCATATATCTCAAAGGTAATAAATTACAAAAAGGTTCTACTTAACCCAAAGATTACAGCTCTTTAAAATACATTACTGAATGATAACAATGTACAAGTACAAAGTGTAACATTGCGGAGTTCTAGAATTATAATTACAAATATACATATATGATATACATTTATGATTACTCAACAATACAAACTACTGCCGAAGAGAGATTGACAGTTTACTCAGTTACAATTCCTTCACAAGCTCATTCCCTGACCTGAAAACAACAAAATGAACAGGAATGAGCGTTCGACTCAATGAATGATACCAACTAATATATTAAACTGGTATCCTACAGATAGATTCTAATGCACATGCTATGCACCATGTCATAGAGACAGGCAAATCATATAATCAAGCAGGGATGGGGTATGGTTTACAGTACCACACTGATACTCAATACTCAAAATGGGGAGCTGATCCCCCTACTCTGGCTCTTTGAATCCAATAATTTGTCTCTTATATCCAAGGGGCCTGGCCGTCATTGGTCTGTACCATGCAGCCCTGACTCGACTGACAGCGGCCTTGGCGATAAGCAGGCCCGGCCAGCATCCATCAGTCATAGCTCATCTTCTAAATCCATCATAATCCAAATCATAACCATAACAAATCCATAATCCTAGGTGGTACTGTATCCTCCCGACCTCCATCCATCAATCACAACCACAATATGGCACAAAATACAGAATATCAGTTCATCATTCATAGTCAAATGTTACATGCTTATATATGCAGTAGTAGTGCATAATCTACATATATATACACACAGCAATGCATATGAAATGGAAACAGACACTAGTGAGTGTCACTCACCTAACTGTCGACGCTTCCAACCGGCTTCCCTTGGAAAAGCAGCCTTAGAACCAGGAAGACGCCAGACATCGATACCTCGCAACAACAGATATCAGGATAAGAATCACATCGAACCCAAAGACAGACTCGATAACCTAACAATTACTCTAACGACTGCTAAACATAAAATAACTTATTTAACGACTGAAATGCAAGGGTTTCGGGTTAACCTTCACAAATTTGGACCATACTGACGTCGAGGATCATATCAGAACGTCGAAACAGAACCACTGGATGTCCCCACGCGCCGCCGCTGCCGGCCGGCCACGCGCCGCCGCTGCTGGTGGCGGATTTGGGGAACCTCCACACCAGCAGGTTCACCTCGACTCTAGGATCACAAAAAGGGTCACCACTCGCTGTCACTCGCCCTTCAGCCACCGAAAAAATCCTCCAAAGTTTCGGATTGCATTTTTCGATCTCCTCCTCTGGTGGTCCTTAAGGGGCAAGGTAGGTACCAAAATGAAGCTCTCATCCTCAGGAGTTAAATGACACCAAGATCGTTGGATTTCGCCCCTGGAATCGGCTGAAAAATCGAGTTGAAGTTGCAGCACCGGCGGTCCTTCTCTCCTCACGTACGCTGCCGTGCACCGTCCGATCACCGTGCTGCCACCTCCCTCGAGGTCGCCGGACCTTCCTCTACCCAGCGGTGGTGGCGGTGCTCACCACAGCCCACCAAAACTCCACCATCCACACTCTCTCTCTCTCGGCCTCTCCCTTTCTCTCTCCTCCTTCCTCTCTGTTTCCTATGTTTGTTCCTTCCCAAAACGCCCCATTCTACTTCTCCACATTGGCCAATCAGATACTTTCTTTTTCCTCTTCTTTTTACTTACTTAAAACACAGTTATGCTATATATATATATATATACTAAACCTTATAATATAAATATAATACTACACATATATATATACAAATTAACAACACTAATAATAATACTAATAATAATCATAACAACAATAATAATAATAACAGTATTACTCATAGTTATATAGAATAATAATAATAATAATAATAATCATTTACAACATATACTCATGTATATATATATCAATAATATTATTTACGATAATAATAGTAATTATAACGGAAATCCAAATTTTCGATAAAATATTATAATTAAACTTATAATATTAATTAATACCTTTATTAATACTCAAAATACAATTCCTCCAAAACCCACATTAACAATTTTCATAATAATATACATATATAATATTATAATAAATTACCATTAATAATACATATCCAAATTATCTAAACATTTATAATTTAGTAAAATATAATTCTAATTCTTACTTTAATAAGGAAAATAATATAATAATACGTTTCCGTACAAAAATAGAATTTTATAAAATAAATAAAAATTCAGAGTGTTTCACAACTACTTTTTTATTACGAATCTATAGAATGAAATTAGGCTCAAATCAAATCAGAAATGGATCAAAACTGGACAAAATAGTACGAAATCAAGTTAATCCAGCAATTTAGGGTCGGACCAGCCTCACGCCAAGCGTGCCACCCATTCGGGCGCCGCTCAGCATGCCATCGGTGCCGCCCGACTAACCGGCATGTCGCCGATGCGCCTCTGGACACCCCTTCACCTGCTCTATAAATAGAGCTGCTATTTAGCTCATTTGGGGTATGATATTTGATGCAGAAACTATCCTATATTGCTTTATATTTTGTGCTAAAACTATGTTTGAAATTTGATACTAAAATATGTCGTTTCAAATTCTTTTAATTTGCATTTATTACACTGTTTAGCTAATCTTTTGTTGTTTAAGGTTCAACTTTAGGATTCCAAATTGAAGGTGAAGCTCAGATCTGGAGTTAAACTTGCTTCGTTTATTCGAAAATCAAAGAAAGCAAATGTATAATTCCTTTTTTCTATTTCTAAAATTCTAAATTCAGATCTAGAATTCTCTCTATCTCATCTTTCTTTAGGTCTAAAACAAAAAAGATTTAAAATTTATTAATTTAAAGATCAGAATTAAATTAATAAATCAAACCAACACTTTTTGTCAAAACCCTACTTCGCAAAAAGGAAGAACTGCGTGGGGTTTGATTCCTATTCAATAGGATACACACACTGTCATTCTGTAAGGCATCAATTCCAAAATATTTTTCAATAACATTTTCCCCTTTCTTTTGTTATTTATTTGTATGTGTTGAATTCTATATTTTCATTTTTGTAATTCAGTTGAGAAATGTATGCTTTTCCTAGTACCCATAAGAGTTAGATGAAAGATCCTCTTTATTTCATTTGTTTTGATTTTGTAATAATTAAGTAGGACTTATTCTCTGCTTGTTTATTTACAAGTATCATTTCATTCTATCATTTATAATTGTTTCATTCATCATTTTACTCCTATTCATATATACACTGAAATTATCCTTTTTTAAAGAGTTATTTCGCAATTTTTAGCCAAATATTTGTTTAAATATCCAAACCTGATCCTCGAACCATCTTTGATCATTCGTGGATTAGTGCTTTTTTATTGAGATAAATCAAAATATTTTTGAAGTTAATCAATTTAGGTTTTCTTTAATTTTTCCAATTAAAATAAGTAAATTAAAATGGCAACTCCCTTCTACAAATAATGAATCGTAAAATCAATTTTCTAAACTCAGAGCGAGTTCCAATCGTGGAGTTTCTTCTGAAAAGCATTTCGATTTCCCTTAGCGGATCAGACCGGTTCTCAGGCGAGATCCCACATCGCGAAAAACATAATTTTTATAATAAATCTTTTACTTTTGCAAGTATGAAAAGGCTCTGATTTATCTGGATGGAGATAATATTTTTGTGATGTTTTGGACATATAAAACCATTTCTCATCAATATGAATTTGATTATGCATATCAATAAACATAGGTTTAGATGCAAATGTATTTTCATCAATCATTGATAAGAAAAATTCTAACCTTTTCCTTTTGTTGTCATCCAACAAATATGGCTTCACAACATTTGAGTGTGATCGAATACATCCTTCTTTGATTCTTTTATGGACAACTGATTTTGGCACATCCAAAGCTTTTGATAAGGATCGAGTATTTGTACGATGATAAAAAGGGATTTTTTTCAATTGTTGTAAATCTATTTCAATTCTTTTATGACCAACCTTTTTCACAAGCTTTGCATATGGAAAAAAAATTTGCAACTTTGGTGATAACTCATTTTGATAATTTTCCATCTTCACTTTCTCATAGAAACATTTGGAAAATAGCTCTTTTTGTATCACAACTTAAATTCTTCTATTTACATCCATTATGCATTTCTCTTGGATCCATATTTGGATGATTGACATCATTTGCAAGATGATTAACATCAATTGAAGTAATCTGTAGTGAAGAATAGATGTCATTGGGTGATGGGACTTCTAAAGGTAAAACATTCAAATCAAAGGGTAAATTTTTTGATGAACTATCCATTTTTTATTTGTGATTAATTTGGTTGTATTTTCCTTTTGATTAATGGCGTTATTAATAGTGTAAAAATTCATAGCACGTGGCGGCAATTTCTGTTTTGATTTCAAAATTATAAGCCCAAAACCAAAATTTAAAATTTTTTTAACATGAATTCCTTTTGTTTTGGCGCAAATTATTTTGAATTACTAATTGCATTAAATTTTTTTTCTTTTGATTTAAAAATTATAAGCCCAAAACTAAAATTTAAAACTTTTTTAACATGAAGTCATTTTGTTTTGGTGCAAATGTCTTTTAAATTTGGCAAACAAATTTGAAACATTTATCATTATTTTGAATTGCTAATTGCATTTATTTTTTTTTATAAAAAAGTAATTTCATTTATTTAGTTAATTATCTTTAATTAGTCAAATTAATTGAAGACTAAAAATAACTATTTTCAAAACAATTTAATAAATGATTAAATAGGGGCATGTTAGACAAAACATAAGCAAAATTTAATACTTTAACTAAATAAAATAAATTTTCTTAATCTCTGTGACAAAGCAATATGGACTATCAATTAGGGATGGAGGAAATAAAAAAGAAAAAAAAAGAGTTAAAATCTCATGATCCCCTTCTTTTTTTTTTTTTTTTTTTTTTGTTTTTTTGCTAAACTTGGTTTCCCTCCCTTAATTTCCTTCCACTCTTCCACATGTTATAGCCCATGTTGCTACATGCACATGACTCCATGACATAATTTACGAGTTCCAAGGCAGCAAGCTCTAATCGTCTCCTTAAATTTTAATTTAGGCTTAATTTATTGCCCTTAAATAATAAAAACTATTTCTCTTTTATTTATTATTTTTTTAACATTACAATTTAAATGAGAAGTTATACAGCAATAATAACTATCCCTTTGCCTTAAATCCCTTCAATTCCATTTAATTTAAGATTTTAACTTGAGATTTTAATAGAGATTTCAAGTTTTTTACTATCTTATTTGGGGTCTCTTCTTGTTTCTCATTTTTACAATGAAAAGATAAATATGTATTATTTAGCACATTGCTAAAAAGATAAATATACAATATTGTATATTTTTATTTTTTTACTTGATTATTTATCTATTATCCATTGATAAGATACGAAATTATAGTAATTCGTAAAAGTGAAACTTCAAGAGTGCAATAGGTCAAAAATAAATTACATCCTATACGTTGGTAATGCAAGTAATGAATTATCATTGTGTATCTTTTCTTGTTTGCTGGCCTTCAAATTTTCAAGCATTAATCATTGAGAAAGGTTTTATCAACACTTTAAGTAGACTATGTGATTGCCTAACCCATGATTCACGTGATTGCCTTTTTTTCTTTTTCTTTCTTTTTTTAAGGATGGTGATTGGCTATTAGGCATATCAAGCTTGAATCTTGATATATAAGACAATGGGTTATTTTTACCTATAGTTCTCAAATTGTTGATTAACGAACGTTATAGTCTTACAACTAAAAAAAAATCATCTAAAAATAACTTATCCTAAAACTTAAAAGGCCTTTCCATCCCATTTCCGTTAATGTCAATCCTTCCATCTCATTTTTGTTAATGTCAATAATGGCAAGCATACATAGACTATCAATACACCATTTTAAGGGTTTCACATGTCCACGTAAGCCTAGAAAAACCCGTCTCCTCATATCTTTGATCATCTTTCCTCTTTTCCGACCTAATTTTCTCTTATAGGACATCCACTTCCTCCTCATTCTCCTCTGCCATTCTACACCTAGAAAACTAATCACTAATCTGCATAAAACTCCATTATACCGTATAGCAGAAAGGAAATTTCAAATATGGGTGCATTAGTTGATACTTCAAAGTTTGGCAATTTGCTACTAATCAATTTCAAACATGAATTGAATCCATAGAAGTACTTTTTAGCACTAATTTGGTTTAAATATGAAAGTAAGGAAAACTAATCTTAAAACCCAATAATAGGTAATGGTGAATTTAGAAGGTTATCCTATGAATCAATTAACAACTTGAAAAATTGATGATAACTAAAGGATTTGAGCTCCCCGACCTCCTTAATGGCTTGAACAAGAGCAATAGTGACAAGTGCTTCAACGTTGTGGCTCCTTACACAAGTAGCTGAGCCTAAACAATTGAAATGCATCAAACCCTAAAATGGAAACCACATTAATAATTTGCATATATGCTCTCAGATTGTCAACAACCACAGTCGATGAAGTAGAATTCAATTATGATGATGATGAGGAGGAGGAAATAATTCAAGAGTGTAATCCAACTCAGTTTAGGTGATAGGAGAGGGAGGAATAATGGGAGAGTGTGGTTAACTGAATAGACCAATGGTTTCAAATGAGTCCTTTTTGTCTCCTTGGCAAGCTGGAGGGACTAGTGGTGAGGGGTAGGGAGATCGAAGGTGACTAGACAAAGAGGGTTGTCTTTGGCTTAGATTAAGAAAAGTTAGTAAATTTGGAATTAATCTCCTTGATGACACGACCATAAGATGTGCACTCAGAGATTGATCGACCAACATATATGGTGGAATGCATGCATGTGCCATTGAATAGTAGGTGTGAAGTTTATCAATTTCACCATCACCAAACCAACAGCACAAGAATCTCAAAAACTAAATCTTTAAATTCATCACCACAATCAATACCTAAAGGCTAAGCTTCTACTATCGATTAAGAGCCTGTTGCGATCAAGATCTAAGCTCACATTGCGAGCTCTCATTTCAAGAATTAACTTGGGGTAATAAGGAGTTTGAGAAAAGGAAAGGAATTGGAGATGCTAAGTTTGGTAGGGTGAGCTTCAATTGCTCTACTAGATGGGCTTACATAGCTATTATTGACTTTGAAGATAGTGCATTGGCAATTCATATAAGCTTATTGTCACTGATATTGACGAAAATGAGATAAACTGGCATTTAAATGATTATTAGGATAAGTTCAAGGATTTTTAAATAAGTTTTTAAGTTGAAGGATCATAATATGCATTAGTTAATAGTTTAAAGACCATGGGTGAAATTAAACCCATAACAACATTTATATTTGCTTTGGCCTTTTGGTCTTAGAGGATGGGAACCAACAAGCTTCTATCAGTTGCAAACGATTATGATGATCACTGTTAGAAACTACTGGATTAGCAGCTACACCATTTTCATAGCTAAGAATAGCAACTAATTATAGACTATGTGGCAATGAATAAAAGGAGATGGGTAAAATTGTACGTTAATGACCACTTAGCAACTTAGTTACTAAAATGCATGCCAATAAATGGCAAGACACTTAACGAGTATAGATTAATTGTTAGATAGTCTCTAAAGAGTAACTATAGTAATTGTGGTTGCCAAAATGCCACTAGAAATTAGAGGGAGATATAAATTTGAAGGCATAAATGATGTAGCAATACAATCAATGACTAATGTTAGTCACTAGATGTGACTTAAGCAATTGATAGTAGAATGAGTCATTTTTAATTTTAGTGATTGCTAGATGTAGTCACTAAATTTTAGGCTAAAAATCGATGTCTCTTTCCTTTCCTTTCATCTTTTCTTCTCTTTCTCTCTAGTATCTGTCATTGCTTGTTGTCCCACGCTTACTATGGAAGGAAATTTTGCCACCACCATTCTCTTTCTCTCTCTCTCTCTCTCACTCTCTCTCAACCCTTCCCTGTTGCCAATCATTTAAGGTATTGTCCAATTTTTTATTTTTTTTAATTCATTAATTTTTTGTTTAGGTTCACTAGTGTAGGATTTGTTCATCGTTTCCGTCATTTCCATCGTCTTCGTCACCATATATATATATATATATATAGAAAGAGAGAGAGAGAGAGAGAGAGAGAGAGAGAGAGTTTAATCAATGGACAATTAATTTTGGTGGTTTTTTTTCAAAGAAAGCATATTAGAAGGAAGAGGCGGTGGAATTTGTAACAACCCGATTTTTTTGTGATTCATAATTTCCATTTTAATAAGAAAAATGATTATTTTTTGATAAGCTAAGCAATAAAAATATTTTAAAAAATAAAATAAAATGTAATTCAAGAAAATATTTTCATAGAAATTTATTATTTCTAATTTTGAAAGCATTGTGAGATAAAAATATTATTTTGTTGGTTAATAATAATAATAATAATAATAATAATAATAATAATAATAATAATAATAAATAAATAAATAAAAAAGATGATGATAATGTTAATAATATTAATATTAGTAGAAAAATGATTATAGAATATGTTATATAAATTATTAAGATTTTATGTATATAAATGAGAAAAAAAGAAATTATATATGTGTACTCCCTCCATTCTGAAAAAAGTGGTCATTAAAAAAGTTAGTTTTGTTCATAAATAAGTGGTCATTTAGCAACCCAATAAAAAAAATGGTAAAATGGCTAATTTACCTTTCCATTTCCCAAGTATGAGAAATATTTTCCTAATTTATAATGCAATTAATAGGGATCTTTTTAATAATTTATGATAAAGTTATTACTACCTTAAAAATTGTGATTTTTTCTTAATGGCCACTTTTTTTAGAATGGAGGGAGTATGTTGATAAACAGAAAATTGAAAAAAAAAAATAGAAGACAATAGATCAAGAGAGAGATAGTAGGAGAGAGACAGAGTGACCGAGAGAGAGAGAGAGAGAAGGGTTGTGGGAGGAGCTCTGGTCGGCGGTCGGTTGCACCGCCACCACCCAGCAGCTCCTCTATCTTCGGCGACCACAAAGGGACCAGTAGCGGCGAGAAGGGACGGCGGCTGATGGCAGACATATGAGACAGAGCTTCATCAGCATCGAAGGTTTAAATCGTGATTTTCGGCAATTCCAATAGCTGATGAGGGCGATTCTGGTGTTGATGGAATGAACTTGTCACGAGCTTCAATTTGGTACCTAGCTCATCGGCTAGGGATGACCGGAGGAGGAGATCGAAAGTTGAGCCACCGAAACTTTCAAGGCACTTTTCGGCCTAAGGGAGGAGCATGGCGACAAGTGAAGTGCATATCCAAGCTCTTGGCATTGAGATGAACACAAAGGTATCAACCAAGCTTCCGTCTGCCACCTTCAGCGGCGGCGCGTCACCGGCGTGTGGTCCCACGCGCCGCCAGTGACAGCAACACTCCAGCAGGTCGTTCTTCGCGCATACGATCCGATTCTAAAGCTAGATTTTGAGAATTCAATTTCGATGAGTCTAGAACGCTTTTTCATTAAGTTGATTTCAATGTTTAAATATTTGAAAAATTGTTAAGTTGTTTATATTTAGTTGTTTTTAGTATTAAATTGATAGATAAAGATCATTACTAAATTGTAGAAAAATTGTTTAGAATGAAATTAAATCATTAATGATTTCCTTTTAATCATATAATTGATTATTAGAAGGTTATATGAATTTCTTGTAAATTATTAGTAAATATATATGTGTATATAATTATTATATGAATAATATTAAAATAATTTTATTAAGCAGATGAAATAATATTATATGAATTTCTAAGTTATTTTAGATAAATATTAAGATGAGATGGCGGATGGGATTATTTGATGTATTGGAGGTTCGGGTTAGATAATTACCTGGTGATACTTGTTAAATTGAGATTGTGGACTTTTAGGGGGATTAGTCCAATTTTGGGAGAAATGCTACCGAATATTCATTAGAATTATAGGAAATATATAAGAATAATTTATAAAGGATTTAATTGATTAAGATTCCGTGAATGGATTATAAGAATAACAAATAGAGGATTAAATTGTAATTGATGTGTGAATTGGGATTTTATGTGTAGGCGAAAATGAGTCGAGTAAAAGATGATTTAAGTGCAAGTGGAGATGGGTTGAACCTAACTAGAGGATATAGCGAGAAGAGATAAGTAATTACTATCCTATTTTTTATTGCGATTCTGATATCGAAAACTGTATCATTGTAAAACCACCTTGTATGAAACTTCTATCCATTTGAATTTTTTAATCGCTATGAGAATCCCAAATAATAAGTTCTTAAAAGTTTCTTCCATGTGCTTATTGCAATACATATATGATTATTCGATTTCCTTTCGATAATATGATTGAACTACATATATATGTTTATTATGATTTTAAAAGTTATAAAGTATTTACTAAAATAGTTATTAATGAGTTTATAAGTGTTAAATGAGTTTATGTTTATGTTTAAGATTTTAAAAAGTTATATATGTTTATGTTGATTTTATAAGTGTTGAATAAATTTGCTATTGATGAGTATTGAAGTATTTTATATGAGTATTTGCAATCTCCTATGTGAGCACTTAAATTTGTTAAATTTTCTTATAAAAGAAGTAATATTTGATTGTTTTTCCGTATATGAGAAATTTATATGCATTGTTATATGTTTTATAAAGTTATTTTATTTGGATTTCGAAATTTTCAAGCAGAGACCCCCTTATCTGATGTGGGGAACACCGGGCAGTGTACACTGTAGTGACTCTAGCTGGGAGGAGGTATGATCCTAGCCGCTTGGCCTGGCCTGCCTGGCGTAAGAAGTATTGTATTGCTTCGCAAGAAGAGCCTCTGCCAATAATGTGATTATGATAAGATGCATGGATCAAATCTGCATCCAACTATTGTAGACCAGATCTCTGCTAATGATATAATATGATAGTGTTTTATGAATGATATTTTACAAGAAAGTACAAAATGTATGGCAAATGCTCCGCAAGAAGAGCTACCGTTACAGTTGTGTTGATGAGAAGATATGGATTAAAATCCTCTCTCATCTATTGCAAAAGATTCTAAAGATGATTACAAAATAAAAGAAGTTTTGAAATGTATTTCATAAGTTGTATTTACAATGGTATTTGAATCGAATTTCAAGTTATTAGTTATTTATAGAAAGTATTTAAAATGTATTATCAGATATATGAATCTTATTTGAAATGTGTTACTAATTATTTGAAAGTATATTTGAAACTATGGTTAGTTATTGAATTTGTATTTGAAGTGTATTGTAATTTATTTATATTTAAATGATAAGTTTCAATGTATTAAAGTATTTATTATACGACTCGATTTTCAAAAAGTATAATTAGTTGTTGACATTTTACAAATTAATTTCAAGAATAATATACGTTTTATGCTATTCAATATAAAGATTTAAATATGTTATTGATACTTGATTTCCAAAAGTATTATTGATAATCTCTATCATTCATTTTCTTCTATCAACTAGTATGTTTATATATATATAAGTCATCCAAATATTCTCCTTGTTAACAAACTTTGAACACCGAGCCATGTGATCTCCTACAATATAAATTTTACTCACTGAGTCATAAACTTACTCATTTTTTCCCAAATTTTTCTACAGAAGAATTAAGAGTGATCAGTTCAAGTTGAAGTATGAGTTACGATTGGTGATGGCATATATGTTAGAGTAGAAGTTTCTTTGAAGATGTTGCATGTTATTTATATGCAAGTACACGTATATTCTATTAGTAGCTCTGTAGAAATTGATGTTTTAGTTGTATTAATATGTAATATAATTTGTTTATGTAAAGATGAGAAATATGTATAAATTAATTGATAAGTGTTAATGATGATCAATAAGAAGGAATGCATAGAATTGTATTATGAGATGGTGATGTAATTCCGGTTGAGATTTTAGACAGTATTGATGTGATATCTGCAATTTGGTTGCTTGATACCATATTGCTTTGATAGCAGGTAGATAGGTTTTAGGGATTTTAATTGCCCTTATGGCCACTCATACCTTAGGACTGTCCATTCCAAAAGTGGGATGTGACAGAATTGGCTGTAAAAGCGGCGTACAAAGCTCTTATTTCAAATCGCTAAACAGATATGACATACAAGTGGTGAAAGAGCATGAAGGACCAACCCGTTCACATTCCCAATGAAGTGTGGGCAAATTGGCAAATTTCCAACATCGTAGGTAATATCTTGTGTTCTAACCGACGTATGAAGAAGATTAGATTAGGAACAGGGCCCTCCATACACACAGGAGGGTCCTGTGCATTTTCCAATTATATATATATATATATATATATATATATATATATATATATATATATATATATATATATATATATATATATATATATTAATTTTTAGATATGGTTTCAATGGTTATCACAATATTTGTCCATGTATGGCTATTATTCTTTTAACCATTAGATTAAATCTAATAGTTCTAATTAATTTTGTACTTTATTAATTGTATTTATTGGCTTTGAGATTATAAATCTAATTAAATTTTCTTTTTAAGGGTAACTTGTTGTAATTTAATGATATGGCAAAAATAATTTAATTTTTTAAATTATATTTTAAATTTTTTCTTGATTCAATCTAGCGAGTATTAAATAAGTTACACAATTATTTAGAGTACTTTATAAATCATAATATTAATTATTTAATGATGTAGAATAATATACATATTGAGTGGGTGTCAAGCACTTGATTTCAACTCAAAGCTATATGTTGGCACTCCAAATTAACCAACATATAGCTTCCATGTTGACAGCCATTCTTATTTCTCTTCTATTTTCTAAAAAAAATAAATATATCAAATTTATATGTATAAAGGCATAATAATAAATTATTGGAGAGGTGGAAAATATTTTAAAGTAATTATTTTTATATTATTTCTATTTTCTAACGTATATAATTTATTTATTATTTAATAATTTAAAATTTTTTTAAATTTATACTTGTCATCACAACATATTCATTATATGTATCATTTAATTAAGTGTTTAATTTTTAAATTTTTTATTATTATTATTTATGTAATGACTCCACTCTTTCAAATGTTTAGAACTACTACTAGTATTTGATAACTCAATTATACACATAAAATTAAATTTTTTAGCATTTAAATAATTTAAATTATTTGGTAACTATTGTCTTAAAATTTCAATTAAATTAAAAATTATTTAAAGTAGTATGTTAAAAATTTTTAACTTAAATTCTTCAATAAATATAATAAGTGATAAATTTTTAAATAATAATATTTAAAAATTATTTCACTTATATTATTGCACAAGTATGTTACTCCACAATTAAAAAATTCAACACTAAAAATTAAAAAAACTTGTATATGAAATGTATTCCATGAATTTGGAACGTCTTGGTTTTTATTTTATAATAAAATTTCAGCAATTTATTATTAAAAATTAAAAAAATATGTTAATAATATCAAGAATATTATCGATAATATTAGTCAATACATGTACTCATTAACTTTAGTTTTTGATTATTATATTAAGGATTTAAGAAGTTGAAATGATGTGAATTAATTTATGAAAATAAGAATTATTTTTACATATAAGTTGAAATTGTAATTTCATAACAACATTTGTATATTAATCGCTACTGCATCAATTTAAAGAAAAAAATAATTTTTAAACTTATTACATCAATTATTATTTATGTATAAAATGAAATAATTATTTCCCCTTAACATTGAAAAAAATGTAAAAAGAATTTTTATATTTAAAAATTACTCTATATGACAACCTAATAACTTATTATAGCCACTCACCTAGAATTAATACTTATCTCAACATACATAATTATTTAATATTTGCACAAGTTTTTATTATAGTTATTATGGAGAATTTAATATTTACACTAATTCTTATGATGGTTATCATAAAAATGTAACCATTGAAAACTTCTCCACACACACATATATATATATATATGCTATTTAGAATAGTTTTAGGTCTATATATTAATTTCTATTTTAATTATATATATATAGTTAATTAATGGAAAATTAAATTTTGTGTTCTTTCAAAGAAAGCATATTAGAAGAAAGAGCGATTGGCCCTAAAAGCGGCATAGATAGTTATTACTGCAAATCGCTATACGAATATGATGTACAAGTGGCAAAAAAGTAAGAATGACCTGCCTACTCGCATTCCAAAGAAAGTGTGGGCGAATTGGGCAACAAAATGGACTAAGCCTAATTTCCAACATTGCGAGTAATGCCGTGTCTTCTAACTGGCATATGAAGAAAATTGAATTTGGAATAGGACCCTCCAAACACACAGGAGGGTCCTGTGCATTTTTCAATCATAGTAAGAAGATGGTAAATCTTAACATTAATTTTTATTAATTAAATTACACACACACATATATATATAATCTTGAATTAAATTAATATATCTTTTCAATACAAGCCAAAAAATTGGAAAGGCAGCTGATCTAAACAACATCAGAGGTTGCACACTTCAGTGGCTACTTGGAATTGCTAGATGAGAGATTGAGACAAATAGCAATAAGTTTTTTTGCAAACTAAATATTTTTATATAGCTAACTATTTAATTATTTTAATTTAATTATTCTGTTACAAATTAATTAACATATTAATTTATTGGTTGTAGGATGTTGTGTCGCAAGTTTTGTAAGAGGAAGTGGAGGCTGCTACATAGGCCAAATTTGGTAGGAGGGTGAGGAGGGACATGACATGTAGCCCCCCAATTGTAGATAAGGACACTATCTATCTATGCATCATGGGTAATGAAAAGAAAACGCAACACTTCATCTACATGATTGAAAGCCGATTCGTTGATTATTAGGTTGGCAACTCCTCCCAATCAACGTTGTCCCCCGTTGACTAAAGACAACATTTGAAAAATAATTCAGAAGAAGATTCACAGAGGGTTTTAGTCGCAGCACACCAACTTCTCATCTTTATTCAAGCGGGATTGCAATGAGTTTAGGAAATAGTTATTGATAATTTGCGTGGTCCATCGACTGTGCCTATTCATGATCTCACAATTGAGCATTTGGCTATCGATCCTCATCCTGATATAGTTTAACACCTTCCAAAAGATAATGATTTGCTCGCCTATCCACCATGAATTTTTAATTTTATGTGTGTATGTAAAATTGTATATTGATTAAATAGTATGAGTACATTTTAATATATATTATATATATCAAAATTTTAATTTTAAAATTTTTTACCCAACAATTTTAATTTTTAATATATTTTCATTTATGTAATTATTAAAAAATAGCAATTACATTTAATTACTAATTTGTCTAGTAACTAATTTAGCGACTACAAATGTATTTGCCAGTTAGTCGCCATAATAGTCACATGATTTCTTGCATATTTTTATTTTGCGATTGAATTTTATTTTTGGCGACTAAATTTACTTATCTCTAATTAGCGATTAATATTAATTGGTTGCTCATTTACGACTATTTATTTGCTAAAAAACTTTAACGACTGGATAAATAATGATTATTTTTTTGTCGCTAGTAATCGCTAGATTACTTTAGTGACTAAATTTCCTACATTAGCCACTGCTTTTGGTAATTGCTATTGTTGATTTTCTTGTGGTGATGATAATAGGTATTTTTAACTTTTTCAGTAGTCAATCCTACTTCAAGGGAAGGAAATTTTATTTGCCACCGCACATCATCCACAAATAGAAACTTTTTAGTTAGTTTTATAGCTTCAAATTCAAGTAAATTACATTTC
>CANTUT010000084.1:825000-842500 GCA_947687605.1 Reutealis trisperma
ATGATTCCCTTTTTGTTTTATTTCACCAAAGGATCAGTAGATCTATGGTGGATAGAGTCAAATGTATAACAATTCTTGCCCTTTTAGGTAGATCTAGCCACAATTTCTCTCAAATCAATAGAGTCTCTTCATGTTTGGACACATGAGGTGGCGACAGAGGTGACTCTAATTAGGGTTGAGTTTTCAATTAAGAGTATTTGTTTAAGAGGTATTTCTGTAATTTCATTAAAATTGAAAGTCTTTGTGCCATTTATCTGTTAGGCTTTAAGTCCAGTTTCAAAAACCCCATTTAGACTAGGTTCTTAGTATACATATCTAATTGGACTTATCTAATTGTCTTGAATGATTGTATTATTTTGGACATTGTGCTCTTTAATTAGGGAGGGCAATTTTTTTTTGGGGCAAAAAAAAAAAATATTGAAGGCATGCAATTGAAGACTTGTTTTATCTAAGTACAATTTAGTTGTATCCTTGTTCCCAAAATGTGTCTCACGTCCCCATCTCTCATAATTCAAATTTTACTTGACAACCTCTACTTTCGTTGACCTCTTTTTATTGATTCCCACGTTTTTCAAGCCGCATTAATATCTTTTTTTTTTCTTTTTTAATTTAACTCTCGTCAAAAATTTGAATTTGAGACATTTTAATTTTGAAAACGAATTCACGTAAAAGATGAACTGACTTTAATTAAACATGGTACTATTCTCAATAAATCAATCAAATAATTAACTTTATTACATAACATAATTACTAATTACTATTATGTAAATCAAACCGCCGGCCGATTACGAGTGCTTTCTCCAACTCCCTCTACCTTCATATTCAGGCAATTTAACGGCGTTTTCTTAACGGACGCCAACAAATTTCTACCATTAACTGAATCTCCAAATCCCTCATTATCAATAGTCTTAGACGATTTAACTGAACCGCCTCTAGAAACAAAGGGCGGGTTCATCATGAACACCCAACGGTCCGACCGGCCGATATGCTTTCCTCTGCTGCTATCTTCACTGGCAGAGCCACTTCTATATCCTTTCCTGGAGCTTCCTTCCCCTGCTAAAATCACATTGAAACTCATAGCGCGTTTTAGTTTCGCACTTTCCATTATCTGATTCCACAATTCTTCTGGTAGTCTTAGTGTATACCTTTCAATATTATCTCCGGCTTGAGCCAGTGAATGCCCTGTCGAATGCGATCTCGGAAACTTACCAGAAATTCCAGATCTCGGAGGCCGATTTTTTGTCACTCGCGGTAATTGTGACTGGCTATTTTGCTCTTCGTTAACAGCAATTGCGATTTCATTTTGTGTTTGAGTGAGATTATTAGTTGCAGAGCTCTGTTGATTCGGCTCTGTAATTGTTGGTTGTTCCGGTGAGATTTTCGGAATTTCGCTGGACTCCGGCGTGAGTTTAGCTCGGCAAACCGGACAAGTGACATGAGAAGCTAACCACTCATCAATACATTCAGGATGGAACACGTGGTTACATTTCGGTAACAAACGCAGCGTTTCATCATCTTCAAATTCGCTCAAACAAACAGCACATTCCAGTGTTTCTCTTCCAATTTTGATATCTTTCACTTCAGAGTAAAGAAATACTGGAAACTTCTCGATCACAGCAGGTTCAAGCCCAGCCGGCCGCCGTGATCTATTTCCAGCCATGGTTGCCGCCGGCAGATTGATAACAATGCTGTTCTCCGAGCACTGACGAATAAAGATAGAGAATACTCCGGCGAAGAAGAAAGCACAAATTAGAATGATAATCACTATAGCTATTGTTGGATCAAAATTGGAGTACAATCCATAATTGTCTTGTGATCCAGGACTATGCTGTGCATCAACGGAACAGTACACAAGTGAAAGGAGGAGTACGTGGAACCATGTGATTCGCTGGTTGATGATCGGACGGCTGAGATTAAGTTCATTATTGCCTTTCATTTTTTTTTTTTTAAATTTTTTGGGTGATTAGTGAAAGATAGTCAAGGTATATAAAGATGGCAGGGAGAAATGGTGAGGAAATGCCGTGGGCTGGAAGAAAAGTGGAATTCTGTGAATGCTGACGTCAGAAATATTTTTCCACGTGGCGTTCGAGATAAGCCATGGATGTTTGGCTGCTACTCTGCTAGAAGAAAGCGTTGATCGTGGTTCAAAACTTGGACGTAGACCTCCTTGCTATCCCCAAAAATAAATATAAATAAATAAAGATATAAGACGGCTACTGGCCACAGGCTACTGGCTGCAATGAAATATTTGCACTAGAAGAATCTAACTTTTTCTAGATAAATATAATAATTGTACACTAAATATCAATGAATAAAAAAGAAAGATACTCCTTTTATTATTATTGTATATTCCTTCCCTTATAAAAAACAATAGTCATTAAAAAAATATTATTTTTAAAATAATAATAATTTTATTATAAATTATTAAAAAAATTTCTATTAATTGTAATATAAATTAAAAAAATATTTCTCATACTTAAAAAATAGAAAGATAAATTAGTCATTTTATTATATTTTTTTATTAAATTACTAAATAGTCATTTATTTATAAATAAAATTAATTTTTTAATTATCATTTTTTTTAGAACAAAATTTCGCTAAAAGAAATATCAATTACCAAACATCAATTTGAGCTTAAATCAGTAATTAAACAGAATTAAACTGTTTTGAGAAAGCCGTGGGCTTAGGAGAAGAAGGCAAAAACACTCAAAGTGAAAAGGACCGAAGCGCAAATTGCTAAAGCTGAAACGACTCAACAAACCTTTTAAAAAGATAAAATCTCGAATCAAATTGAAAGTGAGAGTGAGGATAAGTGTTGTAGGCTATATTGTTTGCTTTCTTAACCATATCATCAACATATATATAAGTCCATAACATTTGTCTTTATACGATTCTTTTCGCTCTCGTGGGGGTGGGATTAATTCTAGTTGCCCTTAGTTTTTTTCCTCCTCTTTTCCTAGTCTTTTTTTTTTTTTTTTTTTTTTTAAGTTGAGAAAATTCATATTTAAAAATTTGAAAATACATATCAAATAAGTTTAAATAGAACTCATTTCTAAAAATACTAAGTTCATATCTGAAAGTATATGTGAAATTTATAATATGAGAATGGACGATCCACATAGTGGATACAAAAAAGTATAAGTACATAATAGGGACATGGTTGAAGTTCTAATATCATGTTAAATAGGTTTGGATAGAACTTATTTCTATATACAGTATAGCAAACAACTAACTTAACGATGTAAGATAATTCTAATAATATAACATATGAAAATTTATTTATAATATTCAAATTTTTATTAGTTAAGTGGTAAACTATAATCGAAATATAATCTAAAATAATATTTGCAAATGAATATAAATAAAATTACAATCACACAAATAATATAAGAAATAACAAATCCAAACTGATACATGTGTTTCACACAGTTTCCTTAAAATAGATTCGTCTCTCACTGTTAATACTTGAGGATTAATTTGAAGTCTGTCTCCTAGGATACAATAGCAATTAAATAATTTTGAGTGCCACAAAATTACTTTTCTATAAACTAAAATCGTGTTAACTTTATCACCAATTGAAAAACCTTGAAAACTTGAGAATTCTCTAAGAATACTTCAAGAGCTTCTAAGAGAAAGTTAGAGAGCAAAATCTTTTTTGGTGTGTTTTGAAGAATGAAAAAGACCTCCTTATATATTGGAATCAAGAAGGCTAAAATGGGCATTAAAAATTAAATGTTTTACCCATAAATGTGAAAGTTACAAATGAATAAATCCACCATTAAAAAAAAGTTACAAAAGAAATAAATCTATTCAATTTCCATTCATTCTTCTAACAATGCCCCATATGAATAAAAATTGAAAAAAAAATTCTAGTGATAAAATTCAATGGTCAATTCCTTCAAATGATAGGTAGGTGTAACCCTTTGAACCTTCCATTGTGAAAGTATATTTACTTTACTAGCTAATCAGTAGATGTGATATCTTTGAACTGTTTTGCCATTTGTGTAAACAATGACATACTTTACACAGGAACATCTCCAATACAGTTCTGTTCTCATTATCATGCTTGTTTTGGCCCTGAACATACACTTGGTTCTATAAGAGTTTTTATGAATTGAGCCCAACACGATTCCTTTCGAAACTGCCCCACTTCTCTCTCACACAGGTGATCTCTTTCAAGAGTAACCCATATTACTTTGCTCAGATTTTTGAATCAATAGGATCATTAAAAGCATCGATTAACCTCTTCTTTACCGGCATCACTGTTTTCATCTTAAGAATGGATAGGAGTATAACCCTAACAATGATCTAACTAAGTTTTTACAATTAGGTTGTCCCTTTGAACCTAGATCTTGGGATCTCTAGTCAACTAGGTCGAGTTTTTCTTTGTACTAACTTATTGCTTAATGGGCTTTAATCCTATTCCCCTTGATGACTTATCAACTGACTCTTTGTTTAACCCTTTAGTTAGTGCGAATCAACAATATTATCCTTTGATTTTACATAATCAATAGTGATAATTTTAGTTGAGAATAGTTGTTTAATGGTATTGTGTTTAAGATGTATATGTCTTGACTTACCATTATAGATATTACTTTATGCTATTCTAATAGCATATTGACTATCACAATGAATGCATATTGGTGGCACAAGCCTTTCCCACTTTGGAATATCCTTTAAAAAAATTACAAAGCTATTCAACTTCCTCGCCACATTTATCCAAGGCAATAAACTCAGACTCCATTGTGGATCTGACTATAACAGTTTGTTTAGAGGATTTCCAAGCTACAGCTGCACCTATTAGAGTAAACACATATCCACTAGTAGACTTGGAGTCTTTTATATTAGAGATTTAGTTCGCATTACTATAGCCTTCTAAGACAGCTGTATATCTAGTATAATGCAACCCATAATCAAAGTATATCATAGGTACCTAAGTATTCTTACTATTCCTTTCCAGTGTTCAGTTCCTAGATTACTTATGTATTGACTTAGTTTACTTACTTTGACTTAGTTTACTTACTGTGTAAGCAATATCTGGTCTTGTATAACCCATTAAGTATATGTGACTGCTTATTACTCTAGCATATTCTACTTGAGATACACTCTCACCTCTATTCTTGGATAGATGGAGACTCAAGTCTAATGGGGTTCTAGCCATATTTGAATCATTCTTATTAAATTTTTCAAGTATTTTGTTCACATAATGTGTTTGACTTAATGTGACCTTCTTGAAATTTTTATTCCCAATATCACGTCTGCTAGTCCATATCTTTCATGTCAAACATTGAATTCAACATATTCTTGGTTAACTTGATCATTTTTTTCCATTACTTCCAACAATGAGCATGTCATCAACATATAGACACAAAATGACATAGCCATCACTAATGTCTTTAACGTAAACACACTTATCACACTCATTAATCTTAAATCCATTTATTAGCATAGCACTATCAAATTTTTCATGCCATTGCTTTGATGCTTACTTCAAGCCATATAATGACTTAACTAATCTACATACCTTCTTCTCTTATCCTGAGACAATGAAGCTTTCAGGTTGTGTCATGTAGATTTCCTCATCCAATTCTCTATTTAGGAAAGCAATCTTTATATCCATTTGGTGTATTTCAAGATTACAATGCTGCAATAGCAATTATCATCCTAATGGAATTTATCTTTGTTACAAGAAAATACGTATCAAAGTAATCTAGGCCTTCCTTTTGTTTGTAACCTTTAATTACAAGTCTAGCCTTATACTTATCAATTGATCCATCTACTTTCATCTCCCTTTTGAAGATCCACTTGGATTCTAGTGGTTTACGTCCTAGAGGTAAATCCACTAATTCTCAAGTATGATTTTGTATGATGGAATCTACTTCACTTTTAATAGCCTCTTTCCATAAAGGGCCTTCTGAAGAGCTTACTGTTTCTTCATAAGTTTGTGGTTCAGCTTCAAGCAAATAAGTCAAAAAATTTGGACAAAAGATTTTTCTACTCTTACTCTTTTCCTTTGTCTTGGTTTATTTATAGTTTCATGCCCTTATTCTTGGTCTTGACTATCATTTTGTATAGTCTTATACGTTTGTTTGGATGAACTAACATTCTAGTTTTGTACGAGTAAGGACAAACTCATATCCCATGCTTTCTCAAATGAAGATAAACCCTGTGTTCTTTCGAGCAAGGACAAACCATGTGTTGGCTTAGGCAAAGATGAACTAGCCTCTTTTGAAGATTTATAAGGAAATATATGTTCAAAGTACGAAGCATTCTTGACTCCATTATCGTGTTTTTATGCATTTTCAAAATTTTAGATTCATACATAAGAAACCGATATACACTACTATTATGTTTATAGCCAATGAAAATGCAATCAATTATTTTTGGACCTGTTTTCACCTTTTTAAGCATAGGTACAACCACTTTCGCATGACACCCCCACACTCGTATGTATTTATAGGAAGGCTTTCTTCCTTTCCACAATTCATAAAGGGTTTTGTCTTCTTTCTTTTGAGGCACCTTCTTTAAAAGGTAATTAGCAGTTAAAACGGCTTCTCCCCACACATTTTGAGGTAACCTAGAACTTATCAGTATTGCATTCATAATTTCTTTCAAGGTACGATTCTTTCTTTCAGCCACGCCATTAGATTGAGGTGAATAAGGTGCTGTGGTTTCATGTATAATTTTGTATTATGCACAGAATTCACCAAATGGTGCTTCATATTCATTACCACGATCACTCCTTAACACCTTAATCTTTCTATTGAGTTGATTTTCAACTTTAGTTTTATAGAGTTTGAACTTCTCTCATCCTTGCTTTTAAGCAGATATACATAACAGTATTTTGTACAATGATCGACAAATGTGATAAGATACTTTTGACCATCTCTTGTTTGTATAAATTTTAAATCACATACATCATTGGGAATTAACTCAAGCGGTTCAGTTTTCCTTTTAATTGATTGGAAAGATGATCTTGTTAATTTTGCCTCAACACAAATTTCACATTTATGTTTTAGATTTATATGGAATTTAGGTATGTGATCCAAGTTAATTAACCTTTTAAGATATTATAATTAACATGTCCTAGTCTACCATGCGATAAATTAGAAGACTCAAGCAAATAAATTGAAGAGGTATTTTCATTCATGCAAGTGATTACAGTTACCTTGAGCTTAAATAGCCCATCAAATACACACCCTCTCCCCACACACATTCTATTCTTGGACAAAATAATCTTGTCTAACTCAAACACCATGTGAAACCCATGTTTATTAAATATATATATATATATATATATATATATATATATATATATATATATATATATATATATATATATATATATATATATGTATATATATATATATATATGTATATATATATATATATATATGTATATATATATATATATGTATATATATATATATATATATGTATGTATATATATATATATGTATATATATATATATATATATATGTATATATATATATATATATGTATATATATATATATATATGTATATATATATATATATATATATATATATATATATATATATATATATATATATATATATATATATACACACACATATATATATATATATATAAACTTAAATGCTATATTATCTTTATTATAGGAAATTGAACTTTTTCTTGAATAAAATTAATTGATATTAATTATATATGTATATATATATATATATATATATATAGAGAGAGAGAGAGAGAGAGAGGGGGAAATAAATAGAGTTAAATGCTTTATTATTATTATTATTATTATTATTATTATTATTATTATTATTATAAGAAATTGAGCTTTTTGAATAAAATGAATTAGTATTAATTATTTTTCACTTGTATTTTTATGATTCATTATTATTATCATTGGAAATTGAATTTTTTTGAATAAAATGAATTAATATTAATTTTTGGACTTATATATATATATATATATATATATATATATATATATATATATATATATATATATATATATATATATATATATATATATTATTAATTATTTCATAATCATATTTATGAAAAAGAAAAAAGAAAAAAGCCTAGCAGCCCAAAACTGACAAACCGAACTTTTTCGATTCAGTTCAATTCTTATATTAATTTCGGTTTGGTTCGGTTTATAAAATTTTGAAAGTTCGGTTTTCCGAACTGAACTGACCGATTGCATACCCCTAGATACAACGGTAACTAAGTAACTTTGAGCACTACAAAATTACTTCTCCATGAACTAGAACCATGCTAACTTTATTTCCAATTAAAAAATCTTGAAAACTTGAAAATTTTCTAAAAATACTTCAAGAGCTTCTAAGAGAAAGTTAGAGAGCAAAATCTTTTTTGGTGTGTTTTGAAAAAAGAAAAAGACCTCCTTATATAGAAATCAAGAAGGCTAAAATGAGTATAAAAATATTAAATATTTTACCCATAAATGTAAAAATTACAAATGCATAAATCTACCATTAAAAGAAAAGTTACAAAAGAAGTAAATCTATTCAATTTTTCATTCTGTTTTTAATAATTTCTAAATTCTAACTTAAATTTTGGATTAACTTAGTCTAAATTGAATAGTGTATTTTTAATATAAAGACAATATATGTATCCACTTAGTTTGAATTTAAAAAATATCAAATTTTCTCAAATATTTCTTCGTTGGACTTACAATGTCACAAATTAAGATTTAGAGTTCAATGCGCACAAATCAATCTAATTGTAGACATGCATGCTTGCACAATTTTATCCTCAAAATGACCATATGTACATATAGTGGTGTATAAACGGTTGGTTTGATTCAAAATCAAATCAAATTGAAATAACCTTATTGAAATTCATATTTTTATCAAATTAAACTGAATTGAATCTATAGTGAAAAATCAAACTAAATTGAACCAAAAAATTTAGTTTGATGGATCGGTTTGAGCTAGTTTTATTATTATTATTTTTTTTGCTATTTCTCTTTTTTATATAAATGTGAGATAAAATGCAAGTAAATTGTAATATTTGCTTTTAATATATATATATATATATATATATATATATAAAGTTTGGTCAGTTCAATTTTAATAAAAAAATTTTGGCAAAAATTGAACTAAACTGAAACTTAGTTTGGTTATAAATTTTCAAACTGAACAGAATCAAAATTTTTTAAAAAATTGAATCAAATGGAATCAACGAATTCGGTTCAAATTTTTTATTTCAATTTGATTTTGCACACCCCTATGTATACACACTTATAAATAGCATGCATGTTTAGTAGAGGTATAATTTAGTTTTGGGGAGTCTCTCCATTTCCCTTCTGCAAAAAGATATCATTTACAGACATTTAACTTGAAACTATATTTAATATTCTGGGTAAATAAATTTCATCCATTGTCTAAGTTTACTTCGTATTAGAAACAAAAAATAAGAATAAAAATAGATATATAGTTTAAAAAATCCTATTATGTATTTATTTTTTAAATAAATTAAATAAAATGTAATAACAATTTATAATAGGATTAGGACACCTAGGGATTCACTATAAATCAAGAAAATCTACTCCAATATGGAAACATAAAGGAACTTATATTTCCTTTTGAGAATGAATATGGACACCCAGAAAGTAGTCATCTATTGTAATTCGAATAGTGCACATCCTTATCGTACTACAATTAACGTCCAAAACACTCTTACATAAAAGGGTAAAGGTAGTCACATTATAGGAGATAGAAGATTACACATATATTACATAATACATCTGTTAATTGTATTATTAGTGATTCTTATAATCTTTCCACCAGAATTTGGCATAAGCATCGTATTAGACCCATTGAAAAAGCCGACATCCATTCCCGTTATTTTCTATTTGTGCAGATCTTCATTTCGGATGGAACAAGTGAACAGTCAGTTGATCATGGTGAACAGTCTTGATAAACAAATTTTGAAATGTTATATCATAAACTTGAGTTTATGTTGTATTATGAATCCAGATTCAAAACATTAATTATTATATGCGTCAAAAAAATTTCAAAATTGTTAATTGGTTTAGCTGGTTAATATAATAAGTAAATATATTTGAGGTGATGGGTATGAATCCCAACCAGTAATTTTCTTTTTTTTTATATATATATATATTCTTTTTTTTTCCTTTTTAAGTTATTCTTTTTTTTTCTTTTTTTATTTGTAATATTTCCAATTAAAATTATATTAATGATTGAATTTTTTATTTTTTTAATTGTTCTAATCAAATTTATATTAATTTTTATAAGAAAAAAAAATTACATTAATGATTGAATTTTTTTTATAAATATTTATTTATTTTTATAAAATTATCAGTTTGATTTCTTATTTATGTTAAATTTAATAAAACTAATAGAGTTATTAAATATTATTTTATATTTTTTAGGTAAATAATATAATGCATCAAATAAAATTCACTTTCTATAAATTTATATAAAATTAATTTAATTAATAATTTATATTATTATTTATTTAAATTAATTATAAATTAATATTTTTATTTTTTATGATATTAAAATTTTGTTGTAATATTTATATTATTAAAATAATATCTAAAATTTTTATGGCCAGAAACTAATTTATCAAAGTTCATAAATCATATAGGATAAGTTTATCAGTTATAAAGTATAGGTTTATAACATATAAAACATTAATTTATCACTTTTAAAAAATATATTTTTTTCTCTTACTAGTACAACTAACAGTAAAAAATAATGAATCTACATGTGATTTATGATGAACATCAATGTTATATCTAATGAACATGATAGTTATATGTAATGAACCTAAATTTTAAATATAATAAACATTATAATTATATGTGAAATATTAAAGAATAAAAATTATAAATATGAGGAATGAATAAAATTAAATTATAGAATAATTAAATTATGAATCTGACAGTAAAAATAAATGAATATGCATATGATATATCTAATGAACTTGATAGTTATATGCGATGAACTTAAACGTTATATCTAATGAACCCGATAGTTATATGTGATGAACCTAAATTTTAAATCTAATAAACCTCATAATTATATGTGAAATATTAAAAAATGAAAATTATAAATATGATAAATTAATAAAATTAAATTATAAAATAATTAAATTATGAATATGACAGTAAAAGTAAATGAATATGCATGTGATATATCTAATAAACCTGATAGTTATATATGATGAATCTAAACGTTATATGTAATGAACCTGATAGTTATATATAATGAATCTAAACTTTAAATCTAATAAACATTATAAATATATGTGAAATATTAAAAAATGAAAATTATAAATATGAAAAATGAATAAAATTGAATTATAAAATAATTAAATAATGAATCTGACAGTAAAAGATAATGAATCTGTATGTGATATATAATGAACCTGAATGTTATATCTAATAAATCTGATAGTTATATGTGATGAATCTAAATGTTAAATCTAATAAATCTAATAATTTAAAGTTAATATGAATTTATAGTTTATAAATAATAAACCTGCACTATATATTTAATAAATTTATAAGTAATAATTAATCAATATATTACTTATAAGTAGTGAACATGATTATTATATAAATTATATTTGACAGTGAATTTTTAATGAATTTATTATTATTTAAAAAAAGATTTGATTTTTGAAAATTCATTGTTATAAAAAAGATAAATATGATATTTATCTTTTTGTTAAATTATCTTTAAAAACCATGTAAAAAAATTACCTATAAAAATATTAAAATTCATAAATAAAAATTACATTGAAAAATTAATAATATTAAAATTAATTATCATTATAAGAATCAAATAAAAAAAATTTAACCATTAATATAATTTTTTTCAATATTTTTGATATTAAAAAGCAAAAAGAAAAAAACTGAAAAGAAAAAAAGAATAAATAAAAAACTGAAAAAGAAAAAAAATAAAGAAAAAATGAAAAAAGAAAAAAAAAAAAAAGAGTTTTGTTGGGTTTGAGGTCCCTAAAATAATGTGTTAAACAATTGTGCCAACTTGTAATGTTAATATTTTACTACACATATTATACTTATTATAGTCCTAAATCTATAGTGTTATATGATCCCAAGTCCATAATATAAATAGCCTCAAATTTCCTTTTAATAGTTATCAATTGATAATATTTAAAACTAAATATCATTTTGGTAAAATTAAAACCATTTAAATATAAAAATATAATAAAAAATTAATTTTCTTATAAACGAAATGAATCTTATTTCATTCCTTTATAGAACCATCTAAATGTACGCTAAGACAAACTGACAGGTTAGCATATTTTGACCCTTTATTTTGCTAAAATAGGTGGTCATCCCATTACACCAACTTAAATCCATCAATCCTTCGTCAAGCAGAACAAATCCATCTAAGAAATACATCCAGATTATTTCTGCTAATAATCACATATTTTGGTTCATGGGCTTCTTAAACTACGATGGCACTGTTAAATGTCTGCAAGATGGTTTTCAAGCTCATAGTTTGCAGTCTATGTGACACTATTGTTTAATGTAATTGCTAAAATGCGACTGGTAATTTGGAGGGAGATATAAATATGAAAGCAAAAATGATATGCCTACTAATGTTAGTCGCTCATTAGCGACTAACAATAGTCGTTACATTTTACTTAAGTAAAAGGCAGCAAAATAGTAGTCGCTAAAAGTTTTGGTTTAAAATCATGTCTCCTTCTTTTCCCTTTCATCTTCTTCTTCTTCTTCTTCTTCTTTTTTTTTTTTAATCTTTTTCTCTCTCTATAAGATTTGTTGTAGCTACCACCCACCACTGATTATGGGAGGAAATTTCACTGCAGCCGTTCTCTCTGTCTCTCTCTCGATCTCTCCCTGTTAGCTATTCTAGGTACTGTTGAATTATTTTCTTTTTTTACTTTTTTTTTTAATTTGTTAATTTTTGCTTTGTTTCACCAGTGTAGGAGTTATTCTCAATATCCGTTGTACCCATCATCTTATCTTTGTATATATATATATATATATATATATATATATATATATATATATATATATATATATATATATATATATATATATATATATATGGTGTCCCTCTCACATGAAAAGACCCACAATTATTTTGACAAAAAGAAAAAAAAAGTCAGTTTTCAGTGCCAACAATTATTGATAATTGATGCTTAGTCTTTGGTAGCTGGAGAATACAACCTATATATAAGCTGTATCTCACTCTTTTGAAGCCTATATAAAGGCTTACTTATAATCATTGTGATACTTCAGATACCAAAAAAAAAAAAATTAGAGAGAAAGAGAGACTATGAGCTCTAAAAGAAAAAGAGATAATTCTTACAAGTGAGTGAAATTTCTTGTAGATGAAATTATGAGATTTCCTCATCTTGTGAGTGAGTGATTTTGTATTCCCATTATTTGATATAATGGATATATTTCGGAGTTTGTCCCATGGACGTAACCCAAAATTAAGGGTGAACCACACTAAATTACTGGTGTTATTTTTATGATTATTATTATTCTGCATTTATTTTGTTAATTATACCCGTTGTGCCCAACAAGTGGTATCAGAGTCGCTTGGTTGATGATCCCAGCCCATTAACATTCTTAGTATGCTTTGTGGTTGCAGTATAGACGGATCTTGCACATCAGAAAAGATTTTATCGTGACTAAGTAAATTTGCTGTCCTGAGCATTGTTATATTTTTAAAAAAAAAAATATACTGCACAAAAGAGAAAAATACGATGAGTATTTTGGTGTGATCAGTTTTAAAAATGAATGTCAACTCGATAATTATTTTTTGAAGTAAAGTTTTTGCAAGGTACTGTTCATGCAAAATTTCAGAATTTGTTGATATTTGGTAATGTTAGTGGCACTATAGCAACCCAGCCCATCAGCAAATAGTAATGGTACTGTAGCGATCCAGTACTGTAGCAGAGATCTATACTGTAGCGATGCAATACTGTAGCAGAGATCCATATTGTAGCGATCCAGTACTGTAGCAAAGATCAATACTGTAGCAGAAGTTCGGCCCAGAACTATAGCAGTCAAATCCATCACTGTAGCAGAGGTATTGTTCATATAGTACTATTCATGGAAAAATTTGATATCTGTATTTTTTAGTGCAGCATTGTGCGATTAAGTGTATGTTTAGGAAAGTTTTGATTCAAAGACTATAATTGCCTAAGGATGGACCGTTTGTGACCCCTCTAGTCTTTCCCGGTGCATTTTTGTCATAATTATTGCGCACTATAGCAGCATATAATTATTGTAACAAAATACAATTACTGTCGTAGATTGAGGAAATGTCAGGTCAAAGGGTAAAAATTGGGAAGTTTGATGGCATTAACAATTTTTCTCTATGGCAGAGAAGAATGAAGGATATTCTCATTCAACAAAAGGTTCATAAGACATTATTAGGCAAAGAAAGTAAGGCCGCAATAGTCACTGATGATCAATGGGAGGAGTTAGATGAGATTGCAGCAAGTACAATTCATCTAAATCTCTCAAATAGTGTCTTACAGAATATTGAGTCGAAGGATTGTAAGACTGCCAAAGAAACATGAGAGACTTTAGAGAATTTGTATGTGTCAAAGAACCTTGCAAACAAATTCTACTTATGGAGAGAATTGTATCAAATACGAAAGGTTGAAAATGTGAGCATGATGCAATGCATAAGCAACTTCAACAGCAAGCTTTCTCAACTGTCAAAGTTCAATGTGAAATTCAATAATGAAGAAAGAGCTGTGATACTTATGGCAACACTCCCTTCATTGTATAATCATCTTACCATAACTTTGACTTATGCAAAAGATAAGATGGAGTTTGAAGTAGTTGCTGAAGCCTTGTTGTCTTATGAGAAGCAAAATAAGGAAAGAGATCCAGAAGCATAAGCTCTTATTACAGAAAGTAGAGGTAGAAATAAATCTCGATGAGGAAGAAATCAAAATGACAAGTCCAGAGGAAGATCAAAGTCGAGAAATAAAAGTTTCTCATGCTATCATTGTGGCAAACCAGGCCATATTAAAAAAATTATCGATTATTGAAACAAGGTGAGCCAGAGAGTAGTCAACAAAAGAATCAGGAAGAAAACACCACTGCAGTCATCACAATAGAAGTAGCAATAGTAGTAGACCAGTGTCTACATGTTGATGATGATATGACTGAGTGGATGGTTGATTTAGCCACTTCTTTCCACATCACTCCAAGCAGAAAAATGTTTACTAGGTACAAAGCTAGCCACTTTGGAACTGTGAGGATGGGAAATTCAACACGTTCTCTAATTGTTAGAATTGGCAATGTTTGCATACGGACAAATATTGGCTGCCAATTGACATTGAAAGATGTGAGGCATGTTCCAGAATTACACTTCAATCTTATATCCATGAAAGCCTTAGATAATCAAAGTTTTGAGAATTATTTTGGCAATAGCAAATAGAAACTTTGTAAAGGATCATTGGTTGTGGCAAAAGAAAAGAGTTGTTACACGTTGTACAAAACCCATGGAGAAGCATGTGAAAATGAGGTTAATGTAGTAGCTAAATCTTCACCAAATTTATGGCATAAAAGATTTGGCCATATGAGTGAAAAGGGGCTTCAGATTCTTGCCAAGAAGAAGATTATTCTTATGGAGAAAGGCATTAGGTCAGATCCTTGTGACTATTGCTTATTTGGAAAGCAACATAGAGTTTCCTTTAAAAGCTCCGCTATCAGATAAAAGAATGAATTAGAATGTGTATATTCTGATATTTATGGTCCCATTGAAGTTGAATATTTAGGAGGAGCCAAATTTTTTGTAACTTTTATAGATGACTCATCTAGAAAAGTATAGGTGTATCTATTAAAGACAAAAGACCAGGTGTTTCCAATTTTATAGAAATTACATGCCATGGTGGAAAGAGAAACAGGGAAGCAATTGAAGTGTCTCTTTTCAGACAATGGAGGTGAATACACTTCCTATGAGTTTAGAGATTATTGCTCTAAACATGGAATTTGGCATGAGAAGACAGTCCCTGGAACTTCTCAACATAATGGTGTAGCTGAAAGGATGAATCGTACTATTATAGATAGAGTTAGATGAATGTTGAGAGCAAGCAATCTTCCAAAGTCATTCTGGGGAGCGGCTATTCAAACTGCATGCTATCTGATCAATAGATCACCTTCTGCTCCATTAAACTTTGATATTCCAAAAAGAGTATAGACCAACAAAGATGTCTCCTACTCTCATCTGAAGGTATTTGGATACAAGGCATTTGTACATGTGCCAAAGGAGTAGAGACAGAAGCTTGACAATAAAGCCATACCGTGTATCTTCATTGGATATGGTGATGCAAAATTTGGGTACAAATTTTGGGATCTAGTAAAGAAGAGAATCGTGAGGTGTAGAGATGTGTCTTTCATGAGGACCAAATTTTTGAAGATTTAAATAAAGAAGAGCAGTAAGCTGATAAAGATAGTATTGACCTGATTCCTTCTCAAACTGAAAGAGAAGTGGGAGTTCAAGATGCAACTGATGCCATTGAGATGCCTCATGATGATGATGATGATGTTGAGGTTGATGTACCAGCACAAGAGAATGGTAATCAGAGGGAGCAAATTCAACAACGTGAGATTGATGTACAATATCTCAGAAGGTCAAACAAATCACACAAGCCATCTACAAGATACCCAAGGTTAAAATATGTTAATCTTACTGAGAAAGGGGAGCCATAATCTTTTCAAGAAGTCTTAGATCATAAAGACAAAAATAAATGGATAGAATCCATGAAGGAAGAGATGAACTCTTTGATGAAAAACAACACCTATGAATTGGTGAAGCCTCCCAAAGGCAAAAAAGCTTTGACAAACAAATGGGTGTTCAAATTGAAAAATGATGGAAAGACTAAGGAATGTCTATAAACTGCAATGATGGATAGACCTAAGTATGTCTATAAATTGTAATGATGGAGAGACCTGAGCATGTCTATAAACTATAATGATAGAGAAACCTGGGGATATCTATATATTGCAATGATGGAGAGACCAAGGCATGTCTATAAATTGCAATAATGTATAGACCTGGGCATGTCTATAAACTGCAATGATGGAGACACCCGAGCATGTCTATAAACTGCAATGATGTAGAGACCCCGGCATGTCTATAAACTACAATGATGAAAGGACCTATGTAAGTCCCTAAACTGCAAGAAAAGAAGTGGAGACTTCTGTTTGAGGGGGAGCACGTAGAAATCAATACTCGTGCAAGTGGTTGTCAAATGGCTGTAGGAATGGTGAAGCCCTCCATGTGATCGGGAGGGGGAGATTTGTTGTGGTGTCCCTCTCACATGGAGAGACCCATAATTATTTTGACAAAAAGAAAAAAAAAAGTCAATTTTCAGTGCTAACAATTGTTGATAATTGGTGCCTAGTCTTTGGTAGGTGGAGAATACAACATATATACAAGTTGTATCTCACTTTTTTGATGCCTATATAAAGGCTTGCTTATAACCATTGTGATAG
>CANTUT010000084.1:845000-952500 GCA_947687605.1 Reutealis trisperma
AATTTCCAACATCATCATAATGTCATGTCCTCTAACTGACCTATGGAGAAGCTAGACCAAGAACGAGACTCTCCAAACATGTGCCAGGGTCTTGTGCATTTGCTGAACATAGTTGAAAGATGGTAAGTTTTAATATTAATTTCTATTAATTAAATTACTCTAAGTTTTATGCATATATAAATAGATATACATTAATGCAATTAGTATATTTTTCGAATACAAGTTGAAGAGTAGGAGAAGGAGCCGACCATTCCTGAACTACATCAGAGGATGCACACCTCAGAGGCTACCTAAGAATGGGTAGACGAGAGGTCAAGACAAATAGCGGTAAGTATTCTTCACAAATCAAATATTTATATATAGCTAAGTATTTATTTTTTTAATTTAATTATTTTGTTATAATTATAAATTAATTAATATGTTAATTAATTGGGTATAGAATGTTGTACAACAAGCGATGTAAGAGGAGGTGACGACTATTATAAAGGCCCAATCTAGGAGAAGGGTGAGGAGGGGTAAGACATGCTGGCCCCCGATCGTGGGCGAGAATGCTATCTATCTGCACATCATCAATGCAAATAAGAGACAGTGCTTCATCTACTAGATTGAAAGCCAATGCATTGCATATCAGGCTCACAGCCCCTCTTAACTAACACAATGCCCCTATTGACTGAGGATCGTGTTCGACAATTAATTTGGGAGAGATTCAAAGAGAGCTTCAGTTCATAGTATGACGACTTCTCATCTACATTCAAGCGAGGTTATAATAGATTCGATAAATAATTACTAATAATTTGCGCCATCGGCCGACTGCGCTTGTTCTTGATCCCACGTACAAGCTTCTAATTGTTGACTCTCATCCTGATCTAGCTAAAGACCCTTTAGACGATGATTCACCACCCATTAATCGTAACTTCTAATATTTTTGTGTATGTATACAAAATTATTAATTTATTAAATATTATGGAGTTATTAGTTCATTAAGTATTGTAAGTGCATTTTAATATATATTGTGTATATTTTATTGAATTTATTTATTAAATATATTAAAAATTTTAATTTTAAATTTTTCGCCCATTATTTTAATTTAATATATTTTTATTTATATAATTATTAAAAAATTAATTTCAAAACATATAGCAACTAAATTTAGCTACTAAATAACTACTAGTAGCTAAATTTAGTGGTTAGTTAGTCACTATAGTAGTCACATGATTTCTAGCATGTTTATAATTTAGTGACTAAATTTAGTTTTTGGCTACCACTATTTTTTGTCACTAATTAGCGACTAATACTAATTGGTTGCTAAATTGCAACTATTTCCTTGCTAAAAAAATTTAGCTACTGAGTAAATAGCAACTACATCGTTTGGTCGCAAATTAGTTGCTAAATTAATTTAGCGACTAAATTTTTTGGATTAGCGACTACTTTTTATAGTTGCTAATCCATGATTTTCTTGCGGTGGTAATTTTCTTTTTTAGAAAAATTACACTATTGTTGTATAAACTTTTAAAGTTTGCTACATTAGTATTTGAATAATTTTTTTTATTTGATATATTTCTCAACATTTAAAAATAATCTCATATGAATATTTTTAGTTATTTTTCTATCACTGTAGTGCTGATTTGCAACTCTCACCTCTCTTGATTTGCAACTTTTTTATTTTAGTATTCAACAATCCAGAAATTTTTCTTCTTAACATTTTCTCAGTCTTAAAGATTTCATTGACCACATCTAAAATGCTTATATGAAATTATTTGCAAAAGTAGAAAAAATTGTTTGACAAAAAAAATTATTCAGACATCAAAATAGCATATTTAAAAAGTAGGCATCAATGATATAATTTTTCCTTATTGGATTTTCTCCTAATTAGCCTCAAATTTTAGCTATATATCATACTAATTTGACGTAGAAAATTTAACTTGAGATTCAATCACTTTAAATTAGCTCGCGTTCTTCTTGAAAAAAATTTTCAATTCATCCAAAAAAAGAGGGTAAATTACTATTTTATCCTTAAAATTTAATCTAATTAATTAACTTGTCTTTATTTTTTGAGAAACTAACTAATTAATTAATCTCTCAATTTTAATTCCTCAGACTATTTAGTTCTTCTGTCCAATTTTTATATTTTTTCTATTAAATTTATGAAAAATGATAAAAGTGTCATTGTATATATAAAAAATATAATTCTAATTTTATTATTTAAAATAAAAAATTTAAATTAATAAAATTATATAATAATTTTATAAATATATAATAATTATTTAATTATATAAAAAATTAATTTTATTAATATAAATATTTTTATTTTTTAATTATATATAATAATTACATAATTATCTAATAATAATTAATTTTACAACTTGATGATATTAAATATAATTATTATATAAATATATAAATATTATTTACTTTTATTAATTTGAATTTTTAGTTTTGATTTTTAAATAATAAAATTAAAATTATATTTATTTTAATGGCATTTTAGTCATTTTCATAAATTCAACGAAAACATGTATAAAAACTTAAAAGAATGATTAAATAGTTCGAAGGAATTAAAATTGAGATATTAATTAGTTAATTTTTTAAAAATAGAAATAAATTAGTTAATTATATTAAATTTCAGATATTAGATAATAATTTATTAAAAAATAATGGCTTTGAGATAGATATAATGTAAATTAAATTAGATAATTTAAATATAGTTTAATAAGCCCAGCTCTGAATCTTGGAGCTAGAATTGTGTATACCATTTCCATGTTTTTGCTTAGAAAGGCATCTGCCGTGAAGGACCAGAGTTACTTTCTTCCCATGTCACATTCATGCTTTATAGTTGCGTATTGGACAAAGGGCAAAATATTTATTTGGATTTTTTTTTTCATTTATTATCTTTGGGTGCATGGTTTCACCATAATATAATTGTACATGCAATAAACGTTTTCTGGTACTTCATGTACTTCCCCCTTAAAATGAAAAAATATATATAATTCTTTCACGTTGAATTAAATTCTTATTTTTTATCTGAATTTATTGAATAAAACATCAGAGATGCCTTAAAACAATTTAGTTAAATTGATATTCCTATGATACTTGTATTATTCGACCTGCTTCAAAATATTATTAAAATAAACAAAAAAATATATGATAAAGTTATTAATACAATTCCATAAAGCAAAAAGAAATAGATGGAACAATACAAAAAATTAGCAAAATCTATATAAGAATTCTCCATTACCATCATAAGATTAAAATTCTAATTAGATCAGTGAAAATTTTAATTAAATATATTTATTAATAAAAAAATAATATTAATTAATTAAACTAGACAAATCGGTATCAAAGAAATCACATCAAAATTCATTTATGAAAGCTTAATTAAAACTAGTCAATAATGAACAAACTGTGAAGCCTAATCTAGGATTCACCATAGAAGCAAGAACAAAGAAGAATACGACTTCTGTAATTCATACAATCGAGTAAAGTAAGAGAGAGAAACTGATACAAAAATGTTCTACTTCAAGTCATTTGAATTGATCTAGCAAGATAATTGTAAACTAAATTAACCGGTAAGGTAATTAGACAATTATCAGATAAACTAGACAAATCGGTACAGTAAGTTGGTAAATATGATTAATATGCTTTGATACCATATTAAATTTTTAATATAAATTTGGGAGAACCAACTTTAAAAGCTAAATTTTGAAGTTGGTTTTCTCAAATCTATATTAAAAAACATAGCACTGCTATCAATATTTTCATTGGTAACTGTATGCATCTCCCTTTGCTTCTCAACCCTAAGTACCATAGAGTAAGCCTTATTGACGCTTGGTAATGGATCCATAATCAAGATCTAATTTTTGACATGACCTTAAGACTCATTAAGTCCCATAAAAAATTACATTAACTTGTTTAAATTTCCTAATGTTGCAACTCCTCTGGTAGCTCCACAATTACATGTAGAAATAGCCATCAAGCACATTAGTTCATCCCACAATTTCTTAAGTTTGGTATAATAGACTGAAACTGACATTGTGCCTTGTGAGATAGAGCTTATTTCTCTTTGAATTTGATAGATCATGGAACCATTGCTCTTACCAAACCTCTCTCCTATTTCCTCCCATAATTCCTTAGCACTATTTACATATAAAAAGGCATTTGTCAAATCTTTTGAAATTGAATTCAAGATCCACGAAATGACCACACTATATACTCTTTGCTACAATTCCTATGTCTCATAATCTTCATTTGGCTTTTCACATTTCCATCTATAAACGCTAACTTCTCTTTTGCTCTGAAAGCAATTGTCATCGATCTGCTCCAAGAAAGGTAATTTTTACCTATCAATGGTGCACTAACCGAGATCATTACTAGATGATCTGAGTTCTGAAGCATGAGAGGACCTCCAACAACTCGATCTCTATTATTATGATTCTTTGCAGCTTCATTCCTATGTAAAACTATATTTTCTCCTGCTTCTCCCATTACTGGAAAGAAACTTTAAGTAATCTCAATACACACTTTAATGAATCAATTAATCAATCATAAACCTACCGTGGCAAAGGTAGGCTCTGATACCTGTTAATGTAATCAATGTAATATTTAGGTGTATCAAAATCCCATTATCATGGCCTTAGTTTGAGCCTAGGATCACTCCCTCTTCCCTTTCTTGTACCTCCCCTTTGTATATAAATACTTGTATATTTCTTTTAATACAACACATCAATACAATATCCAATTCTTCTCTATCAATTTCTTGTCCATTAACAATACCAATAACGTTAAATCATTCTCAAGTTAAACATTGTTAATATTTTTTTTTTCAAAAGAAATTGTAAAAATAAGAAAGGAGAGAGAAAATTCTAATTTAGATAGAGTATTGGATAGAAAGGAGAAAAATTAAAATAATGAAACTCATAAACCTCAAATTTATTGTTGTGAGTACTCCATATGTAGTTTAAGTTTAATGATTAATTTTTTTAATTCTCTAAAAAAAAGAAAAGAAAACTCATAAATCTAAAATTCATTTTTTAAATGTCTATATCTATTTCAAGTTTAAAATTTGATTTTACCATCTAAAAATAAAAATTATTCTCATTCAAATTATTTGATATACATATGTTTTCGCCTATTAAGGCTGTGTTTAATAAATCATAATATAATATAATTTAATGTAATTAAATGTATTTCTAATATAAATATTACACTACAAATGTATTTGATTATATTGTATTATATTTCATTACGATCTACCAAACATATACTAATCGCTTAAATCTATGCATATTCTATAAACTTTGCTAAAAATGTAAGCAATGAATCTATCTTTGGTGTTAAAAATATAGGAAACATATTTAAAAAAAAAAAAAGGGGTTTTAATGAGATTCGAATTACTATCTAAAAAGAAGCTATGTTTTCCCATGCTATTTTTATAAATAAAAATAAGAAAACAACTCTTCTTGTTTTTATTACCTAATGCTTATAGCTTGAAAAAATTTGGAAATATGCTTATAATTTTCTAAGTTAGAAAATAATGCAACTAAACATGTAATTCTGTTTTCTAATTTTCCTAGAGAATCTCTTAAAAAATTAGTATTACTTTCTACAACTAAATAGCCCCTATAACTTTGCTAAAAAAATGAAATAAACTTCTCTTCTTGGACAATTAGAAAACACGCCAAAATTAATCTTGCTACATTCGCCTTAGACCTAATGACTTAATGGGGTAAAATGCACTGAAAGTCACTAAATTTTTGCCTATTTTCTGTTTTGGTCATTAAACTTTAATTTTTTACAATTTAATCACTAAACTTTAATTTTTTTTCACTGGTAGGTTACTAAAATAATTCCAATGAAATAACTCACCAGAAAGTTGATATGGTACTCCAAATAAGATGACACTTCATCAAAATTGATGACATAAGCATGCCACATCGTATTAAGAGGTTTTTAAAATTTAAAATTTAAAAAATCAGATTTTTAAATTAAAAATTAAAATTAAAATATATTTATTTATGTGATGTGGGATGCTTATGTCATCAATCTTGATGACGTGTCATCCTACTTAGAACACCACGTCAGTTTTTTAGTGAGTTATTTATCGAAATTGTCTTAGTGACCTGTCGGTGAAAAAAAATTAAAGTTTAGTTATTAAATGGTAAGAAATTAAAATTTAGTGATCAAAATAGAAAACAGGCAAAAGTTTAGTGATCTCTACTGCATTTTATCCTGACTTAATGTTTTTAATTAAGTATTGTTAAGACTTTACATCATTAATTATACGTCTTTTATTGATAAGAAATATAGATTTGGAGTTAAAGAGACGAAAACAAAATTATCTTTACATGAAAGACCTATTTTACGTTGGGCAATCAAATTTTTAAGGATACGAAGATAAACTAGTCAAGCATAAATAGTGAGAATTGTCACATGCAATGAAAAAAACCCATCAACCACATAACAAAGGATATGAATTGAAAGTTTCAAAATAGTGGGAGCAGTTTTGTGCACGAATAAAAGCTGAGTAGCTTTATATATATATATATATATATATATATATATATATATATATATATATATATATATATATATATATATATATATATATATATATATATATATATATGAGGGATGAAAGTGACTCTCAAGAGAGGCTTGGACCCTCCTGTAGCCCAGGCCCATTGCAAAGCCTTCAGAGACTATGGTAAAAGGAAACAGGGCCCATTGGCCGGACCCTCGAACGATCCAAGTCCAAAGGCCTTCGGACTAAGTGCTACTCCCCTCCTTCGCCAGCCGGATGACTTGCTGAGCAAGTAAGGGCCGAAACCCTCTGATGACATGTCCAGTCATCCAGCAGGAGGATTTGTCCTTAGACAATCTGCACCATGCCCTGACACCCCCATTACCAGACATCCCTAGGGATGGGACAGGGGACATGCGCCTGCTACCAACTTTCACCAACCAGCATGGTCGAATGACAGAGGATGTCCTTCCTCAAAAGAAATGTGTCAGACGCACCTAACACAGAAATCATACAAAAGGGAAAGAAAAGTCTAAGTATAGGTAGTTGAAACTTTGCATTCTCTCATCCCTTTTCTTTCACTAAAATACTCTAAAGAAATGACTAACTTGATCGTCGGAGGGTTAAAGCCAGGCAAAAGGCCCGGCTCCTCCCTGATCCTTTTTCTTCTCCTTCGCAGGCATCAGGCTTAAGCCCAAGAAGAGAAGATCCAGCCCATTCCTTTTTCATATTGATCAAGCCTGATCAAATTGACGCCGTCTGTGGGGAACGCGAGCTGATCTTTCTCTCAACTTTGCATTCCACTTTCATTTGTCTGTGAAAGAAGATTACCATAATGACGAACCATGATGATCTCGAATCCTCAACTCCCTCAAATCCTAGACACTCCCTTCCAACACCTACTGATCCTCCTCTAGCAACTCCCATTGACCTAAACATGTCACTCCAGCTCCTTATCTCTCAACAAAACACAGTTAGGTCTAGCCAAACCCCTCTGAGCCTTCCAAATCCAGACTAGCTCCTGCATTGCAGTTTATTAATACTATAGCTGCTTTTGTAAGGAACTCCCAGCAATAGACTCCCCAGGCACATACCCTCGTCGCTGTTCCAAAAGCTACCCCAAGAAGGAATGTTGCTCGAACCCTGGATTATGAAAAGCAATCCCAAGGAGTCCCAGGGGTTAATGAAGAACAACTGGTCCACTTGGGTGGAAATGTGGAGGGAAGGACGGAAGAGCATCGCGAAGGAGAGGAGAGTTCGACCGAAGAAGAAGGGAGTACGCAAGCTTCGCTCCCAGACAATGAACGTAAGTTTTTGCATGGAAAAAATTTTCATGCAAATAATACGGAACGGGGCGAAGGAAGGAATAAGGGGAAGTGTGAGTACAAAGAACCAAAATACAGAAAAAGAGAAAGCCCAAGAGGAAGAGAACAGTATAGAGGGGAATATTCTGTTGCTAGTCACCCCTCGAGGGTTCGAAGCAGAAGATCACCAGTTAGTAGCAACAGCCGCAAAAAGAAGGAAGAGGAGGTGAGAGATGCTATGAATAAGTTTTTAGAAGAGATGAATCAAGGTTATGACAGGAAAACCATAGATACCACCCTAAAGCTCACCCTGAAGTCTCCTTTTACCAGATCCATCAGGGAATACGTTATGCCTAGCAAGTTTAAACCGCCGGTGTTGAAAAAGTACAATGGGGAAACCAATCCCAGGGTCCATGTCATGGACTACAAGCATGCAGTAGAATTGCAGATGGCGGATGATGAGGCTCTATGTAGAGCGTTCAGGGGATCATTGGAAGGAGCTGCAACGAGATGGTTTGATAGCTTAGAAGAGGGCAGTATCCGTTCTTTCATGGAGCTGGCCAGATCCTTTATGCACCGATTCGCTTCTAGCATCCCGGTGGAAAGAAAGACTCAGTATTTGGAAACGGTGGTGCAAAGGGAAAACGAATCCTTAAGGGATTACATGGCTCGATTCAATTGAGAGGCGTTGAAAGTCACGCACTTGGACCAAGCCCGAGCAGTGGAAGCGCTGCAGAATGGAACCTCTCACACGGATTTTCTCAAAGCCCTTTGCTGTCATGCTCCCTGTACCCTGGAGGATGCAATGGCACTGGCCCAAAAGTATGTACGGCAAGATGACGCTTTGGCCTTTAACCAAATGGCTAAGCGGAGAGCAATAGAGATCATTCCTAGAGAAGAGCCGAAGGCAAAGCGAGAGAAGAAGGTGGAAGAAAAGCGAGATGAGAGGTCGACTGGCGGACGAAGGAGGGGAAGAAATAACCAATCACGATCTAGTTTCGACCCCAGCAAATTCACCCCCCTCAATGCCAGTCCAGCCGAAGTCTTCGCAACTTTCAAGGAGCAAAATATATGGGCTCGCCCCAAACTAATGGTGCCTCCTCCAGAGAAGAGAGACCAGAACAAATACTGCCTCTTTCATGATACTCATGGTCATAACACCAATGATTGTAGGCAGTTGATGGAGGAGATCGAAAGGTTGATCAAATAGGGCTACTTGAGGAAATTCATAAGGAGAGAAGAATCAGGCAGAGCTGGCCCTAGCGAAGATAAAGAAAGACACTCGGGAAGAGTAAATGATGGCTCGACAGGGACCATTCATTGTATTATAGGAGGGACAGGCGAAGCTCACGAAAGCAAAAATTATACGAAGGCCTTAGGTAGGCGGAGCGAAAGGCCCGAATACGTTTACTGTGAAAGAGGGGGAAATCGACTAGAGAGACCAGATGGAAGTACCCTTCGCACCCCTCACGCTGATCCATTGGTGATCCAAGCGATTATAGCCAATTATGTAGTTAAAAGAATCCTAGTTGACGAAGGAAGTTCAGTCAACCTGCTGACAAGGGAAGCATATTTAAAGATGGGTCTCAAGGAGGAAGATCTGGAAGAAGTGGGAAATCCAGTTCGCACTTTGGATGGAACGGAGGTCCCATCGATTGGAGTGGCAAAACTACCCTTCACAGTTGGCACCACCCTCGAAAATGTAACCACCATGGCCACATTTGTTATCGTCAGGACACATTGGCATATAACGTCTTGATGGGCAGGCCATTGCTATATGACCTGGACGCTTTGACAAATATCAGACACTTGATAATGATGATCCCAAAGCCCAATGGCGAAGTGTTTCACGTCTATGGCAGTCAGGACGAAGAAGCAGAAAGGAAGATAAATAAAAAGATAAGAAAGGGCAAAGTCGCTGCAGAGGAGGTAGCTGCAGTTGAAACTGTTACTCCCGAGAAAAGAACTGAGCCTATAGATAAGCTGAAAAAGGTAACGGTTGAAAGAGAGCTCGAAGAGTTCTTGATGGTCATCTCTTCGTTAGAAAGTGAGCAGAAGTCGTTCGCTCACCAGTTCCTGAAGGAGCACATCCACAGTTTTGCCTGGTCTTCGGCAGAAATGGGAGGGGTAAAACCCGAAGTGATAATGCACTAATTGAATGTAGATCCCACCTGCAGACCAGTCAAGCAGAAAAAGAGATGCTTCAGATCAGAGCGGCAAGCGGTCATTGATCGGGAAATAGACAAGCTCCTGAAGGCAAAATTTATCAGGGAAGTGCAATATCCAGAATCGCTAGCGAATGAGGTGCTAGTCAAGAAAGCGAATGGGACTTTCCGGATGTGCGTAGACTTCACGGATTTGAATAAAGCTTGCCCAAAAGACTCTTTTCCATTGCCCATGATTGATAAACTAGTAGATTCGACGGCTGGGTATGGATTTTTGTCGTCCTTAGATGCTAAACAAGGATATCATCAGATCAGAATGCACCCGGAGGATGAGGAAAAGACTTCATTCATAACAGAGAAGGGTACATATTGCTATGTGTCAATGCCCTTCGGCTTGAAAAATGCCGGAGCCACGTATCAACGCCTAGTTAATAGAATGTTTAAAGATCAATTAGGCAGAAACTTGGAAGCATACGTGGATGACATGATCGTGAAAAGCAAAAGCTTCGAGGACCATATCCGTGACTTGGCCGAAGTGTTGGCAGTAATGGAAGAGTATGGGATGAAGCTTAACCTGGAGAAGTGTGCATTCTTCATCCAAGGAGGCAAGTTCTTAGGCTGCATGGTGAGCAAAAGGGAAATTAAGCCCAATCCTGACAAGGTGAAGGCCATCTTAGACATGGAACCTCCGAAGAGCGTGAAGGACGTTCAGAGGCTGATAGGGCGAATCGCCGCATTGAACAGGTTCATGTCTAAATCTGCTGAGAGGTATCTCCCTTTCTTTAAGAAGTTGAGAAAGTCAGAGACGTTCGAATGGACAGAGGAGTGCCAGATGGCATTTGAAGAGCTCAAGGCCTTCCTAAGCTCAAAACACATTCTGAGTAGGCCTTTGCCGGGTGAAGAAGTATTAATCTACTTATCCACTTCAGACCAAGCAATCAGTTTGGTGTTGATCAGGGAGGAAGGAAAGGTCCAGAAGCCCATTTATTACTTCAGCAAAGTCTTACAAGGGGCAAAGTTAAATTACTCTCCGATAGAAAAGCTAGCCTATGCTTTAGTGCTCTCCTGCCGAAAGTATAAAATATACTTACAATCACACCAAGGAGTAGTTGTGACAGATCAACCCTTACAGAAGGTACTTCATAAACCAGAGACTTCGAGAAGAATGTTATGTTGGTCTGTGGAGTTAGGTCAGCACGGTTTGCAGTACAGGGTCAGATCAGCAATTAAAGCTCAAGCAGTGGCGGACTTTATTTCTGAATGCTCCTTTGGCACCAAAGATGGGGAGGAGACCCAACCCCTAAGGAAAGACACTCATCGATAACGCTATCGGACCTTCAGTGGGAACTCTTTGTAGATGGTGCTAGCAGTAAAGAAGGAAATGGTGTGGGCATCATACTTAGAAGCGCTCAAGGATTTTCACTGGAGTATGCTTTGGGACTGAATTTTGAAGCCACCAATAACAAGGCAGAATATGAAGCAGTGATCCAGGGATTGCTCTTCGCTGATTGCCTTCACGTAGAACAACTCACGGTGTATAGTGATTCGCAATTGGTGATCGGGCAAATAGAAGGAGAATTTGAGGCAAAGGAGCCGGCCATGGCCAGGTATTTGCAAAAAATGAAAGAGATAGTTCAGAGAATGAGGGACAGAGGAGTCAGGCTATTCTTTCAAAAGATCCCCAGAGAAAGGAATTGCAGAGCAAATAGTCTCAGCAAATTGGCCGCCTCTCGTCCAGTCGAACTCCCTCAAAAAATCTATTTGGGCACCTTGGCCTCCTCCAGCATCGCCGAAGGAGATGAAGTTATGGAGATTGAAGAAGAGCCGTGCTGGATAGACCCCATCAAGTCTTACTTGGAAAAGGGAGAACTGCCCGAAGATGCCCAAGAAGCCAAAAAGGTCAAGCGAAGAAGTGCTTATTTCTCCTTGGACAACGGAACCTTATACAAAAGAGCTTACTCATTGCCCTGGCTGAGATGCGTAAGGCCCAATGAAGCCGAATACATCCTTCGGGAGATACACGAAGGATCCTGTGGAATGCACATAGGCGGAAAAGCGCTGGCAGCTAAGGCGATTAGGCAAGGGTACTATTGGCCGAGGATGAAAGACGAAGTCATGGCATTTGTTAAAAAGTGCCCCTCCTGCCAAAAATTTGACAGTAGAAAACATGTTCCAGCAGCAGAGCAGGTCCCTATTTCCAGTGCATAGCCCTTCGCTAAGTGGGGGAGAGACATAGTCGGACCCTTCCCCGCAGCATCAGGTCAGAGAAAGTTTCTCCTAGTGGCAGTGGAGTACTTCACCAAGTGGGTAGAAGCCGAACCTTTAGCCACTATCACTGCAGAAAAGGTGATCAACTTCTTATGGCGGAACATAGTGTGCAGATTCGGCATTCCCTATCAGCTCATTAGCGACAATGGCAAATAGTTCGATAATGCTAAAGTCAGGTCCTTTTGTTCAGGGCTTCAAATCAAATAACATTTCTTATCAGTAGCCCATCCTCAAACAAATGGCCAGACGGAGATAACAAATCGGATTATTCTACAAGGCCTGAAGCGGAAATTAGAAGGATATGGTCGAAGCTGGGCAGACGAACTACACCATGTCCTATGGGCATACAGAACTACTCCCAGGCAACCCACCGGAGAGACTCCATTCAGCCTGACCTATGGCACAAAAGCAGTAATTCCAGTGGATATAGGCCTCCCCAGTGGAAGGATCAATTATTGCGAAGACAGACACAATGATCAAGCCAGAAGAATCGATCTGGATCTCCTAGAGGAACTCAGGGAATCGGCCAGCATTCGAATGGCTAATTACAAGCAAAGAGCTGCTAATCATTTCAACAAGAAAGTAAAGCACAGAGTGTTCGGCGAAGGGGATCTAGTAATGAGATTCTTAGAGGCTACAGGCAAATGTGAAGGCACAGGCAAGCTTGCACCCACGTGGGAAGGACCTTTCCAAGTAAAAAGAGTCCTAAGTCCTAGCACTTACAAACTTGTAACCCTAGAGGGAGTGGAAATTCCTCATACATGGAACATCTAGCACCTCAAAATGTATTATCAATAACAATAACAGAAATGTTGTTTGCCTCAAATTGTCTCCATTCGCACTAACGAAGCCTCACCAAGAGCGGGAAGAACTTTCCTAAGGGGAAGCCTAAGCCCTAGTAAATCTAGACACGAAGCCTCGCCAAGAGCGGGAAGAACTTTCCTAAGGGAAAGCCTAAGCCCTAGTAAATCTAGGCACGAAGCCTCGCCAAGAGCGGGAAGAACTTTCCTAAAGGGAAGCCTAAGCCCTAGTAAATCTAGGCACCAAGCCTCGCCAAGAGCGGGAAGAACTTTCCTAAGGGGAAGCCTAAGCCCTAGTAAATCTAGGCACGAAACCTCGCCAAGAGCAGGAAGAACTTTCCTAAAGGGAAGCCTAAGCCCTAGTAAATCTAGGCACGAAGCCTCACTAAGAGCGGGAAGAACTTTCCTAAGGGGAAGCCTAAGCCCTAGTAAAGCTAGGCACGAAGTCTCGCCAAAAGCAGAGAGAACTTTCCTAAGGGAGAGCCTAAGTCCTAGTAAATCTAGGCACAAAGCTAAGAAGGTCTAATGGGAGGAGAAGGTGAAAGTGCTTGAACTCCTATTGGAACAGAAACTTCGCTAAGTCATTGCACAAATGCTTGTTGGATTACAACGTGAATGTGATGATCCCCATACAAGTAAAGCATACGCAAAAGCAGAAGCATAATAACTGTATTATTCGTGGAAGTAAATGTATTACATTTATTTACAAAAGAATGAAATACAAAAGAATGAAATACAAAAGAATAAAATACAAGAGAATGTAAAAAATGTCTAAGGCGAAGGATCGCCTGGAGGAACCACTGTTACAGAAGATGGCAGAGGCTGGTCATTCGAAGGATCTGACTGAATGACAGATAGAGGTTCGGCTGAGGCAAGATCCATCCTAGAAGGAAGTCCTTCGTCTGCATCCCCTTCGCCACCGCTAGAAACTTCGGGAATGGGAGACGAAGCGGGTCCATCCTTATCCCAAGCTAGGAAGTCTTCAGGCCGTAAGAGGCCTTCATCCCCCTCAGGAATGGGATCTTGGAACTCTGAAAGGTCTGGCGCCGGAGGCTCTTCAGCAGCATCCAATTCAGATACCACTTGCAGCACATCAGGAAAATGCTCCACTGCATCACAGAGAGTAGTGTTATAATACTCGACTGCTACCTTATAGGTGTGGTATGTGATGATGTCATCGAAGCTCTTAGACTGCATAAAGTCCCTCACAGCCCTTCGCCGACCTTCTTCGGCCTTGTTAGCCTTCTCAAGTGCAACTTGAGCCCGAGTAGTGGCTTGTGTGTATCCAAATTCTGAGACTCAAAGTTCCTGTTGAGTCTTCTTTAGGAGTTCTCGAAGACTAGGAACCTCTTTGACCTCTCGGGCAAGCTCTTCATTAGCACTCTTCAACTTGTCCAGTTGCACGCTGAGATCGACAATGGCTTTGTCCTTAGATGCCACTGCCGCAGTTAAGGCGCTAACCTCTTCTTCGGCCTTTGAACGAGCCTCTTCATGGGCCCTGGATTATTCCATGGCCTCCTCAGCCTTTGCCTTCGCAGAAGCCAGTTCTTCCTCCCGGCGGGAACATAATCCCAACCTATCCTCCACCGCCTGTCGGGCGTCTTCATAATGATCCCTCAGAAGATCGAAATCAGTCCTCAAAATTTTAGAATCTAGAAGCGTCTGCAACAAACAACAATGATTAGGCAATGTGCTAAACGGTCACAACTCAAGTGAGCAATGAATTTACCTTCTCTAGCAGAGTCTCTTGCCTGGCAAAGTATCCTCCACAGACCCAAAAAGAGGCCTAGGGGCCGGACGCAGGAAGGGCACAGGGGCCAAGACTGTGGCGGTGGGAGCAATGGAAGAAGGAGGATCAGCAGATGCCTCGACTTCTCCGAGCGGAGGTGAATCCACTACTACAATCTCCGCTCGCTCTCCGATTCGTGGCCTCTTACTTGGTGGAGAAGCCTCCTTTATTGTCCTCTGTGGAGGGGCTGACACTCTTACATCGTGAAGGAGTCTCTGAAGCAGAGCAGGCCTCCGGAACGGAAGTGGTTGAAGTTACCGCCAGTGGCCTATTACGACGAAGGAACTCCCCCACTGTTAATTTCCTCTTAGGGGGATGAAGAGAGGAGACACCTTTGATAGTAACAACAGCCCCTGGCATGACCCTAGATGAAGCAGCAACTGAAGGAAATGCTTCGTCGGGTGCAGCAACAACAGCCCCCTGATCAGCCGCCAGCAAAACAACAGCTGAAGGAAATGGTTCGCTGGCTCCGGAGGGAACCATGACAGGTGCCAACGAAGCCTCTAGGAAAGGCTCCTGAGCAGGGGTGTTGCTTCGCCCACAAAAACTGCAAGGTACAAGAGCAAAAACATTCACACATTCAAATAAGCAAATAAAGATACAAGAAAAAACAAATGATAATGAGAAGGCAAGAAGTTGCCTTTGTTTCTTGAAATGAAGGCCTCCCCTTCGGTCGCAGTATTAACTGGGGAAGGATAAAGCCTCCTGAGGGTCGCAAAGTCAGGATATGAAATCCATTGCTCCTGAATATACTTCTCCCAGGCTTCGACCTCCTCGGCACTAGGAGATCTCCCGGGTACGACCTCCTTCGACCATCTCAGATATGTCCCTCGGATAACACGAGGGTCTTTATATGATGAAGGTGATGGGGGAGAAGAAAAGTTACCTGCCCCAGCTTCAGCCACAAGGGCACTCAAGTCATCCACCAGGTTTTTCAGACGGGCCTCAAATTCAGCATTAGGAACGTCTGTCAGAACCTTCTCCAAGTCCGCCAGTTGCTCTGCCCCCCGAGAAGAGTGAGCAATTAGGTCAAGAACATTGGGGATGGGGAGCTCTTTTACTTTCAGCTTGGGCGGATGAGGTACGGATGCTCCCTTCCCCTTATCACCCGCTGGAGGAGGTGGAGGCAGAGGAATGGAAGCCTCAGAAAGCCCTGAGATTGAGATACCCCTCTGAGGAGCAGGCCTTGCAATAATGGGTGCAGCTCGAAGCGGAGGAGTACCTCTCTGCACAACAGGAACAGAGCGATCAGAAGCCTTAACAAGTCGCCTTCAAATTATTCGAATGGACTTCGCATTGGCCACACTCACCTGGGCCCCTTCTGACCCAACAGTTGAACCGGATCTAGCGGAGATAGGCTTCGTCGGCTTTTCCTTACGAAGCTTCGCCGATGAAGACTGCAGGGCGGAGGAGGAGCGCAAACGAAACTTCCCCGTCTTGAGGTCAAGAATGGGAAGCTCAGCATCTTCGCTGAAGGGTCTTGGAGAAACCCCTTCTGTCTCCTTCATGATATCCTGATAATGTGCAGGATCCTTGGCCTCCACTGTAATCGAAACAACAAACACAGCAACAACAAGATCAATACTCCACAGTCAATTAAACCTATAACAAGTGAGGAGTGAGGAGCAGAGTTACCTCTTATATCTTTCAGCAAAAGTCTAGGAGTTGGAAGGCCATGCTCGTCCTCCGCGTAGAAGGAGGCCATCATCTTTTCAGAGTTATAAGTATAACCCTGATGGACCAAGGTCCTGAGGTTCAATTTCTCCTCAGTGGACAGCCTCTCAGGCCACTCAGTAAGGCCTTCAGTGGGACGCAGGAAATGGTCGGGGAAACCAAATCCAGGGGATTTATCGCCGAGGCCGTCAGTGACCTCTGTCAACTCGAACTTGCCTCTCCAGTCCTTCACCTTGTTCTCTTTACCAAAGAAAAGGCTCCTGCGAGGCCTAGCAGAAGTCATATAAACCCCTGGTGACCTCTGCGCGCTCTGGATCCTGTAAAAGTATTGAAACAGGCGAGCAAAAGGATGAATGCCATGAGCGAAGCATAGAACTTCGAAGACGTGCATGTCCCCTATGGAGTTCGGGGTCAGCATCATTGGATTTACTCCGAAGTAGTTGAAGCATTCAACTTTGAACTTCGTAGGAGGAAAAAGAAGACCAGCTTCCAGCTGGTGGTAGAAAATAATGTAGTGCTAGTTGTCTTTAGGCAGAGCAGCTTTGGGGTAGCTGGAGTAAACCCTTTCGTGAGCCTCAGCCCGGCGGAATATGAACTGAGTGCTGCCTTCCAAGTTCTTACCGAAGGCCAAAAATTCAGATGTTTTTGCAATAGGGGCAATCTCCCCCCATTCCTCCTCCAGTATCTTTTGGTAGTGGGAGGAGCTCACTTGGTCCCTACGGGGAATATTTTCTTTTTTAGGGGCCATTGGAATGAAAGAAGAAATAGAAGCAAATGCCAAAGAACAGATATGGGAAAACCATGAAAAATAGGAGATTCGAGAGAATGAACAAAAAGTTCTGGATATGGGAAGGCAAAGGAATATATATACTGAGAGCGTCCTCGGTAACCGCCACAGCAATAAGTGGGGGCATTAAATGGACGTTCAAAATTTAAAATCCATAGAAAACTTAACCGTCTGCTGCGACACGTGGAAGAGTGGGGAGAACGAGGAGACGTGCATTCAATGCCCGTTCTGGCATTCAATGCTTATTCTTGTCAGTTGTGCATGCATTCAATGGCTGTGTGACCTTCCATCTACCCTACGAAGGCTGTCTAGAATGCTGACGGTTCCTAGCACCTCTGATCCCTTCGTTCAGACGAAGGTTATCCTTCGAGAAGATGAAGTGAATGCCTAGATCGAACGAAGACTCCTAGCAAAATGAAAGCCTCTCCTAAGACAAGGAAATGAAAGGACCTCTTCGCCATTCAAAGCGGAAGCAATTCTCTTCGATCAAAAGACCCCAGAAGATAAGGGTACAAGGATACGAAGCTGTTTTACTAAGGTTCAACCCTTGGCTCTCTCCTTAATAAAACAGGGGGGCCCCTGATGAGGGATGAAAGTGACTCTCAAGAGAGGCTTGGACCCTCCTGTAGCCCAGGCCCATTGCAAAGCCTTCAGAGACTATGATAAAGGAAACAGGGCCCATTGGCCGGACCCTCGAACGATCCAAGTCCAAAGGCCTTCGGACTAAGTGCTACTCCCCTCCTTCGCCAGCCGGATGACTTGTTGAGTAAGTAAGGGCCGAAGCCCTCTGATGACATGTCCAGTCATCCAGTAGGAGGATCAGTCCTTAGACAATCTGCACCATGCCTTGACACTCCCATTACCAGACATCCTTAGGGATGGTACAGGGGACATGCGCCTGCTACCAACTTTCATCAACCAGCATGGTTGAATGACAGAGGATGTCCTTTCTCAAAAGAAAGGTGTCAGACGCACCTAACACAGAAATCATACAAAAGGGAAAGAAAAGCCTAAGCATAGGTAGTTGAAACTTTGCATTCTCTCATCCCTTTTCTTTCACTAAAATACTCTGAAGAAAGGACTAACTTGATCGTCGGAGGGTTAAAGCCAGGCAAAAGGCCCGGCTCCTCCCTGATCCTTTTTCTTCTCCTTCGCAGGCATCAGGCTTAAGCCCAAGAAGAGAAGATCCAGCCCATTCCTTTTTCATATTGATCAAGCCTGATCAATATATACATCCTAAAGTACACTTTTCAACTCATATCTTAGTTTAGTAATAATGTGAGGCTATTTTTTAAGTGAATGCCACGATTTAAATCTTAATTATATTCGATCTAAATGAAACAAAATTAAATATATTTGACTTGAATATAAATTTAGAGATGATAATTTTAATCTACCCTAATGATAAATTTTTGCTTCGCCTATGGTAGCGTGACAGTGATGAATTTAATGGATCTTTTCACCTATTTCAAATATGATTCCCTCTGAAAATTTAATCCAACTTAGAAAATAGATATTTTTATGTAATTATAGCAATATCTATAATGCTTTTATTTGAGTTTCAGATTGTTTATAAATTAATTCAGAAATTTGTCCCCATTGCATTAGGTTCTCTACTTCTTCTTAAATCATTTCAGGCTGCCGTTTTGGTAACAAGACTAAGTCAGCCAACTGCATTTTATTAGGTCTCGTCCAAGCACCGGCCTGGTCCATTAGAGGGAATCATGATGCTCATTCGGATTTAGACTCATGATGGAACCCTTGAGTTCGGATTGATTGATTTTGAAAATAATTTTAGGAGTCGCCACCCTAATTTATTTTTAAATGAAAAAATTAAGAAAAAATCCAATTTGACTCCAATTCATTAATTTTTTACTTTAATTTGCCTATGGATAAAAAGCCTTGAACCAGGTTGAATTTGGAGACTAGGTTTTTAGTTTTAAATAATTAAAATTTGGCTCTTAAATTTAATTTGATTTTGAAAAATTGATTTAATGAATGACATATATTATAAGGTGATAATTGTAAATAAGATGCATGAATATGACATGAATGCAAGGAGAAAATAAAATATCCACAAATCAAAAAGGGAAAAACAGATTGATAGATATTTGGATTTAGATTTCAAACATGCCTACGTACCCCATTGAATGGGAATCAAAATCCACGTAGTTCGTTCCACAATTAAGTGAAGGAGTTTAGGAGTTGATCATATTGATTTTTGTTTAGGTGTGTTGTGAATGAGGAAAAAGACTGATACTTTTGCTTTTGGTGGGCAAAAAGTTTTACCGGACCAAAATTTTATTTTATCAGGACCGAGTAATTGGATGGATTTGAAGATTAATTAATTAATTAAAATGATTAATTAACTAATTAATACAATGAAAATGGTGGATGGATTAATTAATTAAAAAGATTAATTAATTAATTTGGATGAAAGGTGGGTTAAGAAAATGATTAATTTTGGAGGATTAATTAATTAATTAAAAGGATTAATTAACTAATTAATATGATGAAAATGGTGGATGGATTAATTAATTTGGATAAAGGGTGAATTGAAGAAAATGATTAATTTTATTTAAAAAAAAGTGATTAATTAATTAATTGAGTGATTAAAAAAAGAGAATTTTAGTTAATTAAAAAAATTAATTAACTTGGTTGGGGTGAGGTAATTAATTAATTAAAAACATTAATTAATTAATTATAGAGTGATTGGAGGGACAAGAAAATATGGATTTGAGGATAACAATCTGCTCAAATTCAAAGGGTAAAGAAAATTGAGGAAATGAAGAGTCTATTTATAGGCAAATAGAGTTAAGAATAATTTAGGTAATGAAAATATGAAAAGACAATGAAGGGTAGAGCTAGAAAAGGCTGAAAATTGGACTGGACAGGGTAAGAGGGTTATTTCCTGTGCAGGAGGGGGCTCACTGGCGTTAGAAGATTGCAGCGCCCTGTGCGGCACTACACCAGGCTTGTGCGGCATCGCGTTAGGCACCTACGGCGTGCCGCATGCTTGCCATGGGCATGCCACGTGGCGTGGCACATTTTTCGAAATCTCTCTTTTTTTATTCTTATTATTTTTTTTAAAGATTGGTTGTTGGTTTGGATATTTGGATGTTTGATAGCAATGTAATTGAAAACTAAAAAATTTTCTTTCGAGAGACAACTGTAACGGTTTCGCATAATATATTAAACTCAGCAAGTGCGAAAACTGCGCTTGGATGATGAGGGTGCAAAATTAAGAGTTCACACATTTATAATTAAATAACAGTCTCTACTTCCTCTTTTGATGTATTATACTAATGGCTTGCCAGAGCTAGATGCTATTATGTTTCAAGTGTAAATCATAGAAAATCAATATGATGCCAAATTCTAAATAGTCAATTGCTTTATAAGCACAATAATGTAACACGTATGTTGCATCATCCTTCTTACTAGATAATTATGAACATATCCTTCTATGACTATGGTATCAGCATATGTCCCTGTTATCCATTCTCCATATTCTTTTGAAAAGCTATTGGTGGAATTTTTGTTTCTCTTTATTCAAAGTAGGTGAGCTAATTTCTTATTTTTGCTTCTTGCCAAAATTTTCCTCTATCAACCCCTTTATCACAACATTTACCACCCTAATAACTTTTTTTTTCCTTCCATAAGGGTCTTCATATTTATTTGGCCTCTTTGGGATTTTAGTTTTCCTCTTTTATCTTTATTCTATGCCTTCCACTCTCCAGTATTGAACTATTTTAATATCCCTTCTTTGATCAAACGATCAATGTCATCCTCCAATTGCCAACACTCCTTTGTATCATGACCATAATCCCTATGATACTCATAGTATTTGGATTTATTGAGTCGCTCAAATGATTTATGGTTCAATGGTTTAGGCCACCTCATATTGGCTTTGCTTTGCTATTGTACCCATATCAGTACTTCATCCTTTGATTTGTTGAGCGGGCAAAATCCAATATAGGATAAGGCCTTTTAGATGATCTCTTAACTTTTTTTTATTCTTATACATTCTTGCAAGTATGTCTTCCTTTTTTTTCTCTTTAGTATCTTATTCCTACCATCTTGTTTGTACACCTTCCATTTTTCCTCCAATTCAAAAAATATTTGAGCTCTTAACATTAATTCTTCAAAAGTTTTATGCAACTCCAAGCTAAGTGAGTCAAACATTTTCCCTAGTTTGCATTTTTCATCATGGCCTGAATTGCTACCTTATAGTTCAACTCTTCAACCTGATTGGCCAGCTTTTGAAATCTTCTAATATATTCTTTGAGTGATTCACCTTCACCCTCTGACTAATCTTTACAGATCTATACACTTCTTAATAGGCTCATGCATGATAAATTCCCCCCATAAAAAGCACATTGCTAGTTCTTCGAAATTATGGATTGAAGCTGACTTTAGGTTCAAATATGAATCTTGAGGCTTCCCTTTGAAAGTGGTGAAAAAGACTCCACATAGCATGAAGCATTACTAATAGAAGGTTTAGATCCGAGTATTTCACCTTTGTTAGAAGAAACTTAGTCACTTGGAGAAGTAAGAAGCAGAAGGTAGTTGCATTATCTAGTGTATAGGCTGAGTTTCGTGGCATGACCAAAGGACTTTATGACTCCTTTAGTTAAAGGAATTGTTAAAGGAAATCAGCTACTCATCTAGGCCAACTATGAGATTTTGCGATAATAAATGAGCTATAAAAATTGCACAAAATCCTGTTCAATATTATAGGACAAAACATACTGGGATAGATCAATATTTTATCTCCAAGCCAAGATAGTTCAATTTCCATTTATAAAATTAGAAAAGCAACTAGCGGATATTCTCATAAAAGCGATTTCAAGCAAGGTGTTCCATAGCTCTCTAGACAAGGTAGGCATCAAAGACATTCATGCTTCCTTGAGGGGGAGTGTTGGCATGAGCTATAATTTGGAATTGATAGTTAGAATCAATTAATTCTGAAAAATATGTATCACCATGATCCTAGCCATGTCTAATATAAATAGTTATTACTTTCCATAATTAGTAGCCTTGTAGATACTATAAGAGCAAAAACTTATATTTATAAAGAAATTAGAGGAAAGACTGTACCATTTTTACAGTCTTGAGTGAAACTCGAGGTTGAAACCCTCCATTGACCAATTTTTGATGAGTAAATCTCTATGAGAAGATAAGGTTTATATATTTTAGGTTGATATGAGCAAATAACTTTATAATAAGGTGATTTCAAAGGATCAAAAGCTAAATAAAGACTACAAATTTCAATAGTGTGTCTTGGTGAAGGAAGTACAATGTCTCACTCAATAGCAGGATTATAAATGTAAATTTTGCTTAAGGTAAATAAGTGTCAAAACTAGAACACAATAACAATCCATTGCAAGATGAATGATTTTCTATACTTGAAGAGTCATTAACAAAATCTAGAGTTTTAAATTGACAAAATCTAGGGTTTTAAATAAGCATGAAAAATGCTTAGAATCAAAATTTCTTTTAAATGGTAAGACTTACTAATGAAGAGGGTAGTAGGGAACTACAGGTGAATAGGCAATGAGAAAAGAGAGGATTTTAGATGAGAGAGAGCCAGTGCTTTGAGACGCACTTGAATTTAAGGAGAGATTTAATGGGTAGACGGAGAAGAGTTTGGGTTAAAAGATTATAATGTGGGCAATTGTCTTTACTGATGATGACGGTAATGAAAGGAATATCATTTTGATTTTGATTCTTTTAGCAGAAAGCATGATGATGGAATTCTCAATTTTGTTAACTTAAATTTTTAATGTCTATGGCCTTATTTTTGGAAGATATAATTTAGGAGTGTAATTTATAAATTCTCTAACTTCCAAGTTGACTTTGTAAGAGACGATTATGCAGTAAGCTACGTTTGATTCTTAAGTATGTTTAAATTAAGTATAGATAATTTAATTTAATTTTTATTTTTAATTATTTTTTTTATTGACAGTGAGCCGATGGGCCAACCAATAACATATGTTATAACTTATAAGAGATGAAAAAATGAAGTCCTAATGCTCTCTTGGGTCAAAAGTCAACAAAACCACCTAGCTTGCTGAGAAATCTTCCATGAGAAAAAAATTTTGCATTTCAAGCGTTATTATTGTTATAGGGAAGCAGATAAACACGCTATCAAAGAAGAATGAGGCATAAGCTAATAAAAGTAGACATTGCAAAAAATGATGACCTCCTAATAGACATTGCATGTTAGTAGACCTATTCATTGGGTTAGACTTTATACCTCAATTTATGAAGAAAATTATTGGTTAGTTATGTTAAGCCATTGAATATTTTAGCGTTTGGAAAATTCAGATCCGACATATGAATATGTTTATGTTATTGGCAATGGATCTTTGAAATACAACCATGTTTGTCATCAATTTTAAGTGAAAGGAATTTAAGGAAATGTCATTCAACAAATGAAAAAAGAATATGCATATAACCAACAAGGAAAATTATAACAGGTAATCGGTATATTAGAAAATGGTGCACCCTCACTTATATTTATATGGAATTTACCTTATATAAATATAGACTATAACTACCTCAATATGAATATATGGTGCATTGAATAATTACTCAACCAATAATTGTTGTTCAATCGTAATTATTTAGAGCCCATTGGGAATGACAAATCGTTTGATAGTGAAAAAAAAAAAGAAGGAATTTTTATACTCATTTGATTGTGAAAAAAAAAAAAAAAAAAAAAGAAGGAATTTTTATACAAACGGCCTAAAAAACGAAAAAAAGATACTTTTTTACCACCTCAATATTTTTTTTTTTGCAAAAACAGCCTTGAATTTGAAAAAATAACATTTATAACTTTCAATTCATGCGCTTATTTCCATTTTTTACTTTTTTTTTCAAATATTTATTCAAGATATGACTTATTTATGACAATACTTATCTGAATGGTTATCAAATTAGGATTATCAATTTTTTAAGGTGATGTATTTATATTTGTATAAATTTGGTTGAAAATTCATTATTTGATAAATAATAATTTATTTTATAAAATTTAAAATTAATTTTTAATAGAATTAATTAATATCATTTAAAATTGATTTTGAAAATTTCAAGTGGTATTTATATGTTTGTAAGTATATATTATTGTTATCTTAATTTCTTTTTTATTTATTCTATTTTTAATTAATAGTTTTAATTAAAATTATATGTTTCTTCTCCATTAAACAATTTTATCGGTTTAGTCTAAACAAAAAAAGTATACAATAGTATATCTATCACAAAATTTGTATTAATTATATTTCACATCTCATAAATTTGTACATTTTATTTCTTTTTTTTTTTCAAATTAGTTAGATTTTATTTTTTTTAACAAAAAAATATATATAGTATCAATTTTAGAATTTAAAAATCAATATAAAATTAGAAACATTAATCTCTTATTAAAAAAAGAATAAATCATACAAAATAGTATACATTATCATAAAATTTAGTGTTCTTTTAGTACAACACCAAATAATATACATTATTATAAAATTTAGTATTCTTTTAGTATACAATTCTCATCTAAGACAAATTCAATATATTTTCAGAATGTAATTAGTATCTATTACTGTCTATACAAGTTATATATTTCAAACAAAATAAAAAGTCGCAGTAAATAGTATTTATTAAACAAAAAAATTATACTTCTTCTAGCAAATAATTAATATTTAATATTGTTTAATATTTAATTTATATAATATATTAAATAAAATTTAATATATTTCTATAATAAAATTAGTATCTATTACTTCTTATATAAGTCATGGATTTCGAACTAGATAAAAGTCACTAAACAGTATATATTAAACAAAAAAAATATTTATTTTTAGTAAATAATTAGTATTTAATAATTTTTGAATTTATTTTTTAAGAAAATTAAAAAATTAAATATTAAAATGAGATAATTTTTCAAAAGAAAAATCATAAAACATTTAGTAGACTAACTTAAAATATTATAAATTTTATTAAATTAATGATTCATTATAAAATAAACGTAAAAGGATAAAAATGAAAAGAAACAAAAAATATTAAAAAAGTAGACAGAAAGGTATAAATATAAAAATATTGAAAGGTTATAAATATTAAAAATATAAAAAATAGGACATATCGTGTAAATTTATAAAAAGAAAATCTGTAGTTCAAACCCATTCTTTTTTTTGGTCAAGGCGCAGAGACATGGAGCAACGTATAGAGAAATGCCGAGCAAAGCATAGTTAAGTCCACAATCCGTTTTGATTGAAGCCCATAGTACATTTCCGCATAAAATAGCCCATTTATGTATACTTGCCCGCTAGCATGTAATTTTCCATTTTCATAACACGAATAATTTAAAATTTCAGGAGCTAAAAATTTATTTAAACAGGCCCGCCAAAACAAACTAATCCTATTGGTCACTTAACATATCACACAGATCGCAATCCGTTTCACACTTCTCTAAGCTTTTGTCAACCGTCGGTTCCCAATTAATCCACGGCCCAAATTCCCTCCTTCCAAAAATATTCAAATCCGGCAAGATTTCGTCTTCCCGCCTTTCTCCTTTCTGCGCTATAAAATAATCCCCAAACATCTCTCGTTCTCATCAATTTCTCTCATCTTCTCTTACTTTCTAGGCAACCAAACAAACAGACAGTTCCTATTTTTAATTTTTCACCTCAATGGCTCGTACAAAGCAAACTGCTAGAAAATCAACTGGAGGAAAGGCTCCAAGGAAGCAGCTGGCTACGAAGGCTGCAAGAAAATCAGCTCCGGCAACCGGTGGAGTCAAGAAGCCACACAGATTCAGACCAGGAACTGTGGCATTGAGAGAAATCAGGAAATATCAAAAAAGCACAGAGCTTTTGATCAGGAAACTTCCATTTCAGAGACTGGTGAGGGAAATTGCTCAAGATTTCAAGACTGATTTGAGATTCCAAAGCAGTGCTGTTGCAGCTTTACAGGAGGCAGCTGAAGCTTATTTGGTTGGGTTGTTTGAGGATACAAATCTGTGTGCAATTCATGCCAAGAGAGTTACTATTATGCCTAAGGATATTCAATTGGCAAGAAGAATTAGAGGTGAAAGGGCTTAGATTCAGTTTGTTTTCTGGGTTCTTTCTCTGTTGTTACTAATCATTATTTAGGGTTTGTTGTAGATTGAAATTTTAATGTGGTTTGTGTTTGTCTTTTGAATGGTTGAAATGTAAAATCAAGTGGAAATCGAATGGTTTTTAGCTTATTAAAAATATTGCAGTTCACATGTTTGTGAAAAGTTCTCCATGGTTGGTCCTTCTCTTTCTGTACTACAAATGACTTTATTAGTCTCTATTAGTATTAAAGATTTACAAGGCAAACCTTGTTTTAATCAATTTGGAATTGAATTCTAACTTTTTAATTCGTCATTGGCTGGATTTGGTTAAAAAAGTTAGTGAAACCAAGTGTCTGTTTGGGTTGAATTGCAACTTGAAAATAAAATTGGAAAATCCAAGTTGCAAGAATCCAACTGACTTAACATCAAGCTTTGTAATTACTATCTTTTATTATTTTATTGCTTTTTTTTTAAAAAAACAAGAAAACAGGAAATCAAAGACTTTATAATTAGTTAGTTACAATCTTTTGTTATATTATTGTTTATAATTGGGCTTTTTGCTTTTGTAATTATTATATATGTTCTTTTGAAGGTTCTGTTGTAGAAAATTATTATAAAATATGGTTAAAGTGGCAGTGGGTATTGGCAACAATGTTACAGACAACAAGATGGCATGCTGTGTTCTGTCTCAGGCTCTCAGCTGCTCTTCTTTTCTGCAGTAATATATATACATAACATTTGTAATAAAATTACCAAAGGAAATAGCAAATTATTTAATAGATCGTAATAATATGTAATATAATATAATTAAAAAAATTTTTAATGTAAGTTTATATTAAAAATATATTTAAATATATTATATTATATTTTTTTATAATTTATTAAATGTACTCTTAAAATTAAGTGAAAAATATTAATTTGGTTAAAATTTTATATTTATAGTAATAACATGTACAAAAGTACACAATCTTCAATTTCATTCATCACATGGAATTAAATAGATTGGATTGGTTACTTTTGAATTTTAATTATAGTTGAGTTTTAGTCATTTTAGATGTCTTTTTCATACATATTAAGACAAAATTATTTTAAATTTATATATAAATTAGATTATTCGTTAAGTTTGAACTATGAAAAAGATTTTGAGTTAAATGGTGGATTTTAACTCTTTTAAGTCATTGGATTTTTCACAATATTAACAATTTTTTTTTAAAAAAATAGAATTGATTCTTTTGTTTATTTAAATTGAGTCAAATTTAAAATTTTATTTGTTTTTCTATTTTAATTTAGGATAAATGAATTGATTTCACTCCGATTTTTATTTTTACAAATCATTTAAAATTTTTATATTATTTTAATAAAATTTTGCAACATTATTATTTATGTCCAACAAAATTTGATAAGCTTGAAATGGAATTGTTTTTATTTTGACGTATATATATAAAAAAAAAAGAATGAAATGATAGCAATATAAAAAGCAGAGGGATTCTCTTGCCGAAGGAAATATGGAGAAAACGAAATAAGAAAAGGCAAAAGACATGAGTGGAGAAACCAGGCTAGAAAGCAGAAACAAACCCCATTTATTTGGTCTCATTGTGCACTCTTTTGCCCCCCATTTCATATATATATATATATATATATATATATAAGAAAGGAAAATTCTTAAATATGCTTGATGTAATTTTACACTAAGAATATGTTTGGTAAATTATAATAGAATATAATATAATGTAATCAAATGAATTTCTAATATAAATTTATATTATAAATTAATTTAATTACATTATATTATATTTAACAGCTTGTTTATATAAACGATTATTTGAAATTATTACAAGTTTGAATTTAAATTTTTTGAGGAAAATCATAAAAAATAAGTATAATGACAAATTTCAAATGCTAAATATTATTTCAGATGATTAATTATTTAAATGAACTCTTATATTTTTTTACGCTTATATGTGGTTTTTACATTTTATATGATATATACACGTAGCTTTAGTATTTTCATATCTATGTGAAAAAGTAAGAAAGAAAAACTTCATGTTTTCATTCCAAGTTATTATATGCAAAACAAGACAAAGAAATAAAATCTAGTGTTGGTATTATGGGTCTTCTTTGGAGTCCCACATTAATTATCGGGGACTTAAAAGATTCTTGTATAAAATACAATAACTTTGAATAGTTGTGTAGGTTGGAGTTGCATGCTTCACAATATCTATCCCCCAATTGTCTAATGAATTAAATAGTAATCAATGATTAGCTTGAATATTAGTGTATTTCTTTCCTTTTAATTAGAAATCAAACAAAAATTGATTAGTCTGTCTAGGGCATAGTGGCAATAAAAGTTGATTCCATAAAATTAAGCACTTCAATTATATGATAAATTAATTATTATATAACTATTATAGTAAACATATACTAGGTTTTAACTAATTTTACTTGTCGTTTTGTTGTGAAAGTGTACTAAGTTTCTCCTTGAGTGACGGTTTAATGATACATGAGGGAAGACCGGTAAAAGTTCACAGGATGTGGGTTATGAAAATGTCTACATAAATGAATGGAAAAACAACACAAAATGAAGAATATATATGCACTAGGCAATATATATGATTAAGATAGGGTTAGAATGTTTCCACCCTTAATTTCCTTTCAAAGAAATGGCCTTAAGATTTTAAATCACTACAAAAATAATGAAGTTCAAGTGAAAAACTAATTAAATTTCACAAGCATGCTTGTGGCTGCAGGTTACAGCAGCTTACAAGTTCACTGTGTAGGATGCGATTTTCTGAAAAAAAAAAAAAAAAAACCTAATTGAAGTCAATTCCATATTCTTTATACTAAATTAATTGATTACTATCTTTGTGCTCCAGGTTTAGTTTATCCATCATTTTCATTACCCAACTTTTGCTTTATTTAAGATAGAACTTCTTTCACGACAAACTATATATATATATATATATATATATATATATATATATATATATATATATATATATATATATATATATATATATATATATATATATATATATATATAGGTGATTTGAATGGGTATTTATAAAGTTCATGAATGAATTGGATTGAATGAATTTGAATTAGCCATTATTAAAATATTAGAACTAAACAATTATGTAATTAAGCTCAAATTATTATATATTTATATGTTTTTAACGCATTTTTTTTAATATAAAATTAGTTCTTAACAATATCAGCATTCAGTATTTCAATTTAAATCATTAACGGTTAAAATTTAAAATACTGTTCAAATTATTTTGATTTGATTCAGTGATAGTGATTAACAACTAACCATTAAAAAGTATAATTATAAATTTAAACTTTTAAGTATCATTCGGTTAGCCGTAATGATATGTAATGTGATGTAATCAAATGTATTTTTAGTTTAAATTTACACTAAAAATATATTTAATTATATTACATTATCCTATTACAGTTTACCTAAGACACTATTAGAGTTTCAACTGCAAACTTGAATTCTTAACCATTAATTAGATTTTGCAAAATTATTCATAATAATTTATTAAATACTTCAAATTAACGGTCGGGCACCGTTATGTTAAATATGAATTTTCAGTCAGTTATCTAAAATAGACACTTAATAATATTTGCACAGATCAAACAAACCTATTTTCATCCAATGCAGCGTGCAATATCATGATTTGCTCAGTGAAATTTGAAGACAAAATTCCTCCAGTGCAAATACCGATCTAGTGAGATAAGTAGAGAAAACACAAATTTTACAAAATAAGAAAAAAGATATTAAAAAATGAAAAGTGGATCTCTCATCCACTCTCTATTTAAACACCAAACCCATTCTCAACAACCCCATAAAACTAGCCTCCATATTCCATACCAAAAAGTACCATACACAATGTCCTATCAAAGCTTTGGTGCCACCAACATAGCCAATGCTGTCACAACCGTAGATTGCCAAAAACAAGTCCGTTCTTGGAGGCTTCTTAGGTCTCTCATGCAACTCCTTATTCCAACCTGCAATTGCGCATTCATAGAACAAGAACAACAAACCACCAAAATCAACTCCTTCCCAAATTACTATACTAATTATCATAACCCAAAACCCATTTTCACTACTACTTCTACTACAACAATCACAGGCACAATTTTTGCGTTTCGTCGTGGAAAAGTTAGTTTCTGTATCCAAACAAATTCCAAATCCACAAACCCAATTCTTCTTCTTGAATTTGCTGTTCCCACAACTACTTTAGCAAGAGAAATGCAAGGTGGAATTTTACGTATAGCTCTTGAGTGTAGTAGTACTAATTTGAATTGGGATTCTCATTCCACGTCTTATTCTCTTTTGTCCATGCCTTTATGGACTATGTATTGTAATGGAAGGAAAGCTGGGTATGCTTTGAAGAGAAGGCCGTCAAAGATTGATACAGAAGCATTAAGATTAATGGATTCAGTGGTTGTTGGTGCTGGAATTATCAATGGAAAAGAGCTTAATAAAGAAGATGATGAACTCATGTATCTTAGAGCTAATTTTGCTAGAGTTTCTGGTGGCTCTTCTCAAGCTGAATCTTTTCACTTGATTGACCCTGATGGAAGCATTGGTCAGGAGCTTAGTATCTTCTTTTTTCGCTCTAAATGACTTATATTTTATTTTATTTTTTTCTTTTAGTACATCCATACGTTTTAAAACGTCAAAAAAAAAAAAAAAAAAAAAAATCAGGATTGAAACACCTAATAATAAAGTTTTCATAAAAATGATAGCAAACCCAAATTTTCAGGTTTTAAAAATAATCCTTTTTTGAGCTGTGTTTTATAACATGGCTTTCATTGGGTTGCATATTATTTATATGATTTTCATTAATATATAATTTTTTTTTAATTCTTTATTTTTATTTTTTTTACTTTTTAATTCTTTGGTTTTCTTTTTTCCTCTTAAATTACGTTGTATTATCTTTTACCTTGAATTTTTGGGTGTGACTAGTTGACTGTGTGAGTCACATATTTGTAACAAAGTGTTTAATTTGGAATATGAATGAAATGAAATTATTTTGGAATTCATGGATTATGTGTATAATATATAATACATAGCTTGATAAAGTGACTTCATATTCATCAAAAGGACAATAATTTTTGTCGGTGTATATTGGAATTATGAACCAGACATTTATCTATTTGCAAGCATCCCGTGCAGCCATGTTATATATAATGGCTTGCAAGTTCAATAATCAAATGAACTTTTTCTCTTTTCTACTCTTATATTTAGCCCTCATATAATAATCAAAATGTTATATTTCTTCATATCATTTTGCTTGTTTATTAAAAATTAAATTCTGTTTCAAAGCAGATTAAAAAATGTGCCCTTATATGTTTTTAGATTAATTAATTTAATTTTGTTTTAATTAATTATTTTTTAATAATACACTCTTTACAAAACCCTTTTAAAAATTATTTTCAAGTGTTAATCTTAAATTTTTTTTTAATTTAATGATAATTATTTATATTTTGAGATATTCGAATATAACACTTTTCACTTTTCATTCCTTTAAAAAGTTAATTGGCTTAATCTTAAAAATTGAACTCTAATCGATAAGGTAAAAAATAAACATACATGTATAAATGTTGCCGGCGTTAAATTTGGTGTCAAATCTGATATGGATTTAGTTTGCAAGAATTTACTTTATCTTCTGCTTTTATTTTTTTTTTATTTTTTTATTTTAACAATTTAGAAAGAAATTAAAAATCGATTCTCTCATTGAGGAGAAGTAAAATCCAAGTTTTTTATTTTTTATTTTTATTTTTTGCATTAGGAATAATGAGGGATTCGAATGAGTTTATTATCTTGTAGAAAAATACACTAATATTAAGTTATACTTGCACATATGAAAATTTAAGTCTAAAATTAGTGTATAACTAGATACAAATCCATATGTTACAGCGGAACTATTCATTTTGTTAATTATAAATTTCCATAAACAAATAATAAATCAAAGTATAAGAAGATGCTATATATGCAAATTGAAAATACATTGGATAAATGTCTAACCAAAATAATTCATATTTTACTCCATTGTATACAATTACATAATTATTCAATTTAGTCAAAAAGTAAATTAATATAGAAAATTCTAACTTTTATACATTAAATTGTGAAACACTTCCTTAAAAACTACATTTTTTATAGTATTATATGTTTTATCATCCTATCATCATGTTTCATATCATTTATTAAAAAATTAAAACTAATATTACAAAAAATAATGCATTCTATGATTACTTTTTTAGAAATAAAAACAAACCTACTTTGTTTTATTTTACAAAAAAAAAAAAAATGCTTTCTGCAAAAAATCACAATTTTCTTATATTTTCATAAATTAAATTATTTTTCATAAATTTTCTTAGTTGCAAAAGGAATTTTAATTTTATGAAAATATGACTTGTCTTGTGAAAAATAATAATTTTATGAAGAAATTTCTAAATTAACAAAAAAAAATCGTTTACAAAAAAATGGCTCTTTTATGAAAAATCACAATTTTTTTTTTAAATAAAACTATTTTTTGTAGTTCTTTTTAGTTGTGAAAAAATTTTAGCTTTTATGAAAATATGGTTTATTTTTGTGCAAAACAATAACATTATGAAAAAATTCCTAAATTAATGAAAAAGAAAATATTTTCATAATTATAAAAAATAGTTCTTTTACTGAAAATCATAATTTTCTTATATATTTTCATAAATTAAACTATTTTTTCTATAAAATTTATAGAAAAAAATGTATTATACTTTATTTTAAAACAAAGTAATCTAAGAATTTGTCTAGAAAAAATACATATACATATCCTTCTTGTATGAAGTACATACATTCTCATCCTAACAATACCATTTTGATGCTGTTTACGTAATCAATTCTATTAAAGCTAGGTATATACTAAAGCCTAATTATCTTAACCTTAATCTTTCATGTTTTCTTGTCAAGACTTATGTTGAGTGTTCTAAAAATTAGGCCGAACTGGTCAATTCAATTGGTTAACTAAGAATTGCTAACTAGTTTAGTTTGATTCACAGAAAATTAAAATTCTGGTTAAACCATCTTTTGATTGATTTTGAAAGGTTTTTAGCCCATTTTGATATGTCAGATTTTTATTAATAGAATATTTTTTATAAAATGGCAAAAAAAAAAAAAAAACAAAAAGAAATGAAAATTTTTGTCTCATTAGTCAGACCACCAATTTAATAGGTCCGATTGGTAAACTATGAACTGGTGACCTAATTGATTTAATCACCAATTTGATTTTAAAACACTGCTTATGTTATTTATGAAATCATATCTCTTTGCCATTTAAATAATCAAATAAAAAAACATCAAGTAAAATTTGTGTGAGACAAAAAGAAAATACAATAAAAATAATAAAGTAAATAAAATTTCATAAAATGAATTGTGGGATTTTATTTGAATTTTAAAATAATAAAAAATATTAAAATAAAAAAATAAAAATAAAAACAACATAAAAGGAAAGTTCACTTCTTCTTCTTCTTCTTATCTTTTCTTGTCAATTGTAATTCACAAGATATAGACAAAAGAGCTATCAGTTAAAATCCTAAAACATTGTCTCAAAATACCATTTTTTACTAGCCCCAATTGGAAAAATTATTATCCCTTGTCTTCAACAAAAGAGTTTTCTCATCAAAATCTAATATGGGTTTCTTTAATTCTAGCTATTTCAGTGTAACATCACAGAACACATCAAATATTGTTAATTAATCCAGCTGGATGAATTATGCATGATTTAATAAGTCTAGACCAAAAAGTAAAATGTCTGTATTGAAAGTGACTACATCAAAAATGGGATTTAGATAGTAATTATTCATAAAATAGAATTTATATTTTTTTTATTTTACATTTTATTATAAAATATAATATTTTAATTGATTTAAATAGTGATTATCCACAAGAGATATGATGATTATTCACAATATGTAATATATTGATTTAGAAAGTAATTAATTTTTATCGAGCGAAGTTTTTTTTTATTAAGACTTAGACACATGTTAATCTTAATTAATGTTTGCTGATTTAGTATATAGTAATTGATATGAAATAATAAACTTTTCTAGCCAATTCCACAGGTATAATTCTACCCTGCAGGATTTGCAATAGTTTGCCAAAATTTATCATTACTTTAAATGATAAGTGAGTTTCTTCCCCATACTTACTAATTAATTGAAGATATATATATGTAAAACAAAATAAAACTCCTTTTGCCTCCTATTTTAATAAAATCTCTAATCTTGACATTAATAATTGTGCTTTTGATCGTACTAAAATGATTGACTCTATAAATTTTTTATGCATAAAAAATATAATTGATTTAACGCAACAAAAAAAATGTAAAGTGGGGCTTTTGTCTAAAATGGGAGTTGTTTCATGAGCTGTTGTTGATTCCTCATGTTCTTCCATTTACAAATAGACACAAAATTGGTGTCTCTTCTCATTGTGTGTGTTTGTTTAATACACGTGTAAAGTGGTTTATACACGTTTTCCTCCCTAATCCGAATCATCATCTATTCTTTTCATCTCCATCAATATATATATATATATATACATATATATATATATATATATATATATATATATATATATATATATATATATATATATATATATATATTGTGTAACAACATCATTTTTTATTTATTTTATAAAATTTTATTTTATACGAAAATATATTATTTTATTATTTTTTATGTTAAAGCAAAATTAAAGTTATATTTTTATTAAATTTTATATATTCATATGATATGAAAAATGTATTATTAATTATAATTTTATTTAAATATTATATATGTGTATATATGAAGAAAATATTTTTATATTATTATGAAAGTATTATGATGTTTTTTTGAGAAAAAGTATTTGTTAACTAAAATTTCTTATTTTTGTCTTATTGAGGTAGTGATATTAGCATTATTATTATTTTTTGATATTTCAAATTTGAAAATATTTATTTATTTATTTATGAAAATACTTAATTGGATTTTAATTAACAATTATGGAAATTTTATAAGGATTAATGCTATATTATAAGGTTTATAGTTATTATTATTATAACTTTGTTATATATATATATATATATATATATATATATATATATATATATATATATATATATATATACAGTTTTAAAAAGAAGAAATGGTTGGAGGCAGCAGCTGATTAGTCCTAGTGGACCAATCAGCCGGCTACTAAATGAAAAAGAACAGAAGGGAGTTGAGACAGAAAGAAAGAGAGGGAGAGTGAGTGTTAGTGGTTGCCGATCAAGGATCTCCAACTGGCGGTGTCAAGCACCGCCACCACCATTGCAAAGCTCGACGTCCAGCGACTTCAAGAGAAGCAACGACACCACGATTAGATGACTAGCGGCGACGCAATCGAGGGTTAAAGTCCTGCCGGTACTGAAACTTTAATTGTAGATTTCGGCTGATTCAGGCAATGGAATCCCACGACTTTGGTCCCATTCGACTCCTAGTGACGAGGGCTTTTGTTTGGTACCTACCATGTCTCTTGAAACTCGCCAGAAGAAAAGATCAGAGTTATGGAGGCTGAAACTTTGAAGATGTTTTCCAGCGAGATGTTGGCAAGTGGTGATGATTTTAGAGCTCCTCGCATCGAGGCGAGCCTAGTGACATGAAGATCGCCTTAATTCGCCACTGGCAGCGATGGCGCATGGCTTGCTGGTAGTGCTTCGGCAACTGCTGCGTGTGGCAGTGGCGCATGGAGTAGATCTAGCAACTCCGTTTCGTTGTTTTGGAGCGATTCTCAATGATTGTTCAATTGTATTTTATGAGGGTAAACTCGAATCTCTTGGATTTCAATTATTGTTGTGTTATATTTATTAGATTTTATTAGTAATTGTTAATTTGATGATTTGGATTACCTGCGGAGATGATTGTTGCGAAGTTGGTGGAGTTGGAAACTAGGAGGGGTCGTAAAGGTGCATGTTAAACGTGAGTTGATGCTTCAGACATCCTTCTAGGTATCCATTGTCGCACTCCACAAGGAAAACTAATTGGAATTCGTTAATTCTGTGAGTTATATAGCCTAATATAATATTCCATTCTTCTATTTAATTAAAGTTACACTTGCAGTCATGCATTGATTGCGTTTATATATATATATATATATATATATATATATATATATATATATATGCATTATGAATAATGTTTAAAATTTTGGCATGTGTATGTGACTGTTCATAAATGTTGATGTTGCAATTTGGGTTGTGGATGTTGGATGGAAGTGCGATGATATACTGCCACTTAGAAAAGTGGATCTGTGTATGATGATGTTATGATGATAGATGAGCTTTGACTGGTGTATGACGGCTGCTGGCTTACTCATTGCCTATGCGCTGCAGCCAGTCGGTTCATCACTGTTGAGACGGCTGCGGCTCTTATAATGGATTAAGAGAATGTATTGGACTCAGAGAGCCAGAATAGGAGGATTGGCTCCCCAGATTGAGGATTAGTGTAGTATTATAGATTGTGTTTCATTCTTGTATGATTTTGTGATTTATTTGTCTGTTTGGCATAGTGCATTAACATTATGATCGTTGATTGGTATATTGTGTTAGAGTATATATAGCTCATTGAGTCAAATACTTATTCTTGTTCACATTTTTTTTTCAGGTTGTGGAATGAGCTTGTGAAAGGAATTGTAAATAGAGTTGCACTACCTTTTGCCTTTCTGCAGTATTCTGTATTTAATTATTGAATTATGTAAATAATAGTTGTATCTTTGTATTAGCATTTTACAACTCCGCAATGTTAGTCTTAAAATTTGTATTCTATTTATTGTCAGTTATAATATATATATTTTGAGTTGAGAATTTTTTTGTTAAGCAGAATCTAATAATATATTAATTGATATTTTTTAGATGATTGAGTTAATAGCCCAGTGTGGCATTGATTTAAAAATGTTGTTTACTTGGATATACTTAACATGTGGGCCCATAGCCCTATTCTATGATAGTTTTGTCATTTTGTATGAGCTCAGGCTTACTACGGATATTGATAGCCATGTATATCATTCGTGTCCTAGTGTCAGTCACGTGCCTTTGAGTTTGGGGCGTGATATATTGATTGTTAGGATTTTGTCTCAAATTTCTAATTAAATAAGGAATTATTTAATAATAATGAAAAATATTTAACTTAGTAACTAAGTAAAATTTGGATTAGAATAAAATATAGTAGTATCCAAATTGAATTTGGATTTAGATTAGAAATCTATATTTATGAAGAGTTGGGATCATATAGTTATAGTGAGTTGATTATTATAGAGATTGTAGTAGATATTAGTATTAAACCAAGATAGTGTCACGATATATAAAGTGCATGGGTAGAGTATATTTATATAGTTGTATTTTTTTGATTTATTAGTGGATTTGTTAGATGGAATAGGCTTACACTAAACCATGTTAAATTTTGGTTTTCCATTCTTTGTATTACTTGTTGTGTAAGGTAAAGGAAACTACAAAAGATTCATTATGTAATGAGTGAGTGATGGATTTTGCTTGTGCCTTCTATATGTGCTCAAAATATGAATGGTTTGATAAAGTTGAAAATTGCAAAGATGAATATGTGAAACTAGTTAATGATGAGAATGTGGAGATTGAAGGTATTGGTATGATGAAAATTGAGATGCATGATGAAAGTGTGAAAACATTTAGTGATGTGAGGAATGTTCCCAAGTTTAAGAGAAATTAATTTCCTTGGGTAAGTTGGATTCATTGGGTTATTAATGTTCTTTGAGAAGCAGAGTTATAAGAGTTAGTTAAGGTGCTTTTGTGATCATGAATAGTGAAAAGTTTGGAAGGAGAAATCTTTAATTATAGGTTCGTTGGTAACATAATTATTGATGGTGTAGCGGATGGTAGAACTTTTAATGAATTGAAAAATAAAAGTTGAAGAATTAAAGATTTGATGGAATTTGAGTCAAGGTGGATATTGTTAGAATTTTGTCTCAAATTCCTAAATGGAAATGGAAAAGGAATTGCTTAATAATGATTAAAAATATTTAGATTGGTAACCAAGTTAGAATTTGGCTTAAAATGTAATATAGTAGCATCCAAGCTAGATTTAGATTTAGATTAGAAGCCTATATATATGTGAGGAGTTGAGATCATATAATTACTTTTATCTTTACTCTATTAGTAGTGAGTTGATTATTATAGAGACTGTAGTAGAAATTTAATGTTAAATCAAGATAGTATGGTGAGATATAATATGCATGGTTAGAGTGCATTTGTATAAAATTATGAGAAATTATTTTATGAGTGTTTAATTAATTAGTGATTATATTTTATTTATTTATTAGGTGGAATAGGCTTATATCAAACAACATTAAACTTTGATTTCCCGTTGTTTATATTTTTTCATTATATATATATATATATATATATATATATATATATATATATATATATTTGAAGCTATTGATACTCAAGAATTTATTTATTTATTTATTTTTGTGGCCAAGATGATACTCGAGAAATTGAAAGTCTAGTACATATTATTGATTAGTTACTACGGAACTTAATATAAATTTACTTATAAATTGATATGAAAATATCTCTAATAATCTAAATAAAACAAATTATACATTACACATTGATTAATTGGAAATGTTGCAATTTATTGTTGCTTTAATAATTTGTTTTTGGCAAAAATGAATTATCATAAATTGGGTAAATTATTATTTTATCCATAAAATTCGATCTAATTAACTAATTCATTTTTAATTTTTAAAAATTAACTAACTCATCCGCAATTTTGATTTCGTCAACTGGATGGTTTTTCCATCAATTTTAACTGTTAAAAATATTAAAAAGATTGAAATTCTGCTCACTTTCTCTTAAATTTTTCACTCCAATACAAATAGCAATTTCACAGATCCATTAACAAAAACATCAAATTTTAGACCACAATGGGTAAAATGACATTTTTAATGTCTCAACCTAGCAAGATTTGTCAATTAAGTGTTTAAACTTGCAAAAATTTCAATTAAGTGTGGCAAGCTATAAAAAATTTTAATAAAATGTTATTAGTAGGTTACTAATTAGTAACCTTATATAAATTATAAAAGGTCCTTAAAAAATTACAAAATGATTCACAAAACTTAAAATTCTTACAACTAACCATTTTCTTCATCTTTTTCTATTGAATCTATCATTTTAATTTTTTAAAATTACCGTTTCCTATCAATATCTCCATATATGATAAACAAAAAAAAAAATTGAATTAAAATGAAGTATATAAATAAAAATATAATAAGTAGAAATTTATTTGAAATTGAGAACTCAGATTGAAAATTTTTAAAACAAAAATAATTAAATTTTGAATAATTTCTAAATAAATAAACATATTTATTTTTTTATTGTATCTTAAATTGAATATTTGTGAATAAAAAATAATTAAATTTGTGAACTAAGTTAAAAATTTGAACATATTCATCTTCATTACAAATTTAATTATTTTTTATTGTATCTTAGATTGAATATTTGTGAAAAAAATTAAATTTGTGAAGATATAAAAATTTTAAGTAACAGATTCAGTGCAAAAAGATGACTTAATTGCAAAAATTTTAAATTTTTAGATCATTTTATAATTTTTAAGAACTTTTTTATAATTTATATAAAGTTACCAGTAGTTAACCTACTAATAACATTTGATTGAAATTTTTTTTACAAATTATAACACTTAATTGAAATTTTTATAAATTTAAATACTCAATTGACAAATTTTACTAAGTTGAGACACAAAAATATGATTTTACCGGCTACAATGTGAGATGATCCAATGAGTTTCTAACATAAAACACACAGATAAAAAAGTAATTACAATATGATTCAATGAGTTTCTAACATAAAACACGAGATAAAAAAATAATTACAATATAAATATTAGAGGAGTATTAAGAATCTTCTTTTTATTGCATTCTCTTTACATTATCCCTATCATTAAGACACGTGGCACTAATAAAAATTAAATAGATTAAAAAGTTTTAACTGCATTATTATTATATTATTTAACTTTTAGATTAGTCTTATCTCTACACTTAACTTTTTCATTTTTTTTATTCTTTTAAATCAATTTTTTTTTTCATTTGTCAATATTTTTTCACTCTTATTTAAATTTTTTAAAACGAAATATTTGTCCTTATTTTGATACATAATATAACAAAATAAAATTTTAAGTTCTTAGGTTCACAATGTCTATTTTACATTAGTCTCAACTATTATTAAACTCAGTTATATAATTGATCACAAAAAAAAAAAAAATTAATAGTAAAAAATTCCAAATAAGTCTTAATCATATATAAATACATAAATCACTAAAAATAAGTTAATAAAAAATTTCAAAAAAGCAATTAGATTACTGCTAGCTAAAATATAATAATTGATTAATAATTTGTTATGAGTAATTAAGACATTTTCCGCATTTAAACAACTAATGTCATTGTGAGAATATATATATATATATATATATATATATATATATATATATATATATATATATATATATATATATCAATCAGGCAAAACTCTCCGTCCATCTCACCCACCAAGATTAGAGGTATAGTACTTTCCCTCACTCATACAACCTCCAAATTAATCAACCAAATCAATTCTTAAATCCTCTACTTAACTGTAAAATGAATTACGTGGGTTTTATTTTCATTCAGTGGGGTACATAAGCACGTTTGAAATTTAAATCCAAACTTTATATCCAAATCCCAAATTAATTCCTTTTCCCTCTTTACTTTTCAAATGTAATCATTAATATTCTTGTTTTCGCTTTTGTAAGAGAATTTGAGACTTTTCTAGAATTCATATAGGCTAGAAAAGGCATCCTATCATTTAATTTATGTAATTTGTTAATTATTTTGGAATTAGAGAGTGATTATGTGATTCTCCTAATATACATAAGAAATAGAGGCAACACTCTCTGTAGTTTGTGGATGTTTTACTTTACTTGCTTTCTTAATCTCTTTATGCATACATAATTATGCCATGATCATGCATTTTAATTGTCATCTTATAATTGTTATTTACGAAACTAATTTTTAAACAAAATTAAACTTAAGAGCCAAATTTAGATTATTTAAAATAAAAAATTTAGTCCTCAAATTCTCTTTGGTTTAGTGATTTTATCCTTAGGTAAATTAATTTAAAATTAATAAATTGGAGTCATAAATTTGATTTTCCTTCATTTTTCTATTTAAAATAAATTAGGATGGTGACTCCTAAAATATTTTCAAAATCAGCCCATCCAAACTCGAGTGCTCCAACCATGAGTCCAAATTCAAATGAGCATTCTGATCCTCTTCTTTAGCATATTAGGTTAGTGCTTGGACGAGGCTTCATAGCTGGTGACTTCATTAGGAACTAGTTACCACCTTTGTAATAATAGGAAGTAAATTAAGAGAATTACTGTTTGGTTGGAACTTTTTCCAAAATAATCTCTTTTTGGCTTGCTTAAAGTTTAATTTGGTTTTTATGCATCACTTTGTATAATAAACGTTCTTTACCTAATCTTAGTTTTAAGAAAACTTTTGATGGTGTGTAATATTTGCTTGATAACTCTCTTTCAATGTGTTGGAAGATAGTTAAAGCATTCAACCTTGCGATGAATCCTCGATCATTTCAATGGTGTAATGAGTAATCGGTATTATTTGACCATGCGAGACTCTTTGACTCACATATGGTTAGGTATATTGATGCTCTAGTGGGATGAGAACCCTAAACCAATCCACCTTTCACCCTTGTGCATGTAGTCGCCCTAACATTGATCCTAAGTTCCATGTACCGTAACAATCAAAACATTTGAACATACACCCATGAAACCTTTTTTGGCATGCATCATGATATTGTCATGCATTCAAAACTTTTAACATTTGAACCACCTTCAAATCATCTGAGATTGAACAACAAATACAATGCAATTGAAATCACAAAAAACGAATAACAAATGAACAAGAAATGGTGAAATTAGAGTTGATTACTGCATAAGCCTTCACAGTTGCTGTAGAGCTCCTGAAGGTTCCATAGAGACCTATTCAGTATTTCCATAGACACCTCAACAGTTTTATAGAGGCTTGTGCAGCAGCCTCAGCGAGATTTCATTTTTCCTTCAATTTTTCTTAGATCCCATATTGGAACTTCAATATTTTCTTCCTCTAGCCTTCCCTTTATATATAGAGGACCTCTCCATACTTCAGGGCTGACTTTAGAAGCTTGAAATCCTTTGCATCAAGCAAACCACTCTAGTTCTAAAGTTTTTCTTTTCTTTTTCTTTCTCTTTGCATTTGCTCCTTGTTTTGCAAAATGAATTGAGGGCGTTTCTCTTTGATTTCTATCCTACAAGTTAAAGGCTTTCTGCCCCCTGTTTGAGACAAGTCTATTGTCTAACGCTCATGTCCGTCATCCAATGCTAGTCGTCGTCTGAGGCTAGTTGTTGCCCACCATCCGAGGCAAGTTTCTTTCTCTTTTCTTTTCCTTTTCTTCATTTTATTTATTATTTCCCCCATTGGGATTTGTATTCTAAGACCCTTTGCCTAATTCTTGATTCGCTAAGAAAGTTAATTAGAATCTAACTTAATTAGCTTTTCTTGGTAATCAATTGATTAAATCAATCAACTCAACCCTCTTTTAATCAATCAATCAAAACATAATAAAATGGCTAGGCTAAACTAACCCTTAGCAAGAAGGGAGGACTGAGTGGATTTTGATTCCTATTCAAAGAGATATGTAGGCATGCTTTGTTGAAACATTGAATCCAATTAACACTAACCAACACTCCTCCTTTGCTTTTATTTTATTTTCTTTTACTTTGTTATTAGGCTTAGTTTGGGGAATGTGCAACTTTCTTAGGACCCATAAGGGGTAGAGGAGATATCCTCTAAGATTGGGATACTATTATAATATTAACTTTCTTTCATTATGAGCCTTAATTGTGTATTTACTTTATTAGTGAATGGATGAGTTGAATGATCATGCATATTGCAAACTGCTCATGCATCTTAAACTGTTTATGAAATATATTTTAAATTACTCTTATATTAGATGGCTAAACTTATCTTGTTAAAATAAATTAAAAATCTAGTCCTTGAATCCACTTTAGTTTCGAGGCTAGTGATCTTTTTTTTGGGTAATAATTGGAGTCAATATGGGGTTTTTTCCTTATATTTTTCAAATAAAAATAAATTAAGGTGGTGACAATAAGAAACAATTTTCAAATCTATCAAAAATAAGCCTAAGGGCTTCCCTGTGAGTTCTTTCCCAAATGAGTATTTCAATTCCTTTAGCGAATCAAACCGGTGCTCGAGTGAGGCCTCACAATTAGCGATTCCACTGGGGACAATTTTTTTAAAAGAAATAAGCGGACTTCTAATTAGTTTAAAAAGAGTTTGGCCTTTTAATATAATTGGGACTTTGCATGCATCACTTGCATAGGCTCTTTGCCTTTTAACTTAGTTTTAGGAAGACAATAGATAGTGAGTAGTATCAAATGGATAACCCTCATTGGGTTTATTAGCTGATAGTGAAATTATCCACTCTGTGACAAATCCTTTGATCTTTTCAAAGGTGTAACGAGCATGCATGTACTGTTGGACCCATGTGAGACTCCTTGACTCACATGTGATTAGGTATATTGCTACTTTAGTATGATAGGTACCCAAACCGAGCTACCCTTTCCCTTTCATGTAATGAACCTAGATCTTGACCTTAGGTTGTATGTACCAAAATTAAAATCTTGTATCTTTGTATTCTCATGAAATGGTTTCCCCATGCATATCTTACATCTATATTGTATAACAGAACATGTATTCATCTAAGTCTAGGTCAAACCTTGAACTAAAGAAGGGTCAAATATTTTTAGCCCTATTCAAACACCTCCCCCAAAAATACTCTCACTTATACCCCATCACCCTATCTAATAACCCTTAAACCATCATCCTAAACCTTTGACCTAAACACCATTATCCCTTTACTCTAGCCTTTAACCTAAGCACTTTCACCCCTAAACCCTAAACACTCTCACCTCCATTCGATTACCTTCACTCCTAAACCTTAAATACACCTACTTCTATCCTAATCACCTTCGCCCTCACAAACCTTAAACTATCACCCTAATCTTTAATCTTAAAACACCTCACCTGAACCTTTATCTTAAATGTCACCTTAACCATATACCTTAAATACCTCGCCTTAGCCTTACCCTAAATGCCAAATACTTAAACCTCATACCTCAAATATAAACCTAAAACCTTTGGACCTTAAGCCATAAGCTTGTAACCCTAAAACCTATATCCAACCCTAAAAAACCTACTACTTGACCATAAGCCTAACCCACAACCCTTATCCTTATCCAAAAAAAATAGACACCTTAGGTTCTCCATACCAAAAATATTATCTTGATCCTACCTTTTATTCAAAATCAAACCCACTATCTTTAAGCCCAACACCTGTGGCCCATTACCTTTAAAACTAGCTTGTTACCCTTAAACCCAACAACTATAGCCCAACATGCTACCTTAAACCCAATACCTTTGGTCCAGTCTACTACCCTGAGCCCAAAACATTTGCTTCATCATACCTTAAGCCTAAAAAATGGTCGGCCCATGACACCATAAGGAAGCCTTTTCCCTTAAGATCAGCTTGCCTATACCTTCATCACCTTTTTTGTTCCATACTCGCCACTTTCCTTGTTACTTTGATTTAAAGGTATCAATGGCCAATTTGCTTAAGATGTCTTTCCTAACTACACTTGTGACCAGACTCCTTAAGAAGCAAGAAGAGCATTTCTAAGCAATCCTAGCTACTCAACAAGCCCAATTTGAAGAGCAAGAAAACTCATCATTGAAGAAGTTTGAGCTATGATTAACTAAGCGATCCTTAACCGAACTAATCTAAACCCAACCCCAAACTAATCCTAGCCCTAGTCTGAACTAAGCCGACTCATATCTAAACCAAGGTGGGAAAGTTTTCTCTTATCCAGACCTTAGAATGCTCATGAAGAAACTTGAAACTATGGAGAAAACCATCAAATCCCTAAAGCATAGCAATGACCTTATTGATGTGGATAGTTTGACTTTGTTCCTTAATTCTAAGCTTCCTCCTAAATTCAAAATGCCTAAATTAAAGAGATTTGATGGAACCACATGCCCCAAGATCCATCTGAAGATAAATATGGGGCAATGAAACCTTTAGGACTTAGCAATGAGCTTCTTGCTCAATTATTCTAACAATCACTAATTGGTGTTGCCAGAAGATGGTTCCTTTCACTAGACAAAAACTAGAAAAGGACATGGAATAATATCTATCGTGCCATTATTGAGCAGTATCATTAGAATGGTGAAACAGATCTCACTAAGCGTGACTTAAAAACTACCAAGCAGCTTCTAGAGGAATCCTTCTCCATGTTCCTTACAAAGTGGAGTGCTAAAGCTGCTCAAATGGTAAACAGATCAACAGAGTAAGAACAAGTTGACATCTTTATTAAGAACCTACTTCCAGCTTACCGAGTCCACTTGTTAACCCAATACCTATCCACTTTCAAAGCTTTGGTTGTAACTACATAAAAGGTTGAAGATTGCATCCAAAGTGCAACATTTCAACATGAATTTGCCAACACTAATCCGAACAATGATGAAGAACTCAAACCTAATTTAACCCACCTTACCTTAGCCCCAAGAGGCATGACATGGAAGAGTTTAAGTTCAACTAATCTGACCTATCTGATATTGAATTCTAAAGTTTGAGTTTAAGTCTGAGTCAAAATCTCAAAGTCTCTAAATTCGAGTATGAATCTGTCATCTTATTTTATTTTTTGTGTATTTTTCATCGATCATGTCGGTCCCTTTTTATTATCTTGTAATAAAATTTTTCATTATAATAAAACATCCATATTTTTTTAATTATTTGTGCACTTGTCTTTCTTGTTTTAAATATGGATAAGCTTTGAGCAAAAAAAAAAAAAAAAAAAAAAAAAAAAGAGAGGAAAAAAAGAGAGAGAAAAAGAGAAATAAACAGTCAATTAAATCCACTACAACTAGCATATATTAGAATTGAGGTGCCATCAACAATCGATTTGCAAGCTCTTAAACAAAGAAGATCAAAAAATAGACCTCTCATTAAATAGTTGAATATAATTACCCAGTGCACCTCAATAAAGGACAACAAGTTCATAAAATACAAAATTCAAAGGTTAGAGCCCCTCAAAATGAAGAAAAGCAGCAAATCATGGTGGAATGTTTTCTCTCAAATTTCATTAATTGAAGCTCTCTAAGTTGAAAACCCAAAAGGGCGACTTAGGCAAAAGTTAGAGCTAAGAAAATGGAGAAAAAGAAAGAAAAGAGAGAGAGAGAGAAAGAGAGAGAAAAAGCTCATCCTAGTCATCTTTGTTTGTGTCCAGAGTTGTCAAATTATCTTCAATCAATTTGTCTCATTTCATGTATTCCAAAGTCATCATTTCTCATTAGAGGCTTATTCTAAAATTATATTGTCTTCTATGCTTTTATCTCACAGTGGTGGCATATCCTTCTAGGTCATCATCATCTTTTATCAATCCCTCTCATCGCTTAGTTCAAGGAGCTAAAGCACAATCTCTCAAATTGCTAGTTCGTCATGTCCTTATCTCTTATTGGGAGCATAATCCCTAAGTTATCTCTTCTTACTAGTCCTTTAGTCACTCTTTAGGGTAGTTCCCTTCAGCCAATATGTCATCTACTTTCAAGCTAATAGAGTGCCACCCCAAATGCATCTTCAATCTCAAAGTGGCAAGATTAACTTAGCTTGTTCTTTTCCATGAATCATATAAATAACAAAAACATACAACTTACCTAATCCTTTTCAGAATTTCCAACCCACCTTCAAACCATTCCCAAACTTCATAATGTACCATCCTAAACCTTATTGCAAAACATACCATCCTTTCAAGCTCAAGCCTCATACCATTCTTTTCTCCTTGGTAAAACTAAAGTCAAGACATACTCCCTTAAAACCTATAATCCTCAAGTTGATTAAAGAGGTATAATCCTTAAGTTGATTAAAGAGGGCTTAGATAAGTCAAAACCATCCCATGCCTCTTTGGAAGAATCTTATTAACTTTGAAAAAAGCCTTCTTGGAAAATTATATCATCCATAAACCAACCAGGTAAGGTCTACCAATTGTCTAATAAGCATTGAAAATTTGATGTAACCATGATAAAGGGTGAGCCCCTATCCACAAGCCTACATAATCTTTATGATCAAAACCTATAGCACTATACCTAAGATAAATCAGCCATCTTCCAAAAAGGTCCAAAGCACCCTTGTAGAAAATCCTAAGCTAATAAACTATCCTCAAATCCTGAAATCCTTTTAACTAAAAACCTTCAAGCTTTCACTGTGAAGCCTTTACCATAAAGCCCACTCCCAAAAGCCTTTACCACGAAGCCTATTCCCAAAAGCCTTCACCATAAAGCCCATTCCCAAAAGCCTTCACCATGAAGCCTAAACTAAGAAACCTTCACCGTTAAGCCCAAACAAAAAAGCCTTCACTATGAAACCCAAACCAAAAAGCTTTCACCATGAAGCCAAACTTGAAAGCTTTCACCATGAAGCCCACTCCCAAAAAGCCTTCATTTATGAAGCTCATGATCTCCTCCAATACCAAATCTAACTGGGCTATCCCGAGCTAGTTTTCTAGCCTAACCTTTCCTCTAAACCAGACTTAGCGTTCTAGTTTAACCTCTTAAAAAGTCTAGAATCCTAGCTTAGTCCTAAGGAAAAAATCTTACCAGGCCTTCCAAACGAACTCCCTAAAGGTCATAACCTGACTAAGCCCTCTAAACTTGACCGAGCCTCTAAATCTGACCCAATCTTAAGGCAGAACCTGACCGAGCCTTTTAATTGAACTTCCCAAAGGCCATAACCTAACCGAGCTTAAGTGCCATACCTGACCAAGCTTTCTATATGAACTTCTCTAAGGATAAACCTGACAAACTGACCTTCCCAAACCTTCTAACTTAATAATCTCCAAAGACCTAACCCTCTTGATCAAGCTATCTAATCTAGCCTCAAACCAAACCTTCTTCAAAGTCAGACCTATCTAAAACTTTTAAACTAACTAGCCTAATCTTGTCTAAGGTTATACCTTGCTTAACCTCCCAAAACGACACCTTCTTATGTTGAACTGATAACCATCAACTAACCAGTCTCATACCTTATATCACCTTTTCATCTCTAAGCTAGTTGATCATAACCAAGCCACTTTCCAAAGTAGGGGCATCTTTCTCCTAAAAGCTCAACACTCTCCTACCAAACTAACCATTCACAGGTTAAAGGTATCAAACCATTACATAGTCAGATTCATTTCACACTAGAACAAGTTGTAAGTTAGACTTTTGAATCAAAATAGATCACCTTTTTGCCGATTCCTACTAGATAGGGTCGCCTTCTTTCCTACCAGATAGGATCATCATTCTTACTAGAAAGGATCATTATTTTATTAATCCTACCAAACAGGGTGGCATTCATTCCTACAAGACAGGATCATCATTCATACCAGAAAGAATCACCACTTTATCGATTCCTACCAAATAGGATCACTATCTTTCCTAATAAATAGACAAGGGGTTGTCTTCTTTCCTACTAGACTTGATCATCATTCTTACCAGACATGATCACTACCATTACTGACTCCTACTAGACAAGGTCACCTTCTTTCTTACTAGATAGGATTATCATTCCTACTAGATAGGATCATCATTCCTACCATAAAAGATCACTACTTTATCGCTTCCTACTAGACAAGGTCGTATTCTTTCATACTATATAAGATCATCATTCCAACTATATAGGATCACCACTTTATCAATTTATACTAGACATTTTTTCTACCTGACAAGATCATCATCCCTATCAAACAAGAATATTGTTTTTAGCTCCTAACAAAAAAGGCAACTACCAAATGCTACTAACTACTAGATCTCTCAAATATACTAAAGGCATCTTTCTTATCCATCCTTATGGTTCCTTAAAATTCAATCACAACTTTCACAAAAATGTCTAAACTTTGACTTAGACATTAATTTGGTTCCTTTTACTATCTCTCATCCTCAAGTTCACTATCATCAAAATCGCCTTTTAGTTAAGATAATTCTGATGAGGAAGCAGTTGTGAACTCTTAATTTTGCACCTTCCAGTATGTTTTCGAAATCTTAGAAGCACCTAAGCTTAGTAAACAGACCTCTAAAAGTCATAATTGCCAAAAACCACCAAAATAGGAAAACTGAGAAACGGAGTCCTAAGAATCAAACCTTTGACACTTGAACCACCTTTAAATCTCTGAAAATTGGACAACAAACACAACTCAACTAGAATAATAAAAAATGAATGAGAAACAAGCAAGAACGAGCGAAATAGGCCAAATTAGAGTTAATTATTGCATAAGCCTCTGCAACTGCCACAGAGACCTTTGCGATTCTGCAAAGGCTTATGCTGTAGCCATAACAAGATTTCATTTTTCCTTCAAGTTTCATAGATCCCACATTGAAACTTCAATATTTTCTTCCTCTGGCCTTCATTCTATATATAGAAGACCTTTCCACACTCTAGGGCATTAACTTTAGGAGTTTGAAAGCCATTGCATCAAGTAAACCACTCCAGTTTTAAAGTTTTTCTTTTCTTTTTCTTTCTTTTTGCATTTGCTCCTTGCTTCTCAAAGCGAGTTGGGGGATTTCTCCTTGATTTCTACCTAACAATTCAAAGGCCTTTCGCTTGCTTGTTTGAGGCAAGTCTATTGCCTAAGGCTTGCGTCTGCTGTCTGAGACTAGCCATTGCCCACTAACCAAGATAGGCTACTATGCTATCCGAAGCTAGTCATTGTATCATTCGAGGCTAGTTGTTGCCCACCATCTGACATAAGTTTCTCTTCCTTTTCTTTATTTTATTTATTATTTCTCTTCTTGGGATTTGTGTCCTAAGGCTCCTTGCTTAATCCTTGATTCACTAAGGTAGTTAATTATAATCTGACTTAATTAACTCCACTTGGTAATCAATTGGTTAAATCAATCAATTCAACCCTCTTTTAATCAATCAATCAAAACATAATTAAATAGTTAGGCTAAACTAACCCCTTCGTAAGAAAAGAGAACTGCATGGGTTCTAATTCTCATTCAAAGGGATACGCAGACATACTTGGTTCAAACATTGAATCCAATTAATACTAACTAACTCTCCTCCCTTTATCATCTTCTTCATTTGCTTTTATTTTATTTTCTTTTACTTTGTTATTAGGCTTAGTTTAGGGAATGTGTGACTTCTTTAGAACCCATAAAGGCTAGAGGAGGTATCCTCTAAGTTTGGGATGTTATTGTGAAAATTAACTTTCTTTCATTTCGAACCTTAATTATGTATTTACTTTATTATTGAATAGATAAGTTGAATGATCATGCATATTACAAATTGCTCATGCGTCTTAAATTGTTCATGAAATATATTTTAAATTACTCTTATATTAAATGGACAAACTTATCTCATTAAAATAAACTGAAAAATCTAATCCTTAAATCCTCTTTGGTTTCAAGGCTAATGATATTTTCCTTTGGGTAATAATTAGAGTCAATATAGGGTTTATTCCTTATATTTTTCCAAATAAAAATAAATTAAGGCGGTGACTCTAAGAAATAATTTTTAAATCTATCAAATATAAGCTCAAGGGCTTTCCCATGAGTTTTTTCCTAAATGAGCATAATCTTTATGTGAGAATTCTTGGCTTACGCATCATTGTTAATAAATATTTTTGATTTTGGGAATACTTGATATTGCATGGTTTAGACATTTAAGATTTTGAATTGTGAAGCAAGTAATGAATAGTTTCATGAGATTGAAGGTTTCCAATGCGATTGTAAAAACTTGAAAATGAAGATGTTGGATATTTGCTTGAGGACAAGAAAAAGTTTAAGTGTGGAGGAATTTGATGTGTGCATCTAGAGTTGATATTATTAGGTAGTTTTCATCTTGAATTGCATGCATTCAGGGTATATTTTATTTAATTTTGTTTTGTATTTTAGATTTGAGAAAGGTTTTAAAGGTTTTGTAGTGTCAAAAACACTTTAAAGAGATGAAGAAAGAATGGGGAGCAAAATGAAGCAAGTGTGGAACTTGTGGTGGTCACAAAGGGCTCAATAATTATTATGCTAAAATCTATCACGACTATGAAAGGTGTCGTGCCCGTAACAGGCTGTTTATGTCCTACTCCATTTTTTAACTTTGAAATCTGAACTTTTTGACCTAATTGGGAAAGGAGGTAGCATTCCAATATAAATAAGACATGAAGGAAGACCTTAGGGCAAGCAAGAAAGAAAGGAAAACATAGGGAAAAAGCCGTAGAGAAATCTTGAAGGAGATTAAGTCAAGAAGTCATAAGATTAAAGATTTGAGATTAAAGATTGAGAGATTTTCCTTTTTATTCTCTACTATCTTGTATTTATGATTTCTTCTTCTTCTTGGTACTTTGTTATTGTTTTAGTTATGTCTAACTAAACTTTTTAGTTACATATTAATGCTTTGAAACACAATTTCACTCCTATTATCTATAAATCTAAGTTCAAATGGTATGTGGTATTTATTGTTCTTCATGCTTAGTTTTGCTTGATCACTAAAACTATGAACTTATTTGTGTTATTCATTGAGAGATAGCAAGACAACTAATCTACAAATACTTGTTTAATTGCTAATTGATAAGATATTATAATTAGTAATTAGGTATCCTTTAGTTTCATTTAAACCAATATTTGAGCAGTCATGAAGTAGTTTAGCATAACGAGAATTGGTTAAATTATTTTGAGAAAGCTTAAATTTTGGTTTAGTTGGTTAGATATCGAGAAAATTTAATCAATGCTATTGGATTTACTTGGATCATATCATGACTTAGAGTTTATAGGTAATTGGTTGATTGAGTCTGAAAAGTGTTAATCCTTAGCAACATTATTATTATTGTTAATTCTTATGCTCTAATTTATAATTAGTTTAGTTAGTTTTAATTAAAATCAAATTGAAGCCTTAAAAAAAAAAAAGGAAAAGAGAATAGATTGGTGGATAGATCATTAATCCTCATGGGAACGATACTTTAATCATTCTGTATTACTTATGGACTCTGCATACTGTGGACAACTTCCAACATTATGCTATTTCTTCTAACAACTACAACATATATAATATAACCTCCTTATAGTAATACTTTGTATAGGAATAACCTCTATATCGTCATAAAAATTTTGGTCCCAATTTGAGCCAATTACAAATAGGAACAAATTTCTTATTACAATAAGTTCTAATTTTTTAAGTCTCGTTCTAATAAAAATTGCCTTTTATATACATTAAACCCTTACTGCATATAAAGCAGATCTAAATGGAGTCCTTGATCAAAAAGAATACGAATGGGTTTTGTTATGTCCAATGTAGTTATTATTAAATTTATGTTGGAAAAGGAATATGAATTAAAAAAAGTTTTAAACTTTCAAGATGACCATTTATATTTCTAGATATGTGTACCATTTTCTTTCAAAAATTATATTTATCTTTTTAATTACATATACCGTAAAATATTTTATTAATTAATTATATAAAAATTATTACAGTAAAATAATTTTTAAATTAAAACTCCATTAAGTTATAACCTCCTTACTATAATAAAATTTAGTTGGTCCCAATATATTGACTATAGAGAGGTTCTATTATATATTGCCATCCATTGATTCCCAAGCATTTTTTTTATAAGAACTAAGTAAATTTTGAGACAATAGTAATGAAAGATGATGAGGAATAATTTACCTCATTTATGTGATGGAGGGTCCATCATATAGAGTTGAGGAGCAGGGCTTATAGACAAAGAAGAAAAATATTTAACGCTTTTGGGATTGACTCGGCAAGGAGTCTTCGACTCCCAAATCAGTGAGCTAGAGAGAGTGTTTTGAGATAAGGTTTGGAGAGAGAGGGAGAGAGAGAAAAGTATCCTTTTTTCTTTTTTTCCTTCCTTTTATCTATTTACAGAGAAAAATAGTGGCTCCCTATGTACATATTTCTCTGGCTATTAGAGGCTACTTTTAGTCTTTATCCGTGGCTTTCACTCGCTAGTTTGATCGAACATATCGAGGAGCAGGCTTAGAAAGTAGATGTATTCTCTCATCGTAATAAGATTCTTTTATATTATAGATAAAAGAGCAAAAATGACAACTTCTATGATCTTGATATGAAACCTCTAGATGTTTGAATAGAGAGGCGAGTAGAGGAGCTTGATATGAAGGCAACTAGATGCTTGAATGAGAAGACAAAAGAAGGAGCTTAATACAAAGGCAATGGAATGCCAAAAGAAAGATGCAAGCTAAGGAGCTTGATGTAGAGGTAGCTTAGTGCCTGACGAGATATGCAAGTTGAGGAGCTCAATCTTATAAGGTGACCCTACCAAAGGGCTCATAAAGGATCATTATATGATTACCACATTGTGGTGTGGTGTGGTCTTTTGGTTTTCAATAGTTTCAAGTCTTCGATGCCATAGTAAGTCTTTGATGCCCTGGTATTTGGACTTATAAATTCCAAGTAACTTCAAGTCTTTAAGCCACAACATGTGGACTTACAAATTTTAGATAGCTTCAAATCTTTAATTTTTCTAACTTTCTTCAAATTTATTCTTCCTTAGATGCCTTTGAATAATATGCTTTCTTGAGGAAGGTCTTAGTTAATAACATGCCTTATTAAAAGATCTTAAAAAATATGTCTTGCTAATAAAGGATTTTGAGAAATCCTGCCTCGCTGATAAAGGACTTAGAAAAGCTGCCTCGTTGATAGAGGACTTAGAAAATCTGCCTCGCTAATAGAATGTTTAGAGAAAACCTATCTCACTAATGGAGGACTTAAAGAAAACTTGCTTCATTGATGGTGAACTTAGGGAAAACTTGCCTCATTGATAAAAGACCTAAAGAAAAATTGCCTCACTAATGGAGGACTTGGAGAAAACATGCCTCAGTAACAGAGGACTTTGGATAGTTTGCCTCATGAATTGAGGACTTAGAAATCCACCATACTTAGAGGTCTTTCAATAACTTGCTTTGTCAAATGAGGACTTTAAGAAATTTGCCTCATTTGGAGGTCTTAAATAACAGTATGTCTCATTGATAAAGGATTTAGATATTAACATGCCTTGTCATTTAAGGACTTGAGAAATCTACCTCACATAGGAGGCTTTAAATAATGCACTTTGCGTAAAGAACTTTAGAAATCTCGCCTCATCAATAGAGGACTTTAATAATTTACCTTGCATAGAGGTCTTCATAGAGGTCTTCAAATAATGTGCCTCGTTAATTGAAGACTTAAAAATCCTATCTCATGCAGAGGACTTTAATAATTTGCCTCGCTGATAGAGGACTTGGAAACCCTTCCTCATATAGAGGACTTTAATGATTTGCCTTATTGATAGAGGACTTAGAAATCCACCTTATATGGAGGTCTTCAAATAATATGCCTTGCCAAATGATATGCTTCATTAATAGAGGTCTTAAGAAATCATGTCTCATCTTCTTTTGCCTACAGTTCACTAGGTTTTTAGTGTTTGACAAATTGGGTATTTGTGTCTAGAGTTCATTAGGACTTTGGTGCATGCCAAACCAGGTTTGTGGTGTCTTTCTTTGAGAATGCCTTTTTGTTCCATGTAGCTTGCAAAATGATTTAAATATCTTGACGCTTTTTGCCAAGTTGAGCGCTGTTATTCTCACTAAATGACAAGTTATGTAATCTTTCTTACCATAAACAAAGATTACAAGAGCATGTTTAGAAAGCAAATAGAAGATGTGATTTATGAAAATCACAAATTCATTCAAGATGCTTATTTTGGCTATGTGACAACATTTTCAAAGAAATATTCATATGTATTATATAAGTGATTTATTCATGTGATGAATTTTAATTAAGTTATGCACAATAATTAGCATAAACATTATGTGAGATTTGAGGATTTGAGGTACTCCTACTTCCTTGTAAAAATAATTGATTCACTTTGAATCTATTTTAGAAAATAATTTACTTTCAAATAAGCCTCGATTTAAACAATAATTTGCATTTGAAGTGGCATTTGAGATGCATAATAACAAATAATTTATTCATGCAAAAATCTTAATATATTTGCATTTTATTTCAGAAAAATAGTAGTGCAAAATTAAATTTATTTAAGGCATGAAACATATACAAAACATATATGGCATTTTGTGTTCTATGAAAATATTTTGTGCACTAAAGAAGTGGTTTTTTGTAGTCTAGTAGAACTATTTGCAATATTAATTTGAGATGAAGTTTGGACCTCGTAATTGTAGAGTATGCATGAAATTTCATGATATTGGTTTAGTCAGGGTCACTAGGGTGCATGGGGTCTACTCGAAAATGACTTGCTGACGATGTGTCGATGGTGATGATGGTATTACTTGCACCATTTGATAGATCTGTATATGCTGATCCCAAAGCTATTAGCAGTGTCACTTCACTCTCCTTGGAATATTCACCTAAGAATGTCTCAAAAGTCGTACAAGCCAAAAGCTTCTCTCTTCAATTTTGGCTGCTCCTAACATCCTCACTGGTCAATGTCAGTGTCAAATTACTCATAGGTTCACAAGCTTCAAAATGGTATTAAACTCGTCCTGAAACATGGCTAAAATAGATTGAAATCATGGCAACAAAAATCATTAGCAGTGATGCATTAAAGAAGCTTCGTCCAACGCATTCTCCATCATTCATTAATAGTTCTCGACCATATTGGTGGTGCTATATTCACCCAGAGGCAGGTTATGCAATGGTGGTAGTAGTGCCAATTAGTGATCGCTAAAACTAGGGATATTGGCAGGCAGTCTCTCTCTCTCTCTGCATTTTTAAGCCCAATTTGCATTTTTTTTGTTCTCTCTCTCTCTCTCTCTCTCTCTCTCTCTCTCTCTCTATGTGTGTGTGTGTGTGTGTTAATGAGAGAGACTCATATATAATGAATTAAAATGATGGTAACTGAAAATATTTTCAACAGAAATGAAAAGGTAGGGACATGACTTTTTCTGTGCCATTTCCCATAGATAGCACTATTTGATAAGGAATAATTTACCTCGTTCCTGTGATGGAGGGTCCATCGTATAGATATGAGGGATAAAACATGCAAACAAAAGAAAAAACTCAATAGCTCAGCTAACCTAGTGGGAGCCTCTAATGCTCAAGTTACTAAGCTAAAGAGAGTATAAAGAGAAAGTGTGTTTTGGGTTGAGGTTTGTAGAGAAATAGAAAAGTATCATTTTTTTTTTTACCTTTCCTTTACTTATTTATTAAAAAAAAAAATAGTGGTCCCCTGTGTACATATGTCCTCTAGCTATTAGAGGCTATTTTTACTCGTTATCAGTAGGTAACATATTGCTTACAATAGGTTGATTAAACAGTAAAAATCAATTATGATACTAATATGTATAGCATATATTTAATATCTTTAAATTGTAAATTTAGTATCAAATCAAAATTAGAGAACAAATAAAATTGTAAAATCAATGAAATTATAAAATGAATAATTATAAAACAATAGAGTCACGAATAGGTAAAAATGATATAATTACGAATATGTTTAAGTGTAGAGTGTATGGTATACGAGGTAGATTATGATTTTAATGAGATTAAAATTCCACTACAATTGATATATATATATATATATATATATATATATATATATATATATATATATATATATATATATATATATATATATATATATATATAGGAAAAATAAACTTATAAGAAAATCATAAGTCTTTCCAAATAAAAAAGTACTTCCTAATTAATTAAAATAATTTCTAAGTAATATATTTTTCAATGTGAAAATTTCTAAAATAGGAAATATATGAAATTTTCTAATTAAAAATATTTTGACTTAAAGAAAAAGAAAAAAATTAAAAAAAAAAAAACTCAAAGAACCAAAGGTCTCTAGTTGATGTAATGTGGCCATCCTTCTTCATCTTCAGTTATATCTTTGTAATATAATGACAAATCATCAATATTAAAAATAGTTAATAAATGGAAATTTTAATTTTATAAATATTTTTACCAATGCATGGAATAGAGGGGACTATGTGGGATTCAATGATTTACGTAAATATAACTGCCAGATTTATAGTAGAGTATAATTGGTTCTACTAGGGTGAATATATACAAACTGTTAGCTTGATTATGGTTTGGCCAATATTATCCCATGTGTCCTACTATTATGGTAATATGGTATCACTAGTGGTGGAGAAGATCTCAGATTTGGTGGGATTATAGAGATAAGAGAGGATTGCACAGTTTTGGCCCTGTCTATTATGGTCAAAATATCATAGACGTATTCTAATGATAGGCCCAATAATTCAAGCAACTTGGTACTAAATCCGCCCCTTTCCCTGACCCACCTGCAGATCTAGACCATTCATGGTCGAGGCAGGAGATATGCTTTATAATCAAACTAAAACAATATATAGAAAACAACAGTGATGTAGATAATCATTAGTTCTCTTTTACTTTTTAATACATTTTGATCATGATTCCTAGATCATTTTCTAAACAATGCTTCCTTTTTTATAGAGCTTCTTAGTTTGGATCCTTATTAAGGATCATTAACTTTGATAAGATCATTATAAGTTACAGATTCCATTCTTGAATCCATTTAACTTTAGTGGGACCATTTTAGGTCATTGATTTATTTCTTGGATTAGTTTCCTTTTGGTAGGGCTATTACAAGTTTCAAATCTCTTACTTGGATTTGATATCTTTTGGTAGGCCTATTATAATCATGAAATCTCATACTTGAATTTGCTATCTTTTGGTTGGGCCATTGTAAGTCTTAGATCTTTTTTCTAAATTTGCTTTCTTTTGGTTAGGCCATTATCGGCCTCAAACCTTTTGCTTGGACCTGTTCTTTTTTGGTTGGGCCATTATAAGACTCAAATATCTTTCTTGGATTTGCTTCCTTTTGGTTGGGCCATTATGAGCCTCAGACCTGTTACTTTGATATGTTCTCTTTTGGTTAGACCATTATAACTATCAGATCCCTTACTTGGATTTGCTATCTTTTGGTAGGGCTATTATAAGTCATAGATCTTTTACTTAGATTTACTATCTTTTGATAGAGTTATTATAAGGCTAAGATCTCTTACTTTGATGTATTCTCTTATGATTAGGTCATTATAAGTCTCAATTGCTTCCATGGTTGGGTTATTGTAAGCCTTAGATTTGCTATCTTTTAATAGGCCTATTGTAAGCGTTAGATCTTGCACTTTGATCTATTATCTTTTTGTTAGACTATTATGAGTCTAAGTGGAACTATTTTAAATCATATAAGTTGAACTATGTATGGAAGAGCCATTGTAAAATACATATTATATATTAGAAATTCAAAGAGTTATATGATGAAGACCCTTTGTACTTTATTAACATTCAAAGAAATACAAAAAAGAAACAATGTCATGGCCTTATTTGAAAGAAATTTTGAGATGGCAAATTAAATAATAAGTCTTCAGGAATTATTTATGAATCATCCTGGTTCTTTCTTCCTTCTGGCTGGTCCTTTGTCTCTTTTTTCTCTGCTCTGGCTCGACATATGTCATCATCCAACTGAATAAATTATTAGGCTCACACAATTAATTCATGGTAGGATTGAGCTAGTAAATGTTCAAGTTTTCATAGAATACTTTGCACAGACAATTTCTCTATATAGCACTTACTGTCACATCCACATTTAGATCTGCTATTCAGATTGCTATCACATTAAAATGCTCTATGTAATTCCTTAGTGGCTCATCCTCTTTGCTAACCAAATTTTCTTGATCAGAGATTAGGCGCTTGGTTAGGATATAAGTAATGAATTGAGCATGAAATTGCTCCTCTAATTCCTTAAAACTATCAATGGATAATTTTGGCAACCTTAGCCACCATTCTTGAGCCAAACCCATTAATATGGTTTAGCAAACCTTATAGTAGACTGAATTTACATATTAATAGCCAAACCCATTAATATGTTAAGAGTGAGATGGTGCTATGGAATTTACATAGGTGGCTCTGGAGATCTCCAATTCCATCATAAGGCTGCATATTTGGCATTTTAAAGTGCTTCTATACTTTCTCCCTCATGATTTGATTAGACAAAGAGGTGCTCTATCAGGACTAATGTGCAACGTCTCTGTGGTTCTACCACGATATCATTGAACTACATCTTTGACTCAACCATTTTTTTCTTCACATATGAACTCATGGATGTGTAAAAGAAAAAGATGATTTATACGTATGGTCTAAAAACTCTACTTCACCAAATATCTTACTATTAGGTAGGCCTCTTGGTTCTTTTGAACGTCTAAATGAGACAAGTTGTTTTGGCACAAAGACTTCTTTTAATTCTCTGGCTATATTTCTTAAATAGGCTACAACATCAGTCAAGGGTGTATTTGAACCACCAAGTTAGCCAAAAGGTGGAATAAGTGTTGAAGAGTCATGTGATGGATCGCTTTCATGTTCCATTATATATATGTAAAGAACCATGTATTAAAATTAGTATCCATGTTCATTGCACCAAGTAATACCAATATTCCTCAAAAAGCCCAGAATAGTTGATATGCAAAAATAATGACTAAACCAGCCAAAGTGTTCTCTAGCGAGAAGACTCTGACGGTCTAGTTAGTATATTAAAAAACTTATAAATGAGTATGTTGAACTATTAGAAATAAAAGTGGCAGTAGATGATACTAACATGAACCATTGTCATATCATGAAGAATATGGTTCTTGATTTTATACGAGTATGGGATATGAAGGATTCTTTGAGATCCCATGATTTGGGTAGTTGAAACTATCAAATTTGTAATAGAGATTTATCTAGTTCTACCAGGTTGAATATGTACAAACTGTTAACTAGATTATGGTCTAGCCAAGATTATCTTATGTGTCCTATTATTATGATAGTCTAGTATCAATAGTAATAGAGAATATCTCGAATTTTATAGGATTATGGAGATAAGAGATCATGGATATCCCCATAATTTATTTTGTTATAATAAGAGATCATGGGGTATCCTTGTGATTTATTATGTTACAACTATTTATAGGTGAGATACGTGGGGCTCTACCAAAATTGCATCGCATAGTTTTGAGCCTACTTCTACTGTGGTCCAAATATCATAGGTCTAATATGAAGATGAACCCAATAATTCGAATGGGCTGATACCAAACACCTTGAATGTTGTGTCTACCTGGGGGGTCAACTTGCATAATAACTTTGGAAGAATCTTTGTTTCCTTAAATGAATCCACCTAGTTCACCTTCTTTGAGAGCAATAGTCCTGTGAAACTTGTTGGCTTGCTGCTGATATTGTTCATCCTGCTTTGATGTTTGTGCTCCTACTTGTTCATATAACTTCTTAATCTCTTTTAACTCTTTCCTCAACACTTGCACTAAACAATTTCAAAAGGATTTTGATTAGTTATTTGACTTGAAGATCGTTTATAGGTAAATTCTATTTGAACTACTAATAAATCTCAATCATGAATATTCTCACCAATAAAACTTCTTAATAAAAATTTTCAAATTTAGTTATTTGTCCATCAATCTAAAAATCTCCATTGAGTTTCTCAAATTTTTAATTAATTAACTTATAATAAATTTTATATGATTTAAAACTTTATTTTAAGTTTTTCCAATAATTATTGAACATTAATTACTATTTAAGAAAGTCTAAAAAAAATTATAAAATATTTATTATAAGAAATTTTATTATAGTTAATTTAATTTGAATATAATTTAATTCATGGATGATTCATATATATGAAGTTTTTAAATTTATATATTATTCTGTAAAGCATAAATTTAACTCAATTTCGATGTAATTTCAATCCAACTACGGTCGGATTTAATTATGATAAAAAAGCTACGGTCGGATTTAAAAATTTTTGGGTTTAGAATTTAGATCATATTGAAATTTAGATTTGACTTTGGGTTGTTTGACCCTAGATTTGACCTTTAGAAAAAAAAAAAAAAGGTTCGATAATTCATCCGGTTTTGTACAAGGATTCGGTTCAGTTGGAAACTGGAAACCGGTCGGATCTTTATTTGGACTCTTAAAGAGGTGGGCGAAGACCAACTGTTCTGTCTGTTATTTTTTTTTTTTCGCTCCCAGCAACTGCACCTAACGGTCATCTGAGGTCCGGTAGGTGAAGCCTAAAGAAACGAAGAGAGACAGAGAAATCCAAGGAAAAGAAGATTAATGGAAAATTGATATAACCATAAAATCACTGTTAATATTTATTAATTATCTCTCTTTTTCTCTACCTTCTGTTCAAATCTTCAACTCCCTTTAACAATGCTCTGTTTTAGCTTACGTATATTATTTTCTTTATCTTTTTCACAAATACCACAACTTTTGCTCTTATGGGATTTCCCAAAATCTTCTCCATTTTCTCTGCAACTAACCACAACCATGTTGATGAGCATACCCTTCCTTCCCATGGTCCTATTCGTGAGGAGCTTGTCAAGAGTTCTGAGAATTCCCACAGTGATGGATTCCCCAACTCTGTTTTCAAGTACTTGGGTCGCCTTCTTTCTGGAAGTGAGTGAGTGAGTTTCAATTAATTATTATTAGATGTTGGGTTTGTTTTTTGGTTTGGTTTGTTGAAATGGGTATTTATTGTTTTGCTGTATTGGTGTAGAGAAAATTGATGGGGGTTCAAGGACAGACGAAGAAGAGAAAGTATATTCTTGGTTATTTTCATTGGCGCAATCGGATAAAGATTTGGTTTATGAGTATGTTCGATCCACTGAAAGGGGTGAGTATTTTTTTTTTCTTTTTCTAATTTCAATTTCACTGTTATTGATGACTTTGTGTTTGATGAAATGCCGTTAAAAGAAAAATCTCGCATTAAGATTCTCCTTAAAAGAAATATTAATTGAATGACACTGATATATATGGTAAAGCTAATGAAATTGCCATCTGTGAAGTCCACCCTTATATGATGTTCAAGAACAAAGATAATAAATTGACAAGCTTCAATGGCCAAGTACAATTTTTTCATAGATATTCAAGAATCTAACAAATTGGTCTGCAAAAATTTGTCCACTGGTTTTACTTGCCTGGAAGAACACTAGTGTAATATGATGTTAGGGTCTGTACTAAGAATTAAGCACAAGTCTATCCCTTCATTACAGATGGATGGCTTTTAATTGCCTCCCTTGTCCTAGATCCACACTTGTAGAAGTCTCTTGATTCTATGGTGAAGTCTGCCATTTTTATCTTCACTATAAAGATGCTTATATATCTTCGCTAAATATGTGAAAATTGTATCTAAACAGAAACAAATTCTACAGAGTAGAGCTTCTTGTTTGTTTCACACCACATCTTTTCCTCCTACATTTAGATTTTCTAAAAGGTTTAGCTCTGATGAGCTGCTGCCTGATTGGGCTTTCTTGATATGTTGGAAGTCTTGGGCTTGATTATTGTGGGCTTCTTCATCATTTGGACTCCTTATTGACAAAATGGCCTGAATAGTTTTGCCTTTCGAACCATTTAACTTATAAGCTATTTCTTTTTTCTTTATCTTCCCGATGTGGGATTGCCATTCTCCAACAATTGGCTCCTTAGTTCTGTATATGCTTTGCCATTGAATGATCAAATACCTAAGCAGTTACCTGCCAGAAGATCTCACAATTATCCCATCTTTCTCTTCTTCCTTCTTTACAGAATGAATATTATTTTTTATTTACCAGCATGATGCCACTGCATCCTAGTAATATTTGTTTTGGCCTACATGCAAATATCCTTTTGCATTTTTGCAGGCTTAAGTTTTTCTGAAGCTGAGAGGAGACTGAAAGAAAATGGTCCAAATGTTCCTCTTCAATATGCTTTTCCAAGCTGGGGGCATCTTCTATGGGCGGCCTTTTTCCATCCTTTCAATATCATTTTGGTTGTGCTGTCAACACTCTCATACATAGCTAGTGACAATCCAAATGGATGCATCTTGCTCGTACTGGTTTTCATTAGTGTCTCCCTTAGATTCTACCAGGTAGCTTTTCCTTATTTTGTTTACCCAAACAATTGTCTTCTCTATTTCTCAAATATTAGCCTTAGTTATATTCCATGAACATTTCAGGAATACAATAGTTCAAAAGCTGCCATGAAACTCTATGAGTTTGTCAAGTGTCCAGTTAAAGTTCAAAGATGTGCAGGTAGAGTTGTTCAGACGGAGTTAGTAGTTCAAGTTGATCAAAGAGATGTTGTTCCAGGGGATATTGTCATTTTTGAACCAGGGGACCTTTTCCCAGGTGATGTGAGATTATTGTCATCAAAGCACCTTGTTGTAAGGTACAGAACCTCTAAAAAAACTTGCTTCAGGGTTCTAATTTCTTTTGATTCATGCCTTGTTTTCCTCTTCAACTGACTATAGAACATATTTTCGTTTCCTCTTCAACTGACTATAGTACATATTTTTACACCCTGATTTTTTAACAGTCAGTCCTCATTGACTGGTGAGTCCTGGACAACAGAAAAAACAGCTGATACTAAAGAGAATCAGAGCACTCCTCTGCTAGAGTTGAAGAATATTTGCTTCATGGTAAGTGTAATTATTCCTGGCATTGCTATGTTTCTGGTAGAATAGTATTAGCACGAAAGTCGTATTGGGTTTAGTATCATAATAAGGTAACACTAGAATGTCTTGATTAAAAGATGTGTGTTTCTGATAGTGTCTAGTATACAGAAGTTGGGAAATATATGAATATTCACATTGGTATCGTTAGGGGAGATCGTGATAGCCTTGTATGCAACTTCTGTCCGAAAGTTTTGGAAAAAATATGATCCAGAAATAACACTTATAATGGAATATTGAAAATGTTTTTGCCATTCATATTGATTTTTAGATCATTTGCTTTATGTTCACATGCAAGGGCAAACCTCAGTGCTTTGTTAGGTCTCCATTGTGGATTTAACAGGTTCAAGCCACAAAACAGCCTCCTTACAAGAGAAAGGCTGCATACATATGACCTTTCTCAGAGCCTGCATTGCAGGAAGTCTCGAGCACTGGCACACTTAGGTGTAAGGAAAAAATTAGGGACCATCCAAAGACTAGTTGAAAAAACAAATCTTTATCAATATCATGTATTTGCTTTCTCTTTTTAGTGATATACTGCAATATTTGTAAGGTCTCCAGTCACTCTCCACTGTGGGTTAAATGGTGGCATCAAGAGGCCCCAAATCTAATCAAGCCTGATTGGATATGGAAATTTAATTAAGTAGAATAGTTGATGCTATTAAGTTATCAATTTAGATCCTTATAAATAAAAGTCTAAGTAATATTTCTTAGAGAAACAAAGAAAAGCACATGAATTTGACTTTGTTTCCCCTCTTGTTAGGTCCTTCATGTCTAGTCAGTGGGATTTTTGTCTCGTAAAAATATATTAAAAAACAAAGAGGGGGGCTTAACCCCTAATATTTACTAGGAAATGTTCCTCAATCTTTCTTGGATAGGAACTATGAGAAAGAATATGAGGAATGGGGTGAGGAAATGCAGTAAAGCCCCAAAATTATAGTTGCCACTTTCCTGAATGTGAGGTCTGAGAGAGAAGCTGAATATTATATGAAAAAACCTTCATTCAGAAAAGCATATAACCTTAGCCTTAGTGTCAGAATATAAACCAATAATACTTTTTTCATTTTCAGTTGAATTTATGCGGAATGCCTTCATAACTGGGTGATGACAAGTTATGGTTAAGTAGTTGGCATTTGTTTGAAGTTGCATAAAAATGGAGACTAACTAACTTATGAATTAAAAATACACAGTATCATATATGTTTCTAAAGGATTATGCCCATGGCATTTAGGTAGTATTGTGTTACAATGTGCCAAGAAGCACAATAGCAATGGATGTGTCTTCTGCTCCTGAAAAAGAGTTATAATAATCCCTATGAAGTTCTTTTCACGCTTGATTGATATTTTTGTGGTCGTGATTTTATATAGTTTTCCAAGTATACTTTCGACTTTTATGGTTTTTCTTTGTTATAGCCAGTAAATGGCTATAATGTTTACATCACTAAGAAATATATGGGTCTTGAATGTATTTCAGGGGACAAATGTGGTATCAGGAAGTGGGACTGGTCTGGTTGTTTCCACTGGATCAAAGACTTATATGAGCACCATGTTTTCAACGATAGGGAAGCAAAAACCACCAGATGGATTTGAGAATGGCATTCGGCGGATATCCTATGTGCTTGTTGGTGTTATGCTAGTAGTAATGACAATAATAATTTTTGTTTATTACATGAAATCCCGTACTTTGAGCGAGAGTATTCTTTTTGGACTCTCAGTAGCATGTGCGCTCACTCCGAATATGCTTCCCCTTATTGTTAACACAAGTCTTGCAAAAGGAGCACTTGCCATGGCCAGAGACCGATGCATTGTCAAAAGCTTAGCTGCTATACGAGATATGGGATCTATGTAAGTTCAATATCACTTCATAGTTATATTTGGTGAATTTTTGTATGGACACATTGTTAGTATTATTTAGGGACAAAAAAAAAATGTGATTTGACCCTTTTACACTTTGAGGTATGTGTAAATTTTTTTTTTTTTTTTTTTACTTTGAGATTTGAATGGTTAGCTGTTTGCGATCCACAGTCCTAATGCCGTTAATGAGGGCTGATATGGCACTTACATGGCAGTTGTGAGTCTCATTTTAATATTTATCTTAAAATATAAAAATTCACAAATTAACACTCCTGGGGGGGGGGGCGGGGGGCGGGGCGCAGGGGGGAGAAAAGGGGGAGGGGAGAGGATTGGGGGTAGTTGAGAATACTGATGTATAAGTACTTTTTGGCCTCTAAACCAACCATCTTTCTGTAGTAAACTAATTGTGAAAGAACGGCTGATAAACTCTTGGACAGTATAAGCTAGAAGATATCAATCAGATGATTGATCTGCCTAAATAAATTTGATTTGCATACTGTCTATTGAATAGGGCCTGCTGGCAGTCTATTAATTTGCATTTTTTAATATGTTGGTATTGAAAAAATATTATTGAACACTTACAGGAACTTCAGTTAATTTTTCTTATAGAAAATGCATGAGTAGAAGGGAAAAATTGTGACTGAATTTAATTCACAAAGTATAGCCCCAAATTAAAAAACGTTTTAACTAGAATTATGTTAGCAAGAGTGAATGTTCTAGGTAGTTTTAGTTCACGCTTTACAAGACTATCATTACCATTGAACTCTTTGAAACACCCCCTTTTATTATATTTCAAGATATAAAAACAAATAAGAAGATGAAACATTGTTGCAAATGCGGGAAAAACCAAGTTCCATTAAGCTATTTCCATGCACCTTGCAATGACAACCCATCCAGCCAGATGCTTATATACTCATCCAAGATATTTCTAATTTTGTTTTCTTGATATTGGATACAGTTATTATCAAAACATCTGATCATACTTTGCTTCATATATTTTGGCTTAATACAGGGATATCCTATGCATGGATAAGACTGGTACACTCACCATGAACCGTGCAATAGTGGTTAATCATCTTGACAGCTGGGGTTCACCAAAAGAAAATGTTTTACGCTTTGCATTCCTTAACTCTTACTTCAAGACTGATCAGAAGTATCCTCTAGATGATGCAATTTTGGCATTTGTATATACAAATGGATACAGATTCCAGCCATCCAAGTATAGAAAAATAGATGAGATCCCTTTTGATTTTATACGAAGACGAGTATCTGTCATTTTAGAAACTGAATCAGGTACAGAAAGCAGAAGAAATGGCCAAGTTCTTGATAGGGTCATGGTAACCAAGGGAGCACTGGAAGAAATCATGAAAGTTTGCTCTTTTATTGGCCATGTTGATAAGGGAGCCATAACCACTCTCTCTTCAGAAGACTATCACAGGATTCTGAATATGGCAGAAGATTTAAGCAACCAGGGGTTGAGGATTATAGGAGTATCAATGAAAAGGCTAGACATGGTACGGTCTTTATCTATTTTTGGTCACTCATGCTGTATAAAACTTGTCATTATGTCAGACAATTATTTGCATATTTCAGGTTAATTTCCTGAAAAGAACTTAGATCATCCTTTTTCTCTGTTCAGAGTCTTCACAGCATCCATAATTAACAAACTAAAATTGTTTACTAAAGAGGACAGCACATCCTATTATCTTTCCAGTTAATCTTTACCATTGCTTCTAAAAACTGAAAGCCCTTTATTCAAGTTGAACCACTATCATTCCCTTGAGAGCATCTTTTTCATGGTAGTTTTGCAGTGTTTGAATCATTTACAGCCAGTGCATTGCAAAATATGAATTAGTATCATAGCATTCTGGAATATGAAGCTGACAATCTTTAATATGATACACATTGCAGACCATCATTTAGAAGAAGATGGTAGCACTTGTCATATTCTATGGGAGTGTGGGGTTAGTTTCCAATAGCCAATCCCAATACCCCAACTAGACTGGGATGGAGGCCTGACTGAATTGAGTTGTTCCCTTGCAATTACTGTTTATTTGTGATCTTGCAGGAAAAAATTGATCCAACCATGGTCAAAGATGAATCAGACATGGTCTTTCTTGGTGTAATTACATTCTTTGACCCACCAAAAGACTCAGCAAAGCAAGCTCTGTGGAGGCTGGCTGAGAAGGGAGTAAAAGCGAAAGTATTAACAGGTGATTCACTATCCCTAGCGGTAAGAATTTGTGAAGAACTTGGCATTAGAACCACATATGTAACAACAGGACCAGAGCTAGAGCAACTCCATCAAGATGACTTCCATGAGACTGTTAAAAGAGCAACAGTACTTGCTCGGCTTACCCCAACGCAGAAACTCCGAGTGGTCCAATCCTTGCAAACAATTGGTGATCATGTTGTTGGGTTCCTGGGAGATGGGGTTAATGATTCACTTGCAATAGATGCTGCCAATGTAGGTATCTCCGTTGACTCAGGAGCATCAGTTGCGAAAGATTTTGCAGACATCATCTTACTAGAGAAAGATCTTAATGTTCTTGTTGATGGGGTTGAGCATGGTCGCCTTACTTTTGGTAACACCATGAAGTACATCAAAATGTCAGTTGTTGCCAATGTAGGGGGTGTTCTTTCACTTCTGATGGCAACATTGCTGCTAGATTTTGAGCCATTGACTCCTAGACAACTCCTTGCTCAAACCTTCTTATATAGCGTGGGTCAAATCGCCATTCCATGGGACAAGTTGGAGGAAGATTACGTGAAAAACCCCCAGAAATGGTCTGAGAAAGGCTTTCCCATGTTCATATTGTGGAATGGTCCTGTGTGTACTCTATGTGATATAGCAAACCTTCTATTCCTTTGCTTCTACTATGATGCTGGTAAATTGACTAGTGAAAGATTCTTCCATTCTGCTTGGTTTGTTGAAGGTCTACTGATGCAGACACTTATTTTCCACTTGATCAGAACAGAGAAAATCCCTTTCATTCAGGAGATCGCCTCATTTCCAGTGCTCTGTTCAACAATTGTAATTTCTGCAATTGGAATTGCAATTCCCTTCACAATAATTGGTAAATTCATGGGATTCACTCTTCTGCCATTATCATATTTTGGATTTTTGGTTTTGCTTTTTCTAGGATATTTTGCACTTGGCCAAGTGATCAAGAGAGCTTACATTTTCATTTACAGAAAATGGCTTTAGAGAACTGTACAAAATCTTGAGTATAGGATATTTCGAAAGAATTTGCTAGCAAAGAGAGGGAGGGAGGGAGGGAGGGAGGGAGGGAGCAAAAGATACTGCGAAAATTCTTATCCTTTGTATATTATCGAGGATATGCATAGCAAATGTGGCTTGCAATTGCATGGTTTTACAGAATCATTGGCATTTCTTATCCATACTCTAAAAACACTATTGAACCTGCAAATCTACAATATGAATGAAATTTTTGGCACCAAATATAGGAAACATGGAAGAAAAAGAGAGAAAAGAAGAAGAAAAAAAAGCCGATTTTAGATTTTCCTCTTTTATCTCTGGACCATATGCTACTATTGTGCAATCCATTACAATATCAGATGTAGAAAGAAACAAGTAGAGACCAATCCAAGCAATACTACATTGTTGAAAATTTGCTTGGCTGGTGAATTACCTGCATAAATAAATTCTATAAGCTGTCAGATTTGCAAAGTGGATTTCTACAAAACACAGGTGCAAATGAAAGAAAAAAGGGACTGATTTCCCTTTTTATTTTCTTTTTTACAGGTGATAACTACATTAATCTTGTTTTTGTGTGTCTGCATGTCAAAAACACCATCTTTGTTTGAATTTCAGTTTTCACCAATGCTAAATTTTATTATTGCATTGCAAAGTGGATTTCTACAAAACACAGGTGCAAATGAAAGAAAAAAGGGACTGATTTCCCTTTTTATTTTCTTTTTTACAGGTGATAACTACATTAATCTTGTTTTTGTGTGTCTGCATGTCAAAAACACCATCTTTGTTTGAATTTCAGTTTTCACCAATGCTAAATTTTATTATTGCATTCTCTCAGTTCTTTTTTGGTTCAATAAAATTAGTTTAGGGGACAAAGCACCCTGCACAATTAATTTTAAATTAACACATGAACTCAAACCTTTCTTTACTTGATAAGAATTTCCTAGAATTCCTATTGTTCAAGAATTTATAAAGAAAAAAATGAGAAACAAGATTTAACAAGTGTTCCAATCATAAAAATATGATTTCTAAATCTAGAATTGATATTATCATATGTTAAGGGTATGAGAATCAAATTTAGAATCAATCCTAAAGTTTAGTATGCTAAATGTAATTATCTTTTACTAAAATAAAAAGGTTTTCAGCACATGAAAAAAATTTGAAGGGATGTTAAAAATTGAACCTTTGATCTCCTACACTATGAGACAAGTACTTGATTCCTCAATCACAGGCTAACGATTTTTTTTTTTTTTAAAAATAGAAAGAAACAAAAGAAAAGATTTGAGGAACTATTACCAAATTGGAGATAATGGTTCTTAATGTTCCATTCAAAATCCCAGTGCTTCCTATCATTTTTGATAGTCCAATATGCCCATCCAAAGGAAGCAGCATCATAAACCTCAAGTTGGGCCCTTCCAAAATTTTGATAATCTGTCTGAGAACCACTTGTCACATTCCATTCATTCACCCATTCCCCTGATAACAACATAATTCAGATTTCAGAATAACCTCATATTCCATATCCAAAATGTGTCCGAAAATATTATTGCATCAAAAAGCAAAGAGTGGCTTCATTAATCCTTACCTCTTGATCTTTACCAATATAAATAACAAACTTCATTTTAATATTTAACTAGGTCTGCAATACTTTTCAGACCCAACTCATACAAATTTACTTTTTTGTTCTGTTTTTGGCTTTTATTTACGAAGAAAACAGAATTTAATGCCTTACCAATAAAAACTGATGGACCATTGGCACTGTTCAGAGCCTGTAGTTGAGTTTCCCTGCTCTTATATATAAATTGGATATTATCCTCAGAGCTCATATTAACAAAGAAAGTGTCAAAAAGATTGTAGTAATGCAAATCAACTACTAATTTATAAGAGCCTATATTAGCCTGGTAAAGTTCCAGTGGATCAGTATTGCCAATTCTTTGACAGATGATGACATAGGCTGTCGACGAATATTTTCGAACAGTTTGGTAGCCTTGTTTGTAATATGGAACTAGAACTTCCAAAGGAACTGAAGCAGCAGATGGTTCATTTAAAAGCTCGATTCCCAGCAAGGCAGGATGTGTTGCATACCTGCAATTCAATTCATTCATGTTTTCAGAGGTTATATAAACTTACAATATATTCACTTAAGAAGCCACAAAATTGATCTGCTTAAAGATAAAAATAACACAGATTTCCCTAAATGAGTTGATCTGAGAGAACAAATTAACGAACAAATTAACATACAATGCAATAGAAAATTACCAATAGGACTCAAGTATATACGGTAAATTCTAGTGGAGTGTAATAGAATGAATTTCTTACTCATCATTTTATTGCATTTTCGCTCCATTACTTTCTAGGATGCACCAGCCTATCGAGAATATGCTATTTTTCCTAAAAGAGGAATATGCTTTTAGTGTACATGCAGAGAGAGAAAGAGAGGAGTAATATAGAGAAGGACGATCTAAAATGTGCCAAACATTCTAAAGAGATGGATGGCTTTGTTGATGTACTTGATCGAATAACGCCACAAAATTTACAAATTATGTGCAAAATTGACACCATGAAAGCATTGTACCCACATAATATTATGAGAGAATGAGGAAACACTTGATTTAAATGTCAGTTAACAAAACTTGTGATTTCAAGAACAACAAAAACATGGGTTAATCTTTCTTGCTTTCAAGGAGGCAGATACTGAAAACCACCAACTATTCTCAGATGCATCAATCTGAATTTGATATTTCAATAAATGGAACCGAAGTTGATATTCTACATTTTTGTGTAATTCTTTGTTTTTGTATGGATGAAACAAGTTGAATTATTGCAATCTCACAATACACATAATATATTGTGTCACATAACTGTTTTTTTTTTAAATTCAGAAACTATGCTGACAAGTATGACCTATTAGATAGTTTCTTAATGGCAGAGAACGACTGTATTCAATACACAATACCAGTCAAGTATGACCTACTAGATAGTTTCTTAATGGCAGAGAATGACTGTATTCAATACACAATACCAGTCATTAAAAGTTCTCTTTTTCATTGATATTTTTAATGCTCTCAGCATTGGGATAACTTAGGAACCTGTGGATAGTAAACAATACAACAACTTGTCTAAAATGTACCTTGAGGCTAGAAAATCTATAACATCCAGTGTTTGTGAGATATAATCTGAAGAAGTAGGCCAGCCTGTTGTACCATCTCTGCTGGCACTATGCTCCATCCCATTTTGAGAGCCAGGAGCCGCATGTAGATCAATTATGCATTTTATACCATAGGCTCTAAATATTGAAAGGAAAATAAAGGTTAAAGTGTTTACTTCAGAAATATAAATGTTATTCCAAACAGAAAAAATGGAAAACAGGACCTACTGTGCCCATGAGAATGCATTATCTAGAGCTTCCAAGGATCCTCCTATGAATGGAGCTGGAGGATCAGGATCAAAAGCAATCCACCAGCCAACTGGAATCCTTACTGCATTTATCCCATGTCCATACAGAAACTTGAAATCTTCCATTGTAATAAAAGTGTTCCTATGTTTCTGCAGTTCCATAAGGCAGAAATATAAAATAAACAAAAATCTGAACCTGATTGCATTATCTGTTAAGTCTCATTTGGTCAAACACTGCATAGTATTGTCATGATTCAAAATTTCACTGTATAAAATATCTTAGCTACAAATTATGTGTTTTTTTATTGGATAAATAACTGTTGCCATCAACCAATGAAGAAAATATCAACTGGCAGTGAAATAAAAAAACAAGGATTTACCTTGAGAACCTTTTTTGCTTTACTATGTCCATAGCCATTCACAAGCTGGTAATCTCCGTACAAGTTATTTGCTACAATAGTCATTTCAAATGTGGCTGCATTATCATCCCATCCTGGTTTCCCTGGATAGTCTGCTGTGAGCTGGTTTCCTATTGTAGCCTAAAAAATAGATTATATGCTATCATGCAATATTATTAAATCCCTGGGTCAACAAGGCAAATTGAATATCACCAATCAAAAGTATAATATGAATCTGGGTAGCTCCTTACTTCTGTTGGCTATTGGCATAGTGGACATGATTAAGCTGGTTGTATGGGTACATTATGGCTATAAAGGCAACTGTTTCACTTGGAAACCATCAAACCCCACCCCCACCTTCCCCCACAGAAATGGGTTCCTAGAGAGACTTATTGGATGGATGAAACATTTCATTCTTGATGTACCATAATTTATAACCAATGCAGGTATGCCACCAGTGGATTATATCTTTTTTCTTTTTACTGAAATCAAAATCAAATATCAGAAATCTTGCCTGTAGATAGGCCCCAGTATTGAGCTTTATCCAAACTCTATTGTTGTTATTTCTCTCAAAATAAAATGTTTTCCCTTCTGAGGATGAGTTTGCAGTTGCAGAGACAGAGCACCCTTCACCATAACATGTTAGAAACTGGCCTTGAGAGGTGCGGAGCTGAAATTCAGAGGCAGAGACTCTCCACAACTGCAAGGAAAGAAACCAGTAGGATAACTTGTCATCAAAATCATATCAAGTTGATACTTCAACAGCCTCAATTCTTGACGCCCACGAGCTTAATATCAAATGTGAACTTAATTTAGGTAAACAAAAAATGATAATAGACAAGAAATAACCACCTGCATACAACTGGTGTGAAACTGCCACTACTAGGAACCTTGAATGCCTAAAATCCCAATCTCCAAATTGGTATTTTATTATGGTGTAATGGAATGACCATCTATTTTAATTGCACCACATCAAATTGAATATAAATTTCCCAGGGAATGAGAGAGAGAGAGGCAGGTCCATTGTTATCAACATATTGCCAAACAAAGAAACTTTACAAGAAAATAATTTGACTCTTCAACTAATCCTCTGGATCAAACAACCAAATGCAACTTATGCTTATGGCTGCAAAGAGCACTTAGAAATAATTAAATGCATGTTTCTTATATTGATACTATTACAGCTGCAGCATCAGAGAAATATCATACATTGAATTATGGGAAATTAATGGGAAAATTAAGTGAGTAAGCTGGCATATGTTATACGCATCATATTAAAGATAAAAGTTTTCACATCAATGCAGCACAGACAATTTGATCAGGCATCTTACCCTGAACGTTTCCCATGAAGAAGCAGCATCTCTATCCACTGTAACACCCATGCCACCCCCGTTCTCCGCGGACACATACTTTTGCAATGCAACTGACTTGAATTGAACCTCTGTACCATCCTACATTTTGACATTTGCAAAGGGATTAATCAGACTAATCATAATCTCTCTCTCTCACTCTCTCTCTCTCTCTCTCTCTCTCTCTATATATATATATATATAACAAAATTAGAGAAAATTAAGGAACAACAAAGTTCGAAAATGAAACTCACGAGCATGTCTCCATTGGGAATGCCATCAAACAATGAAGGCTTAATCCAACCTTCCACAACCAGCCAACCTCCCAAATTTACTCCTCTAACTTTAGAACCTCCTCTCAGTCCCTCAACTTGTTTCAAGCAATACAATAATGAAAACCATTACAAAATATAAAGAATGTAAAGAAATATAAAGAATCCAAGGCAATGGCAAAACAACCTCACCTGAGTATGCTCCAGAGAAAATAGCCCAACAAGTTAGTGAAAATGCAAATACCCATTTGCTAAAAACAAGTTCCATGAAGAATGCAGGCCACTACAGCATTAATTAAGCCAAACTATAGAATCCATGTAGAACAGCAAAGTTGAATAGCCCCAATAAAGAAAAGAATGGTCATTCAAAACCCACCAAAAAAAAAAACCCATTTGACAGAATCTTAGTAATCCCTTCCTTATCACTCAATTAATACCAAATTCAACATTGCAAACAAGCATATAATATATTTATCTGGGTGGGTTTTCCCTTTCTTATTGTCAGCTGTTACATTAATTAATACATAACTTTTAGGAATTCCAATCAAGGAGCGAAGACAAAAGAAAACCCCATAAAATAACAGAAAAAGAAGAAAGGAACAATGTGTGTAGTTTGCAAAGGAATAAAAAAGGGTATGGAAAGGAAAAGAAAAGAAAAGAGAAAAGGGTTGGCTTTGCTTGCAAATTTGGAAGTAAAAGGAAAAGAGTTTACTTGAATCAGAAAAAGGGTAAATGATGGGAGGTGGTGGTAATGGTGGAACAACCTCAGCTGTGCTACAATAGTACATGGTTCTAGTATGTTTGCTTAATTACTTCCTTAGTTCCTTTACTTTCTCTGCCTGTGAGACACTAATGCCACCTACTATGGAGAGGAGTTACGGCTTTAATCATTCTGTTTTCAAGTTTCTAACTGATACTCCAGACGCTTAAACTAATCTGATTTTTCCTTAGGCTAGGCTAAATTACTATTCCATCCCTGATATTTAACCAAATTATTGAAGTAATCTTTCCTTTCTACCGAATTAATTTAAAATCCCTGAAATTTAATTCCAACAAATAAATAATCCTTCTGTCCAGTTTTTTTTTTTTTTTTTTTTTTTTAATTATTGAAAAATAAATAAAAAATAGATAGAATAAAATAAAACCTTAATACATAAAATACGCGACGTCAGCCTTCTTGTGCTTGATGACAGCTACTGATTGCAAGCATCATATTCCTTGTCAAGTGTCGCTCTCTCACTCACTCACACTCACTCCTGTCCTTATCACCATGGCCTCACCTTTGGCTTTAAGCACTGCACTTTATACATGACAAGGGTTGGCTTCTAATAGAAGCCCCTTGAAGTTTAGGCTGGGTTACTTGGATGATCCCAACTCAAAGCGCTTCCCTTTTAAACGGTACAAGTGGCTTATAGAATTCTCTTGATGTGCTGTGATGAAGAAACTCTTGGCAACAACGTTTGATGGAAGTGGAATATTTATGGATTGAACTGGCGTTGAGATTGGAATTGCTATTGAAATATGTCCCAAATAAAACAATTTGGAGCAAAAGCAAGAGAGCATGAGTTTTTTTTTTTACTTAATTTTGCTTGAACACCAAATTAACAAGCAATCGTATCCTAATAAGAGCAATATGTCACGACCCGCAAGGACGTGACCAAGTGGCTTGTGCGAGATGCCTGCTGGTATGCTTAATGTGGGGTTGTGGGACAGCTCGAAGGGCTGAGTACGTGTCGTAGATGCCCGCTTATCTTGAGTTAGGCATGCCGACCCAATTTAGTTTGGGGAGCTTGTCGCCAGTCAAGGACTTGACTATGACGGATAGGCGTGCCATCTAGGCACCAAACTGGTCGGGAGCTGTTCCCGCTTCCCTGATGAGCCCAAGGGAGGGCGAAACCAGTTGGCATTGGAAATTTCATAAGGCTTAACCTCGGATTTGTGGGAGACCGGGGTGCCGCACGGGTAGTGCCGCTGCGCGTCAACTCTGACCCCGTGACAAATGGTATCAGAGCCGGTCGTGTGCAACATTGCATTGCTTGCCAAGCGCTCTTTACCACGCTGGCGGTCCAATGTAAAAGGATGAGCGCAGGTTAATGCTCGCACCCTATGGGTTGGGGGTGTCGCAAGTGGATCCTCCTGGATAATGAGGATGAGTAGGCAGGAAGCAGCAGTGATGTTCGCCAAGCGCTACTTGTAAATGAATTGGTAGTAGGCAGGGAGCACGCACACGGATCCAGCCCAAAATTGAGGAAGGGGTTTCAAAACTAAGACGCGGTTCTCCACATGCACGAGGACGTGCATGAATTCGGTGGGGGAGAATGTCACACCCGCAAGGATGTGACCAAGTGGCTTGTGCGAGATGCCTGCTGGTATGCTTAATGTGGGGTTGTGGGACAGCTCGAAGGGCTGAGTACGTGTCGTAGATGCTCGCTTATCTTGAGTTAGGCATGCCGACCCAATTTAGTTTGGGGAGCTTGTCGCCAGTCAAGGACTTGACTATGACGGATGGGCGTGCCATCTAGGCACCAAACTGGTCGGGAGCTGTTCCCGCTTCCCTGATGAGCCCAAGGGAGGGCGAAACCAGTTGGCATTGGAAATTTCATAAGGCTTAACCTCGGATTTGCGGGAGACCGGGGTGCCGCACGGGTAGTGCCGCTGCGCGTCAACTCTGACCCCGTAACAAATGGTATCAGAGCCGGTCGTGTGCAACATTGCATTGCTTGCCAAGCGCTCTTTACCACGCTGGCGGTCCAATGTAAAAGGATGAGCGCAGGTTAATGCTCGCACCCTATGGGTTGGGGGTGTCGCAAGTGGATCCTCCTGGATAATGAGGATGAGTAGGCAGGAAGCAGCAGTGATGTTCGCCAAGCGCTACTTGTAAATGAATTGGTAGTAGGCAGGGAGCACGCACACGGATCCAGCCCAAAATTGAGGAAGGGGTTTCAAAACTAAGACGCAGTTCTCCACATGCACGAGGACGTGCATGAATTCGGTGAGGGAGAATGTCACGACCCGCAAGGACGTGACCAAGTGGCTTGTGCGAGATGCCTGCTGGTATGCTTAATGTGGGGTTGTGGGACAGCTCGAAGGGCTGAGTACGTGTCGTAGATGCCCGCTTATCTTGAGTTAGGCATGCCGACCCAATTTAGTTTGGGGAGCTTGTCGCCAGTCAAGAACTTGACTATGACGGATGGGCGTGCCATCTAGGCACCAAACTGGTCGGGAGCTGTTCCCGCTTCCCTGATGAGCCCAAGGGAGAGCGAAACCAGTTGGCATTGGAAATTTCATAAGGCTTAACCTCGGATTTGCGGGAGACCGGGGTGCCGCACGGGTAGTGCTGCTGCGCGTCAACTCTGACCCCGTGACAAATAGCCCTTCCATTGGTCTTCATGCTCCCATGCTGAAAAACTGCATGTTGCGAGTCTTGACAATATAATTAAATATATTTTTAATATAAATTTATAGTAAAATATATTTTATTAAATTATATTATATATCTTTACGGCCTACCAATAAGTATCTAAATATATATGTGAAGTCTAAAAATTTGATTTAATTAAAATTTGAAGGTAAATAATTATGAGACAATTTTTAAATATATAAATTGAATGCTGGAAATTTACACTTGTTTTATATATATATATATATATATATATATATATATATATATATATATATATATATATATATATATATATATATATATATATATATATTAGCTTTTTGATGAAATGAAAATTTTTCTACAAAGGGCAAGAAAACTAGTTTTATAGATTTTTTTTTTTTTTACATCAAAATTTGAAAACGAGCTACATAATAGTTGTTTCTTTTCATCAAAAAGTGCATCTACGTTAATCACTCAAAAAATTCAAAATTTTATGGGTTTTTTCAGTTTATCTAAAAATTTTAATTTTGTTAATTTTATCCTAATTTGTAATTTTAATTAAAATTAAGTTTAAATAAAAAATTAATCAAAATTAAAATTAAAAAACAATATTATATTTAATTATAATTGAAATAAAATAGTTACATCAACATTTTTTCATTTTTTGTACCATGCTCTTTCAAAGAAAATTTATTTTTCTCTCTCCTTAATTTAAATAACTCAACTCTCTCTTCCCCTACACCATAAATATTATGTCGAAAAAAAATTTCATATTTATATTTCCCTTTCATGACCAATCTAATACAATAATAATTAATTCATAACTCTATCAAAGATATATGAAGTTTAGGAAAAGAAGATGGGGCAAGGGATATGGAGGATGGGTAGACCAATTAAAAAAGAAAGAAAACTATTGTTTTATTTTAATTATTGATGAGTCTAAATATCATAGAAAATAAAAGAGAATTTGTTAAGATTAATCTATCAAAAGTTTTGTTTATATATATATATATATATATATATATATATATATATATATATATATATATATATATATATATATATATATATATATATATATATATATATATATATATATATATATATATATCGTTAATCTTTTATTTTTATAGCTTGTTTTAAGTTTCTTAGGTTCTTTTGAAAGGTTACAATTCAATTTTAAGGAATTCCAAAGTTTGGAGTTCAATTATGATAAAGTTGGAAGCAAAAAAGCAAAATTGAGCATAAAAAAGATTTACAGAGATGCCCGACTATGCAAATTGGTCATGCACGACTGTGTACTTAAATTTGCTTCTATCTAGAAGTATTTTGACAACAAGGGAGTGCATCAGATGATGCACAACTTGCATGATTAATGTGCACGGCCATGCACTTTATTTCGAGTCTATGTAAATTATTTTTGAAGCCAAAGGGAGAAGAAAATTATGCGTGGCCGAGCACCATTTGTGGAGTGTTAATTTTTTTTTTTTTTTGGCAAATTTCTTCCTAATTCTAACCCACTTCAAGGGCATATTTCCTATATTCAAAGGATTTCCTAAGCCTTTTAAGCCTAGGTTATTTTATTCATAAAAAGAGGAATACTCTCAAGAATCCGTATCAGGTTTTCTATCCTCAAAACTTTTTGTATAGTAGTTTAGAAGTTTTTAATAGTTGTAATTGAAAATGCTTCAAATGAGGAGATTTAAGATTGAAGACTCATGAAGACTTGAAGTTTCATTCTCATCAATTGTTTTAGAGTTATTTCTAAATTTTATTCTTTAATTCAATAATAAGTTGTGATTGTATTTTCTATTAGATTAATAGTTAATTTAATTGTTTCTTTTTTCAAAATGAGTAACTAAGTTTCTTTTATGGGATATAGATAAAATCTCTTGATTTCCATATAACTATCTATATTTGATTAATTGGTTTTGATTGCTAGAATAATCTTTTATTTTAGGAGCATCAATTAATATAAGCTGTAATTTGAAATTATCTAAAATTTTTTAGGATAATTTTTATAGTTAGAAATGAAAATATAAAAAATAACTTTTTAATTTGAAATAACAATCTATTAGTTCCTTTTTTTTGTATATATTTTTTCAATTTTATCAAATATCAATAGTGGGCTCGCGCTTTATGTATTTTTAATTATATTCTTTTATTTAATTTACATTTGCTAAAAATATTTTAATACAGCTAAATTATTATTATTTTGTTAACTTTAAATATTATTTTTTTACTAATTTTAAATATTAATATAAATAAAATATGAGCCAACTAAAATAATGATAAAAACTTTGATACTCCATATACTAATTACTTATAAGGAACGCCTAAGGATAAGTGAGAGGAAACATTAGGATGAAAGGGTAGTTAAGAAGTTCCGTTAGGTTGTGACCTAAGTTAAGAAGAAAAAAAGAAACGAGGATGAAAGAATTCCTATTTAAGCAAGTGACTGACACCAAAAATGGAGATTAGTAACGAAGTAGAAATTGGAGTCTTATTGATGGTCAAAGATAAGGTTGGTAATAATAGTGAAAATTTAATGAGGAGGAGCTCTAAATATGAGGCTAGACCTTAGAATAAAGCAAGAGATTATGAGGAAAGTGATATGAGGCTGTATTGGAGATGATAAAAATGATGAAAAACATGACATGAAGAGGAATATGTGTGAATTAATTGATAGAGAGGGCAAGATAGATAGATACATTTGATGTAAAAGAAGATGAGTGAAGGACATATATTGATAAATGGACAGATAAGTTCAGTTCAACAAGACGAGTGAAGCAAATGTGAGAATTTAGAACAAGAGAGGCAAAGGATGTCTATAGATTTACAAAGGGAACTTGGATAAGTCTAAGGTTAATAGAATTAGGATGAGTTATGGACTCAATAATAAGGTATCGATACTTGTGTACATTTGCCAAGCGAACTCTTGGATTCGTATTTATACAATATAAGTTGATAGTAGAATTAGATATTTTATGATATATTAGATAATGTGTGGTTAGGGTGAAAAGTTATCTATCATTGCCAGCTGTGAACTCTTAATTTTGCACCTCCAACACGTCGTTGGACCTAACAAAATCTTTAGCAGAAGTGTGGTGATGAATTGGAAGAAGAACAGACTTAAGCGAGCTTGAAAATTGAAAGTGGCCCTATAGTACCTATGGTTGCAATAGGTACCTCCTGTGGTGCCACAAGCACCACCCGTAGCAAAAAAATAGTTGCCACAGGAGGCCTCTGCAAGTACCATAGGGCCTACCTTTAGTTGCCACAGGTGCCTCCTACAATAGTAAATTGGCTGCCATAAGCCCCTATGTGGCAAGGAATTTGAAATTTTTATGAATCAAACATCGAAAATAGACCAAATTGTCCCCAAGCCCTTTCACTATATATTCAGACCCTCCAAACTCAGTTTTACCACATGGAAACTTGCTTGATCAACTAAATCTCAAAACAAGCAATATTTTTAGCTTGTTCCACAAAGGAGTGAGCTCCCTCGTCCAAAGTTTTATTTTATTTTATTTTAATTTATTTTTACTTTGCTATTACTCTTTGCTTTGCAATGTAAATTGGGTTACGACTTTTTGAACTGATCTATCAAGTCAAAAGCTTCTCGCCATCCGAGGCAAGCTGCCAAAGGCATGCAAGTGCAAGGTAATTTTTTCTCTTCTCCCCTAAGGCTACTTGGCTAATTTTTGCTCTTCTACTCTCTCACTCTATTAAAATTAATTAATTAAATTGGCTCACCCATATTATTAATTAATTAATTAAATTGACTAATTCAACTTGGCAAATCAAGTTGGCTAACTAATTAAACCAACCCTTCCTAATTCAATCAATAAATATAATAAAAGACTAGATGAAATAAACATATTCACAAGAAGAAAGAACTATGTGGATTATGATTCATATTCAAAAGGATATGCAGGCATGCTTGGTTCAAGCATTTAATCCAAATAAAATAAATAAATTCCTCTCCCCATCACTTTCTTCACATAGTTAAAGTTTCTTTTTATTTTCTTATTTATTTTGGGAATAGTTTAAGGAATATATAACTTTCCTAGAATTCATAAGAACTAGAAAAATTATCCATTCAAAGTGATTTTTATTGTAAACTTAATATTTATGCTTTACTTTTCTTTTAAGTTTTATTTTTGTGAATGGATGAATGAGATGAATGGACATGCATCATAAATAAATTGTACATGTATAATTCATGAAATCAATTTTAAGTCACAATATTATTAATGGCCAAACTATTTTTGTTAAAATAAACTAAAAGCATAATCCCTGAATTCTCTTTTATTTTAAGGCTAGTGTACTTTTTTTGATAATAATTGGATTCAAAATAGATTTTTCTTAATTTTTCCTGATTTAGAATAAAATTAAGGTGGCGATTCTAAAATATATTTTCAAAATCAATTAATCTAAGTCCAAGGACTTCACTGTGAGTTCTTTTATACATAAATATTTTTATTCCCTTTTAGCATATTGGAACAGTACTCTGGCAAGGTCTCACACTAGTTTTTTAGAAAATTAATGATAATTTTCCTTTCCAAAAAAAAGATTACCTTTCCAATGAAATTTTCCTTATCTTTGTGACTTGTATATTTCATAACTGACTATTGACTGGCTCTATGTCATTTCATAGTGTATGTCATAATTACTTCTTCTCTATATAAGACTTTAAGATTGTTTAGTTTCTGTTTTGAATGATTACAAATCTTTCTATAAACTTAAGTATTAGGTTTTTCCTTGAAATCTAGTAGCATTCACATTCAAACACAAAATACTTTGATCAAGCCTATTTCTTCAAAAGAGGATAGTCAATTTAGAGATGAAACCCAAAATTTGAATGATAAATGATTCTTTCAATTTTCTTAGAAGAGCTCAAAGCGGATCTAGATGATAAGCTTATGGATTTAGTGAGCCCAGGGAAAATGGATGCTAGGCCAAAGAATGATCAAGGACTTATTAAGAAGAATTTTGGTGGATTAGTTGATAGAGATTCTTTTGGGAAGCTAGCGCCTTGGCTAAAAGGTGAAAATTTTGAGGTAAAAATTATGGAATGCATGAACATATGATGTAATATTTTTTTCCTTTTTTTTTTTTTTTTTTTTCATTGAATTTCATTCCTTTGTTAATCTAGTATGATCTTGTTACTTGCATTATTATTACCATCACCTTTGATGGGTACTCAAAATTATATTTTCTTTATAGGTTCTATCAAAAAGTGAAACTAATAAAGCCATTTGGGCTGAAGCCATCATTCTGTAAACAAGGCCATTCGAGCTGAAGCCTATGTATTTATATTGATGACACCATTTGGGATAATTTTATATTTGAAATAAAAAGTCTTTCTTAATGATATTGTTTATCTATTAACTTTCATACTAACAAAATGCCTAACTAATGAGAAAAATCATTAGACTATGTGCATAGGTGACTCAATTGAGCAATTTATAAATTAAGTCAAGTGTATCCTTGCAGAAATATGAAGGCATTTTTAAAGTAATGTAGCAACCTTTAATAGTGATGAAGAGCACATGGGTTCACTCATGAATGCCTTTGATAGCTATGTTTATACTGCGATAGTATTATGAAGCTACTACTTGTTGAGACTTATGAGATAGTGGTTCGTCCCACCATTAGATTTCTGATAGTTAATGATATGATGCTCACAGGAATGTGATTATGATAAACTCAAACTCACAACAGTATGTTTTTATCAAATTGTTTATATGAATTCCTTAATGTGTATTATCTTCGACGCTTATGAAATTCTTTTGTTTTATTGTATTGAATCCCTATAGTTTACTTGATATTATTTTCTCTTCATCGTATTGATTATTGTTTGCCCTGAATAATACTTATTGAAGAAATTATTTATTTTTCATAGAACCTTTATTCAGTATGCATTTCTATAATTTTACTAAGTTGACGATTCACCATATCATTTGTGGATTTTAGGATTAGCTTAGAAGATTTTAGGTGAGATCTTGGAGAAGTTAGAAGATGAGGACTTATCCTTAGCAATAGAGGCTCTAACTACTTATTACAAGGATGGCATGTGAGCTAGAGTTAGAAGGATTAAGAGTATGAGTCCTAGGTTTTAATTGTAAAGTAATTATTTTTATTGATGTATCTTAGAAAAATTTCATGGACTATTAAGAGTATATATATTGAATGTATTTGTGATGAATAAAATGAAAGGAATTTTGATTATAAGACCAAACAGAGTTCATTATTTATTTTGTTTGGAATTAAGTTTAGCCCATATAAGTCTTCAATTGATTGAACATGAAGTGAGAATAGTATGGATCTAGGATATAAAAAGATTCTATAGGTTTTCAATGGCCTTAGGCTTACCTATACCTTAGAACCATCGTGTCTTAGCAGGTCAAATAAGATGGATTTAAATTATTATCAAGGATAGAAAGGCAGCTTGTAGTCGAGCAAGGACAAATAAGAAAAGTACCCGAGGGCAGGGCATGATAAGGTGATATCAGAGGAAAAAATTTAAAAGGGGAAGGTTAATAAGGCTGAGATTCTTTAACAAGGAGTGATACCATAACAAATGTTTGGAAGGAGGGTTAGAGTGGTATTGGATATCATAACAAAGGGAGTGGTATTGGATATCATAACAAAGGTTGGTAGAGTTTATAGGGAGTTCTGAAAAGGGTTATTAGAGCAAAAGGTTAGAAGATTTGCTAGGAAGATTTGTTAGGAATTGTGCTCGATGACAAGAATGGTAACATATTAGAGATGGGAGAGTTAAAATGATTAGGTGATACTATCAAAGTTTAGTGGTATAGAGGAGATCTTTAAGTGTTAAGTTTAAAGTATGTTTGATTAATGATACTATAAAGCATAAGTTCCCTTTTCATCAATATTGATTATGAGTTAATTTCTGATGATTTGTTGATTTAACTATGTACTTATATTTTTCTTTTATAATGTAGTATTGATATCCCCTCAATGTGTATGAAGGAGAGGTTACCCAGAATGAGTTGCTTCATCATAAAAAAAAGTTCAAATAAGAGCAGAAAAGATGTAGAGACTCTTAATTGTGGATTTGAAGTTTATGGATTATTTAGTGAAACACGAGGTGGAAGAGATTGATCCTAGAAGAGGGTGACAAAAGTTGGTAAGACAGAGAGTAACAATAGAATAATGAGGAGCAAGTGTGACTAGTATGGCAAGTGTGATGATATTGCCTAGGAGTAAATTCTGGAAAAGTGTTTGACATAAGTAAAGTACTTTAGGTTTCTAAATCCCTAGTCTATATTTTAATTGGAGAAAGCTCAAGATGATGTCAAATGGGGATAGGTATGATAGATGAGTATTTTCAAAATTCAAAGACAATTATTTTTTTAAAAAAGGGGTGAATGTGATACCTAAAAATATTAATTACTTATAATAAACACCTAAGGGGGAGTGAGAGGAGACATCAGGATGAAAGAATGGTAGGAAGTTCCATTAAGTTGCGATCTAAATTAAAGAGAAAAAAGAAACGAGGATGAAAGATTTCTATCTAAGCAGATGACTGACACCAAGAAAGGAGATTAGTGAAGAATTAGAAATTGGAATCTTGATGGTCAAAGATAAGGTTGATGACAAAAGTGGAAATTTAATAAGAAGGAGAAATAAAGACAAGACTAGATCTTAGAATGAGGCAAGACATTACGAGAAAAGTGATATGAGGCTATATTGAAGATGATAGAAATGGTAAGAGACATGACAAGAATAGGAATAAGTGTGAGTTAATTGATAGACAGGGTGAGAAAGATAGATAGATAGATTCGATATAAAAGAAGATAAACGAAGGACTAGATAGTAATGAATGAATAGATGGGTTCAGTTCAGCAAGACGAGCGAAGCGAATATGAGAATTCAGGATAAGCGAGGCTAAGGATGTCTGGGTAAGCCTAAGCTAAATAGAACAAGGACAAGCTGTGGACTTAAAGATCTCAATGATAAGGCTTCGGTACTTGTGTATGTTCATGAGGCGAACTGATGGATTCACACTTGTATAGTGTAAGTTAATAATGGAGCTAGATATTTTATGATGTATCAGATAATGTGTGGTTAAGGTCGAAAGTTATCATCACTGATATTTTTTCAAACAATGAATGATAATTTTTCTTTCTAAGAAAATGTTATCTTTCCAATAAAATTTTCTTTACCGATGTGCCTTGTCTTTTCCATAAGTGGTTGTTGACCAACTTCATGTTATTTCATAATATATGTCATAATTACTTCTTCTATGTATAAGATTTTAAGATTATTCAATTTCTATTTTGAACACTTACATTCTCTTTTTATAAACTTAAGTAGTGGTTTTCCTTTTTTTTCTAAAATCTACTAGCATTTAGATTCGAACTCAAAATTCTTTCATCAAGCCTATTTCTTCAAAAGATGATAGCCTATCAACAAATGAAATCCAAGACCTGAATAGTAGATGATTCTTCCAGTTTTCTTAGAAGAGCTCTAGATGGGTCTAGATGATAAGCTTTTTTGAACTTGATGAGCCCAAGGATGATGGATGCTAGGACAAGGAATGATCAGGGAGCTATTAAGAAGAATTCTAGTGGATTAGTTTATAGAGATTATTTTGGGAAGCTAGCGCTTGGCTAAAGGGTGCAAATTTTATGAGGTAAAAATTATGAAATGCATGAACATATGATGAAATCTCTTTATGTGTTTCAATTGAATTCCATTCCTTTACTGATCTAATGTGATCTTATTATTTTCATTAGTATTGTTACCATCACTTTTGGTAGGTAACTCAAAATTATATTTTCTTTGAAGGTTTTATCAAAAAGTGAAATCGGCAAAGCTATTTAGGCTAAAGCCATCATTCTGTAAATGAGACCACTCAGGCCGAAGCCTATATATTTCTATTGACAAGGCCATTTGGGTAACCTTATATTTGGAATAAAAAATATTTCTTAATGATATTTTTTATTCATTGACTTTTGTATTGATAGAATGCCCAATTAATGAGGAAAATCATTAGATTATGTGCATAGGCGACTCAACTGATCAGGTCTACAAATTAATTTAGATATTTCCTGGAGGCATGCAAAGGTGTTTTTATGGTAATACAATAGTCCTTGATAATGAAGAAAAGCACATAGGTTAGCTTTTGAGTGTCTTCAATAGTGATGTTTATACTGTGATAGTATTATGATGTTGCTGATTGCTGAGACTTATAGGCTACCATTAAGTCTCTGATAGTTAATAATGTGATGCTTACAGTAATGTGGTTATGATAAATCCGAACTCATAAAAGTATGTTTCTGTCATATTGTTTGTATGAATTCCTTAATTTTTATTATCTTTGACACCTATGAAATTCTCTTATTTTACTGTATTGAATCCCTATAGTTCACTTAATGTTATTTTCTCTTCATCATATTGATTATTATTCACCTAAATTATCCTTGTTGAATAAATTATTGATTTTTCATGGAACCTCTATCCAATATGTATTTATATAATTTTACTGGGTTGACTGCTCACCATATCATCTATGGATTTCAAGATTGGCTTGGAACATTTTAGGTGAAATCTTGGAGAAGTTAGAAGATGTGGATTTTAACTCTTTGGAGACTCTAACTACTTATAACGAGGAACTAGAGTTAAAAGAATTAAGAGTATGATTATGAGGTTTGAATTGTAAAGTTTTAAGAATTGAGAGTATGAGTCCGAGGTTTGAATTGTAAAGTTTTATTTTTGCTGATGTATCTTAGAAATATTTCATGGACTATTAATAGTATATGTATTAAATGGATTTGTGATGAATAAATTAAAGAGATTTTAATTATAAGACTAGACAGAGTTCATTATTTCTTTTGCATGGAATTAAGTTTGGCCCATATAAGTTTTCGATTGATCAAACATGACATAAAAATAATATGGATCCATGATATAAAAAGATTTTACAAATTTTCGGTGGCCTTAAACTTATCCATATTTTAGAATTGTCACGCCATGGTAGGTTGAATAAGATGGATTTAAATTGTTAACATAATAGAAAGGCAAGTTGTAGTCGAGCTATGACAAATAAAAAAGCGATCCAGGGTGGGGCATGACAAAATATATTATATTAATTAGTTTGTATAACAAGATGGTTTCATATAAAAAAAAAAAAATTACTTGATACATGACAAAAAATCATTTAAGCAACCGTTGAATTCAGTTATATATATATATATATATATAGTAATTTTAATTTTAAAATTTAATTGTAATTGTACCTATTTAATTCATAATTTTTTGCAATTAAATTTAATTAATGAAAAGTTATGATAAAATTGAGTTTAGCGAGTAAATTAGAAAAACATAATAAGTGTAATGAACTAATTTTTATTTCAATTTTATTAAATAGATGCAATTAAATTAAATTTCAAAATTATGATAAAATATTATATTTTAAAATGTTCGAACACAATTATAATTTTGCATTCACAATTATATCATATTTTTAACTTTTAGATAATTTGACCCTAATTTAAGAATTTTATTGATAATGGTCAACAATAGAGATAGTGATGGTTACGTCTTCTTCTTATCACCCATCTTCTTATTCTCACAAACAAACGATCAATTTGGTCTGTTGTTGGAACTCCCTTGGCTTCCGTGTGTTCTCTCCTTTCTTTGGCCGCCAACAGTGATAGTCGGAAAAGAAGAGGGGCCTGATAAGGAGAAGGCAGAACATAGAATTTATGAGAATTTTTCTATTTCTGAAGGCCATTGAGCCATGTCCTTGGACTTAAAGCCCTCTGTTGAAATCCCTTTGTTGGATAAATGGTTTCTGAATTCTAAATCTTTGTTATTATTCCCCAGTTGAACTCTCTTATTTAATGTAATAAATATTTATACTGCACTGCGCCCCTTTAATGTGATTTACTTATTTGGTATTAAAAAAAAAAAAAAAAAAAAAAAAAAAAAGATCAAGTTGCTTGACCAGAATTTATTTTTTATTTTTTTTTACTAAGTTATTAATTTTTTTTCTTGTTTTTATTAAGTTATTGATAGGATTTATAAAAATTATTTTTTTTATTATATAAAGATGCTAATTAGGAGAGACGTTTTATATATTTCCCCTAATTGAATGTCTAAGATACAATTGCAATTTCATTAAAAAAAAAAAAAAGATATAATTGCAATTTTATATTTAAATTATGGTCAAATTATATAAAAATTAAAAATAAAGTATAATTGCAAAAAAACTAAAATTTAAGCTAAATTTATAGCTTAGATTTTTTTTTCTTTTTTATTATGATCATTAATTCTTGCACATGAAATTTTAAATGGTATGAATTGGGAACACCTAATTTGGAAATTAATTTTTTTTTAGAAAAAAATAATGTCTTTAAGTTCAAGAAAAGTATAAAATGTTTCTCAAAAATGCCGAACTCGCTATCAGAATTCGGAAATGCAAATCTCCGCAAGAAAATAAAAGAAGGGAACAAAAAAAAAGTCAATTATTGAGAGGAAAGTCAATTTATTCCCGAATCTTTATCTAGCCGACCTTGAATTTTTTTTTTTTTTCGGTCGAAATAGCCGACCTTGAATTTTGATTGCCCAGATATTGGACTTGTATGTTCTTTTCTTCGTAGAGGGCCTTGAAATAACCCCACTTTAATAATAACAATAGTAACAATAATGTTATGATATATTATAAAATTTGATTAATATTTTTTTATATATGTGAATACTTTAGTTTTAATATTAGTATTAATTATATTTTTTTTATTAAAAAAATTTTTAATTTATTTCTCTTTTATACTTTATATAAAGGGTTTAATACTAATGAATGAAAGATTTAGAAAAACTATTCTCTTTTATATATTCTTTGTTTTTGTTCTTCTCAATTATATTTATAATATGTTATCAGTACGAATTTGTTCTACCATTTTTTTACCTAAGATATTTTTTTTTCATCTCGAATGACATATAAATCATATATATTCTTAAATAGACATATGCTTATAGCTTAACACACATTTATGTTCAAGATATATTTATTTGATTATGTCAATAAAATTAAATATATATTTTTTATGCCTTTTTGAAGTGGGCATTGCAAACAGTTTTCCTTCTATTTCTATTTCATGTAGAATTTAGTTTGAATATCGATTATAAATATGAAATCGTTTTGGTTTTACAAGTTTGATATTATTAAGTTTTATTTATTTTAATATAAAATGAGCATATTTATATGACATATATTATAATAATGTATACTATATTATGTAAATATATATATAAAATGAGTATATTTACTATATATTATCATTTTTTTATAATGATTTATAATTTCTTTTATAAAGATATTATTTGATATTAATTAAATTCTAGTTTTTAAAAAACTAGCACTATATTTTAAATTCTAGTCCCTGAAAAAATTAGTTTTATTTATAGTTTCTGAAGAACTAATTAAATAAATAACTAAGCTATGAATTCCTGAAAACTAATAATAATAGTTCCTGAATAATTGGTATTCTCAACAGTTCCTGATAATTGGTATTCTATACAGTTTCTGAAAAACTAATATTCTATATAGTTCCTAAAAAATTAATCAAAATAAATAAATATAAATTCCTGAAAAATTTGAATTTTACGTTCCTAAAAAATTTGAATATTACGTTCCTGAAGAACTAAGTATCCTAAATTATTGAGAAACTAATATCCTAATTTGTTAAATAACTGATATCATAGATTTTTGAAAAACTAAATAAATTGTTTATATATTTTTTGAAGACTGATTTAATTATGGTGTTCTAAATTTCATGGACTAGAGTCTTATTCTAAATTATTGTTTTATTGGCATCATGATATATTTTTGACATTATTTGACAAGCTATAATTTCTATATGCTTTAGGATGTTTATTATTCACAGCTCAAATATTTTATGCCTCATCTTCAATTACTTAATTTGTTGTCTAATTTCCTATCTTCATTGAATCGTTCAAATATTTTGGATTTGAAATTCCTACAAGTCCAAGAACATGGACTGTAAATTTAAAACACATTATCATGGTGAACCTTATACTATTATCATTTCTTCTTTAGGAATTTTTTTTTATTGTCATTTGTGTGTGACAAAATATGGTTTATTAATTCTGTTTGGGTTCCATTTAGCATATGTAGCATTATTAATTTAATATTATAATTAGCCTCACCTTTGTAAAAGTCAACAGCAATTCGATGAAATTTTTATTTTAGGCCATATCTATTTTCTTTTAGCAATTGTATTATCCTGAAGATGGTACTGGAATTGAATAATGGGTGCAAGTACACTTTAGATTAATAGTTTGTTTGTCTTGAGAAGGCTAATATCATATGAGTAGTAATGATCCAAAGAATCCAAATAAGATATAACATATGAATTACCTATAATGCATTGTGTTGGTGAGATTATTAAATTTATAAGTGAATTGTTGGGACACTTGCACATATGTAAATTGCATATATTAGCACTGTGTGATTGCTATAAAGAGAAATTTAATTTGCTTAAATTTTTGATATTCACAAATGGTGTGAATGATATCAATTAAAGTTTGATTGATATTTTTATATGCTCTTGAATTTAATTAAAATAATTTTGATGTGGATTATTGATAATAAAATGCATTTGGATGTTAGCAAGAGCAAAAATTATGACCTGCTTAGACCTCATTTAAGTGAGGATTAAAGACTGAATATCTTACTATTAAAAATTTTTGTGTTCTCTAAAAGAGTCTTAAAAATTAATATGATCACTTGAAAGTTGTGGTCTTATCATAAACTCAATATGATTGGCTAAACATGTGCTTAAAAGATTTTAAGTTTGCTTCATAACACAATTCAATCATGGTTATAATCACTTCACAACTAAAATTATACAGTAATAAAATTATGGAATATGATATATTAGGGAAGACATATACTACTCTTTATACCTCTAACATGCTCCTGCAGTAGCAGTATAAAAGTGAAAATTTACAAATATTATTTGTCTTTTAGTGGTTGCAAAGAATAATTGCTAATGAGAAATCATCAAACAATGTCCACCAGTATAATTGCATTCCCTGAAGTGAATGCTATAAATTATTTGGTAGATCATGATAACTCTTAAAGAGTAACAACTCATATAAGGGACACAACTTAGTGTAAACTCTATAAAGCAGTAATTTGCAAGGATTTTATAAGTTGTGTATTATAATAAGTTATTTTATTATTATTTTATCCTTAGTATACATGCACAATATATTGTATTGAATATGTAGTTCAAGCATTGAACTTATAGTTCGATAATTAAACCTTAAAAGTTTACCATAAATGCCATTGTGTATATCATATATACTCTCCCTTGAAACTTGTACAAGGACATGAGCCTCAAAATTTTTTGTGCCATGAATACATTAATATCACTATCTCAATGTGCGATAATGAGTCCATAAAAGAGACTGAGAATTTATTTTGATAAGGTATATTTCTCGATATTAAGGGCAGAAAAAGCATATGCAGTGCTAAAAATTGTTGAGAAATTTATTGGAAGGAAAATCCTTTAAATAATTTTGATCCATGTACAAGTTATAGTGAACCAGAAGTTCACAAAATAATACAGTTACAAAAAATTGCAACTTAACTGCCAAATGCATTTATAGATGCTAAAAGAGTGACAAAGTCTCATATTACAGTGGTTCCAATTGCAAATGGAAAATCAATCGATCTCACTATATGTTAGAAGCATGGATAGTAAATTAGAACTAAAGATAAAAATTCGTAGAAAAGAAAAGCAGTGTCACTCATAAAATCTCCTGAAGAGGAAGATCTCAGTCAAAAGAGCTATAGTCAATTATGAAGCATAGACTGAGACAACAGAATAATTAGATCCTCCAAATATAGCTTATGGAGATGATGATCATATAAATGAAAACTATGAGATCTTAATTATTTTTGTGGTATAAGAGAAAGAGTTGATAGAAATTCAATTATCATCGATGATGAATTTGCCTCAACAATAGTTCTTGCTATTTCAAGAGAAAATCTGGATCCAGAATCTATAAGTATAATTGAATATTAGTATAAATATGATTGATCATCATGAAAAGAGGCAACTAAAGTAGAGCTAGACTCATTCTATCATTAATTATAAGAAAGTAATTCTTTTTTTATGAAAATGATCATGTTCCGATACTTAATTAGTATGGTAGTTAAAGAAAGGCTTATCATATGCCTTATGAAAATGATATTTATATATGAGTCCCAGAAGGACTAAAGATATTAGAAATGAATTCACATCAAATATGTGACATATATTTCATCAAATTGCAAAAATTCATATATGGATTAAAACAATATGGATATGTGGTATAATTGTTTGAGTAAATTGTTATTGAAAGAAAGATATGTGAATAATATAGTATGTCCATTTGTATTCATAAAAGACCATAGAATGGTAATGTTATTGCAGTATATATTGATGATTTAAATATCATTGTGACTCCTAACGAACTCAAAAAAGTTTGCTTCTATTTGAAGAGTGAGTTTGAGATGAAAAACTTAAAGAAAATGAAATTTTATATCGGCCTGCAAATCGATTATCAAGAAGTCCTAATATACTAGTCTACTTATATGGAAAATGTATTTAAACAATTTTGTGTGAATAAATCTTTTTTCTTAAACATATCAGCTGTGGTCCTCTCACATGAAGTGAAGAGATACCCTTTAAGAGCTAAATAAGATAACAAATAGCTATTTAGTCTTGAAGTACCATATATAAGTACTATAGGAGCAATCATGTATCTTGCAAATTGCATTAGGCCTAAAATTACATTTGTAAGAAAAAAAAATTCCTAACTAGATATAGTTTTGCACCTAGTAAGAGATATTATAGTAGTGTAAAAAGTTATCCTCAATATATTATTAATATTATGATCATATTTTGATTCATATTTGAAATTGGTCTATATGTGAATATTGGTTATTTGTTTGATTTCCATAATGGTAGATCTTAAACTGACTATATATTCACTCATGGCGATATTGCAATTTTATAAAAATTTTTATGGTCCTGAAGTATTTCACTAAAAATACTTCCATTATGTTTTGAAAATAATACAATTTGCATTGCATAAATTAAAGGTGGGTATATCAAGGGTGATGAAGTAAACATATAAATTTCACCCAAATTCCTATATATACATGAGCTCTATAAGAGATATCCACCAAATTCGCTCGAGTAACAACCTAATAGACTTATATACTAAGTTTTTACCTAGTGTAGTATTTAAATATCATTGTTTCATCGATTAGTATATGCCGTATTAAAATCTGTCCTCATCAGGAGGAGCGAATTAGTATATAATTATACTCTTTTTTCGTAGTTAAGTTTTTGTCCCACAGGATTTTCTTAAACAAAAGTTTTAATGAGACAATCTGTGTAATGACAAAATAAAGCATGAAATGTACTCTTTTCCTTAATTATGTTTTTTTCTACTGGTTTTTCTAATAAGGTTTTTAACGAGGCATATTCATGACGTAAATAATATACTAAGAAAGTACTATAAATAAATTATTACATATGGATATTACTTAAACATCATTAAGTATATGGTTTGACAACTTGGCAGATTTGTTTACAAAGGCACTCCTTATAATCACATTTGAAAAGTTGATGAACCAAATTGCCATGCATCGACTAAGAGATCTTTGTTAAAAATCATATTCTTATGAAGAGGAGATTTTTGTGTACTGTACTCTTTTTCCCTTAGCCTAAGTTTTATCTCATTGGGTTTTTCAGATAAGGTTTTTAATGAGACAGTATTATGATACAAGTTATACAAGAATAATATACTCTTTTTCTTTCACTAAAATTTTTTCCCATAGGGTTTTTTTTTTAGTAATATTTTGACGAGACATATTCTTTATAAAAGACATCAAGAGGGTGTGTTATGATATATTATATGATTTGATTGATGTCTTTCCATATATATGAATACTCTAGTTTCCATATTAGTATTGATTATATTTTTTTTATTAGAAAAATTTCCTTTTTTTTTATCTTCTGTACTCTATATAAAGAATCTAATACTATTGATACTATTCTCTTCTCTATATTTTTTGGTTTTATTCTTTTTTATTATATTTATAACAAATAATACTAATAAATATAGAATATGGATTGGCTTAGTTGAAGCTTAGATATCATATTAAGAAATAAAATCTAACATTAAAATTCAAGTATTAAAATTGAAGGATTTAACATGTTACAACCCTTTATGCTATTATTTACTTTTGATGTGGGTAATTTCTCTAACAATAATAATAATAATTTATATTATTATAAATAATATAATATATACAGTTGGACTTTTTTTTATAATATATATATATATAGTTGGACTTAGATCAAAATTTTTATGTGTTACTTTATATTTTTGAATATAAACATTTAATTAATACTCTCTATTACTTAAAAGATATCAGAAAATATTTAATTAGATTATACAACATATTTTTTATATTTTACTTTTTAAATATAATATTTTTTGATATATCAAAATTTAAATGAGGTATACAATTCTATTGGATATAACATTAAGTCCTTTCCCTCTAATTTAATATTCGTAACTTAAAATTTTACCTTAACTATAATTGAATTAACCTAATATATATATATTTTCCAGCAAAATTTAAAAATATACTTATAAAATTATTTTCAATAATTGGCGTTAATATTGTCATTTGAATTGTATTTGACATATTTCTATATTGTCAATATTGCTTTTCTGGCTTTCTCAATCAATGCTTTAATCATTTAAAAGTTAAAAAGTTTGGCATTATTATTTAAGCTGCTGATGAGAAAAAAATATTTTATTAAAAATATTGTTCAGAAATTATTAAATTTTATTTTTAAAATGGAATTTCACACTCTATAATCATATAAATTTCAAAACTATTAAACCACACTTCAAAATTGATTTCCTTAATAATATTTTTTAAAATGATATTTTTCAAAAAAAAAAAAAATTCAATCTCAATGTCAAATAGAAAAATAATTTGAATTTCAATATCATTTTAATGGTTAAGAAATTATTAAGAAATCTCTTATTAAGAAATAATTAATTAATTTCTTAATTTCAATTTTAACTAGTCAGTAAACTCGACTTTGCATAGTCCATCATAAAAATAACATTTAATTAATTTTATATATTATAAAAAATGAGAATATATAAATATTATTCTAAATAAAAGTACATAAATGTAAAATTATTTTATATTCTATATAAATAATTATTATTATTTAATATTTTTTACTCTAATTTTCTTGATAATATTTTTAATTTTATATATTAATAAAAAAATTTAGATTATCAATCAATAAAAAATAGAAACTTATATGAGAATATAACAATGAAAACAATAAAAATGTTTTAAAAATATTATTCTATTTTACTTATTTGTTTTTATTGTTATTTTTTATTTATTTTTCATTTAATTTGTTCAAATAAAGTTATTATATGAAAAATAAATAATTTTAAAAAACTCTCTTTAATTTTCATGTTTAATATCCAATTAATTACCTCACATTTATTTTAATTATTTTATTAAACACTTAAAATTATATAAAATTCTAAAAATTTATAAAAAAATAAATATGATAGTGAGCATATAGAAAGTTTTAAACTTTCTCTATATTCCATATTCAATAGATATATTAATATACTTTCTCCGTCCCATAATAGTAAACTTATTTTCTTTTTCGTCCGTCTCAAAATATAGTTCACTTTTCTTTTTAAAATTATAAATCATTTGTTAATTTTCTATTATATCTTTATTTATTTTGTATTGTTATCAAGCAAACATTATTAAATGTAATAATTGGAAAACTAACAAAAAGAGCCATCTAATATTAATTAGAAATATTACAGATAATGAGGGACAAAAATGATCTAAAGACTAATGGGCTTTAGGAATTGAGAGCCACCTCGGCTGTGAAACCATGCCACCAAGATTTAACCCCAAAATGAAGGCCTATAAGGGATTGATCCAAGAATCATCAGCCTCTGGACCCAAGACGAGCGAAGTCTCCCCTTACCTCCTTTTGGCCTTGCCTTACTTCGACTATAAGTAACTTCTCTTGCAAACTACTCTGTGTGTCTGGGAACTCATAATACAAATGTCCCCATCAAAGTGTCAAGAAAGGTCCTTGATTAGGCGGCCCATCCTTGGATCTTGATATCACTACTCACCTAGCACATTCAAGGGACAAGATATTAGCTTATGTGCCTATTATCTATGTACCAATCACACCAATAAAAAATATATTGTATCAAAAGATATTCTCTCTCCTCTAAAAAGATTACAGACACCTATCCCATTCATGAACCTTACAAAAGAAAATGATCGATACGTAATTCAGATAGTTTGAACTCTATACTCTCTCACTTCTTTTTCTCACTAAAAAGCTCTTTAACCAGAGAAAATAAATCTTCTTATTCAATCACGAGTGAAGCTTGTAATTGACTTGAGCATCGAAAGTCCTTCGCTAGGCACAAGATTTGGGCCTCTTGACTGTATTTCTCTCTTTGTAGGCTCAAATATTCAAGACTCAATACAGGATACCCAACCCATCATATATTATTTGATCAAGTTCCAATCAACAAGAAAAATATATCATTTTAACTATAAGAACTGTACTTTTTTAATTTGTGTAAAATTAACTGTAAGTCTATTATTATGAGATGGAGGGAATAATAGATACCATACAAACTTATTAACTATGACAAGAAAATACATTTTTTTTTTTTTGGTTTATAATGGATAATAATATCAAATTTTATAAGCATATCAAAATATAATCTAATTGTAAATGCATATATATCTTAAGTAATTTACCTAATTTCAACTTTCCAATTCCTATGCTAAAAAAACAAATTTTATAAAATCTGAACAAAAATGTTAAAGTATTTGAATTTTTTGAAAAAAGGATAGTATTGTATTATACCAAACTTCAGGTGCTTTAGGATAAATTTTATTTATTAGTCCAAAAATGCTCTAAGTGGGCAGCGGACAGCCCAATTTCCGTGATTGAGAAAAGTTCATGGGTTACAATTGAAATACAGAAATCAGTACAAACGCAATATGGAGCCCAATTATCGATTATTTACAAATTACACCATGATGTAATATAATTTTACTCATTTTAGATTCAATTAAGATTTGAGTTTGGAGCTGTGTTTTTTAAAATAAAATATTTTTTTTATATTTTTTTTACTGCTTTTAGTAAATTATAATTCGGTAAATAATAAAAAAAATCTAGCTATTCTTCATAAAAATTATAATTTGAAGAACTCTAAATAAACCAAAAAATAATCGGTTAAAATCAGTCAAAATCATAATGTTAAAGGAAAACTTAGTTGTAGTTGCAAATGAAATTTAAAATTCAATCACTATTTTGTTAAAATTAATTAAATAAACAATTTATACATTTTAAAAAATGATATATATATATATATATATATATATATATATATATATATATATATATATATATATATATATATATATATATATATATATATATATATATATATGGCAGAGCATTCAGTAATGAAATTTTAAAACTGAAATTAAATCGAACTGAAAATATTCGATTCAGTTTGATTTGGTTTAATTCGATTTGGTAAATAGGTCACCATATATATAATTTTTTCTTTTAATTTTAACATGATATTAAGATTTGCCAAGGTAGATGATATATGATTAATTTATATGAGAGGCGCGGGTTTGATTCCCTAACAATGCTCAATTTCTTTTTTTTTTAATTATGTAACTAAAAAATTTAAATTAGCGTGTGTCGAACTTGAGATCTTAAAATAATAAACGTCTACTTACCACCAAACTAAGAGGAAATAATTAACATTTTATGGATAATATATATACATATGTATATTTTGGTTTGGTTTTTTAGTTTTCTCACATAAAAATCAAACTAAACTGAAATTTTTTAAAATTTTCAAAATAAAAATCAAAAACCGAAATAAATTTTGAATCGGTTTGGTTTTTTAGTTTAAACCGAATAGTGCTCACCCCAATATATATATATATATATATATATATATATATATATATATATATATATATATATATATATATATATATATATATATATATATAATTAAAGGGTAAGACGCTTATATCATCTATTTTTTTTTTTAAAAAAAAAAGATGGCAACTTGACATCATTAAAAAAAAATGATAAATAATATTATAACTCATTCATATAAATGTAGATATTATTTTTTATAAATTTTAGGTAAATTAGTATTTATAAGTATAGTGAATCCACTGCACCTAATAATTATTTTTTAATGATATAATCCTCCTCGCGATTCCAAAACTCTTCAAAAATAAAAATATATTTTATATTTAAGAGAATCATTGACTATCCTTTCCAAATCCTTAAGTCTGGTGATACCTTAAACAAACAAGTATTTTGTACTCCTAAAAATCAACACATTACATATTGGTAATATTTGTTTAATAGTTGATAAGGAAGACATAGCAATAATAATACCTCAAAGCCTATGGAGACAAACACAACTACTCCACAATGGGTCCCAACTTGTAGGCCTCCAACCCCAAGTCTTCACGACTTGTGGTGCTCCTTTGCTGGACAAATCCTATAACCAAAGCCCTGCATAAATTAATAATGGCTATATGTCTTACCTTCCAATTTGGATAGTGACCAGAAAAAAAAAAAAAATTGAATTTCGAATATTTATCATTGAAAATTAATTTTGGGGGAGAATTTTCGATACTCTTTGTACCCTTCCATATATCAAGAGGGTTGTTATGTTTCTAAATTAAATAGATTATAGTTTAGGATTTGAGATTTGAGGATTTAGTTGCGTAAATATTCGATAGGGAGAATTTTTATTATTATTTGAGTTTACTCAACTCGATTATGATTAATTTCACATTAAATGAATGAAAATATTAGTCTAAATAAAAAAATAAATAATTAAATAGTATTAATTTTTATATATTATATTAAATTTATCTTTCTAATTTGATAAAAAAATAAATTATTTATGTTAATATTATACATTTATAATGAAAATAATTTTCATTTATGATTTGATTTTAAAATCAATCTCTTATTAATAAGGTGCATGAGGAGTAAATCATAATAAATCAAATAGATTAAGTTAAGATTGAAATTAATTTTCCTTTTTTATTCGAATGAAATGATTTCAATTGCTCAAAATACATCAAATTGAGAGAGAGAGAGAAAATGATTAAACGCAAATGGATAGCTTCAAATTTGAGTAATAATAAATTAAAAGTTTTTTATCAATATATTTCTTTTTTTTTTTTTGAAATTTATCAATATATTTCTTAGAAAATAATAATGAGAAATATTCAAACTTTATAAAATTAAGTTCTTGGCTATTTCCCCAATATTCTTCTACTTCATTTTCTTGATTTGATGGTTAGAATTATGGACAAGTAGAATTTTAAAAAAAAAAAAATAATGGTATAAATGAAAGAATAATACTAAAATAAACAAAACACTGAAACGCAGGTTTGAATTGCAAGTAATTTTAGAATATTAACTTGAAATTCACACACGCTATTATATTATATTATATCGTCAATTTATAATTAAATTTAATTATAATTAGTTTTACATTACACTTTACAAATATATTGACAAAAAAATATAATAAAAATTAAGTACAATTATGAAATTAATATATTAAAAATTCTTTTCTTTTTTTTTTTTCCTTGTAAAAATGTAACAAATGAAATAAGTGAAAATGAATTAAATATATGTTTCACATATAGTATACATTACAAATGATTAGCGAGCTTACAGCCACCAAACGCAAAATATCAATAAAGGACAATTGTCTCTTTATTTTCTATAATCTAATTGTAAATTAGACAATTAAGATAAGTAACAACTAAAAATTATTGCAATCATCAATAAAAAACAAAATCCATTAGTCAACTAAATTCACTTTTAAAAGAGCAAAAAAAAAAAAGTACGATAAATTCTAACATAGATACTAAAAAACAAATAAAAACTAAAGAGTAAATAAAATAATCATTAACTCAAAAAATAAATATGATAAGTAAATCCACTCATAGGTTAGACTACGGTTCTTAATTAACGAAAAAATTAAAAATTGAGTAAATGAATTCTTAATATTTTTTAAATATAAATGTGACTTCTGAGCATGTCTAACAATAACTCATAAAAAAAATATATATTTTTCATATTGCAATTTTTTAACATTTTATATTTATATATTACTATATAGATGTTATATGTTTACAATTATGACCTTATTTAGATTCGAGTTTGAAATAGTGCTTTCAACAAAAATTTTATATTTTTTTTAAATTATTTAAAAAAAGTAAATTAATATTTTTTAAAAATAAAATAAAAAAAAGTTTATAATAAATAATAAAAATCAATCAATTAAATCAAAAAAAATTTTAAAAGTGATTTTTAATAATAAAGAGAAAAATACTCGATAGAAATATATATATATATATATATATATATATATATATATATATATATATATATATATATATATATATATATATATATATATATATATATATATGTTGCAATTTTTTAACATTTTATATTTATATATTACTTTTGTTATATGTTTACAATTATGACCTTATTTAGATTCGAGTTTGAAATAGTGCTTTCAACAAAAATTTTATATTTTTTTTAAATTATTTAAAAAAAGTAAATTAATATTTTTTAAAAATAAAATAAAAAAAAGTTTATAATAAATAATAAAAATCAATCAATTAAATCAAAAAAAATTTTAAAAGTGATTTTTAATAATAAAGAGAAAAATACTCGATAGAAATATATATATATATATATATATATATATATATATATATATATATATATATATGTTGCAATTTTTTAACATTTTATATTTATATATTACTTTTGTTATATGTTTACAATTATGACCCTGTTCAGAGTTAAATTTGAAAAAGTGCTTTCAATAAAATTTTATCTTTTTTAAAATTATTTTTAAATAGAAATAAGTAAATTAATATTTTTTAAAAAATGAAATTAAAAAAATAATTTATAATAAATAATAAAAATTAATAAATTAAATAAAAAAAATTTTAAAAGTATTTTTTAACTCGTAATAATAATTCTAAACGCATTTTATTCACGGAAGTCCAAGTTCATATGGGTCGGCCAGGAAATTCGGGTCATCCGACCACGTCTAACATGTCAGAGAAACGGTGTAACACCGTGTTTGGCTGGAATTCTTTGACTGGATGCTTTTGGCCAAGAGGGCAAAGACAAAATGCACATATCATAATCAAATCTGAGCTAGTACTCCATTTTTTAACTTATAGAGGGCCTCTCTCATTCGTATAATTTGTACAAAATCTTACCAAAAATTTAATAAATAAAATATTATATTTAAACATATTTAATTAATTTCATATCATTTGTACTTATCAATGTTTGTTTTATTTGGAAATTCATACGTGCACGTTATTAGGCGCAAATTACGTTTATTTATTATTTAACTATTTTTTTTTTAGTATTATGAAAAGTGATTATTAGTACTAAGGTTTAAAAGTCTATTGTACATACATTCAAAATTTCTTATTCATTTTATGTTAAATTGATTTTGGAAAAACTTGCAACTTATAAGATTTTTTAAGATATTTAAACTAAAAAATATTGTTTTTATATATAGTTGTGTTTTATTATATATAGTTGTTACGTCAATCATGCAAGCTTTGATGTTTATAATATGTGACATCACGGCCGATCTAATTTTTTAATTTTGAGGATAATTTAAAAATTAGAGACAAAATTATTTTTAAAAAAATTTAAGTTATTTTTTAATTTATTAAAAATATCTCAAAAATGTCGGAAACCATTGCTACATGCTCAAGGACCTACCATTGTGTGATATAATCTTTCCATTTTATTCATATAATTATATACTTTTTTATCTTAAATAATAACGAGGACAATACTCGATAGAAATATATTAGGCTAATTTTAATATCTCTTATTAAATTAATGATAATTATTTTTAGTTTAAAAAACTCGAACTTTAAATTTATCATTTCCCACATTTTTAAAAGAATAAGAAGATTAATTAGATTATACTTTATTATATCTTCTTATAATTTATATATTACTATATCTGATATTAAATCAATTAAATAAAGCAAGTGCCAAGAATTAAAGATATTCTTGATTCAATGCACCTTTAGGGGAGAGAGAGGCTCCCATCACCAAATGGGACTTGGGCTAAAAATACCAAGAGAGGTAGTCCCTCTGCCCAGTGGCCTAATTGTCCGATTCATGACAATACCATTCGTTCTGTTTTTATCTCTCCCTCTCTTTCCCTTTCATGTGTCATTACCGCCTATTTTAGTCAAAATTTAATTTTTAAAGTTCATATTTTTTTAATATATAAATTGAATATACGTTTTTTTTTTTTTTTTTATTTCAATCTATACATCTATATACCTTTTTTTATTTCAACCTATATAATGCCTATTTTAGTTATAAAAGCGAAATCTCACGTATAAACATGAACCGAATACTTTTCACTTTTAAAAATAAATGCTTTTATTATTTAAACTAGACCTCAAATGTTTTGAATGTATGTTTAAAATATAAAAAATAAAAATACATAATTTTTGAATATAAAAATTGAATATATAAAATAAACTCTTAAACTCATTTAAAAATAGAGTTGAGTTACAACAAACTCTAAAATGTACATTTCATTAATGAAATCTTTAATAATATAGTCTTTTAACCCCCAAAAAAAAAAAAAAAGAAGCTGTTATCCATTATAATTATTATCAAGTGTTGTACATAAGATTATTTGTATCATTATTATATTATTATTTTTAAATTTATTTTATGTATATTAAAAAATTATATAAGATTATTTGGAAATATTATTTATAGATGCTTTTTTTTTTTTATTGTAAAAAGCAATTTATTGATAATTTCTTTAAATTAGGTTTTGGGCTTCATATTAATTACTGTGTTGATATATACTTGATATTATTAATTATCTCATCAGATCAATTAATAATTTAGATGTGTAGTTGATTGATTATATTAATTTTATTGTGCAGACAGTTTAAAACTAAAATTCTATTTTTCTGCTTCCCTTGAATAAACATAAAAGAGAATATAATTAATGCAAAACGAGAATAATGTTATTCAGTCTTTTCACACATTTACATGATTTATAAAGTCCCTTCTGACTGCAAATAATTGACTTCCGAAGACAAAAAAGATGACGATATATATATATATATATATATATATATATATGTAATTTCTTTTATATGAAGTGAGAAGAAATAAATTATGGTGTATCTCATGTAAATCCGATTGCCATGATATATAGGTTAAGAATGTTTAATTGATTTAGCTAGTTGAAGTCAACTCTAAAATGAAAAATATATTACATTATAAATTATATGATAAATGAGAATTTAAAGTTGAATAATGTGATTTGGTGTAAATTTATACCACAAGATAAATTTACTAATAAATCAGTAATACAACCACTAATCATACACTTAAAATAATAATTTTACAAAATAATTTCTCATAATTTTATCACAAAAATACTCTACTTGTACAGTTTGTATCACATCACACTAACTTCGTTTAACACTAAGGTATTGCTTAGTAGTCGTAATGACATGTAATATAATTAAAAATATTTCTAATGTAAATATATATTAAAAATGTATTTGCTTATATTACATTATAATCTATTATGGATTACCAAAAGTAATCTAAATATCTACTATAATCTCTACAAATAATCATTCTCACTACTACTATATGACAAACTCCTCAGATAAGCTTCTAATCTAAATCCAAATTCAATTTGGATGCTAATTATTTGTCTTAATCCAAATTCAAAACTTGGGTACATATTTAAATACAAAACTTCATTATCAAGCAAATTCTTTTTCAACTAGGAATTTGAGATGAAATTTTAACAATCTTCATTTTGATTCAAGTTCCATCATATCTTCAAATTTTCAACTTAATCTTTGAATTGCACCTTTTTAGTAGATGCTACCACAAATGCACTTTTCTTCTTCAATTCATAACAAGCTCCACCATGTGCTAACCATCAACAATTGTGCTATCCACCAACATGTAAAGATTTCTTCTTCTAAACTTTTCACCATTCATGATTACGAGAGCACCTCGACTAACTCTTATGACTCCACTTTGAATAGAATATCCATATCCCAAAGAATCCAACTTATTCAAGGAAATCAAATTTCTCTTAAATATGGGAACATACCTCACATCATCTAGTATTTCGATACTTTTATCATGCATCTCAATTTTCACTTTGAGTATAAACAAGCTGAGCCGAGTTTTCACTTGTTTAGGCTCAGTTTGATTTTTTTTTTTCTGAGCTTGACTTTTGAATCGAACTTGAAAATCATATTCAAGCTTAGCTTACTTAAAACTCGAACCAAACTTGAGCTCGGCTAGTTAATAAATTATAATTAAGCTAAACTCGAGCTTGACTTATCATGAAACTTGTTTATAACTTATCAAAATATTCAACTTTCTAAATATTTATTTCTAATAAAATAACTATAATGAAAATTCTTAAAACTAATATAAAAGTAAAAACATCCAATTAGTAAAAAAATGCAATCATAAAATTGAGCATTACATGTATTACAAAGATATCAATTAATAAAAAAATATATTTTGTATAATATGGAAATATTAGGTTATGTTAATAAAGAGTATATATATTTTAGTCAATTTAAATTAGTAAAAAGTTTATAGAAGTGTTAAAATGTATTATTTGAAGTGCCAAAATTATTAAGTTAATAATAATAATAATAATAATAATAATAATAATAATAATAATAATAATAATAATAATAATAATAATAATAATAATAATAATAATAATAATAATAATAATAATAATAATAATAATAAACGAGCCTATTAATTGAGTTGTTTACAAGCTTGTTCACGAGCTGTTCAAGAGTCTAATTGAGCCGAGCTTCACTTTATTCAAGCTTGGCTCGTTTATAAAGTGATATGAATGTGAATGAGCTTTTATCGAACCGAACACTGAGATGCTCGCGAACGGCTCAGCTTATTTACACCCTAATTTTCACTCTACCAATAACTTTAATCTTTACTTTCTTGTCATTGGTTAATTTCACACATTCATCTTTGTAATCTTCACTTTTATCAAACCATTCCTTTTTCAAATAAATATGGAAAAGGCAAGTGAAATTCATCACCAACTTATCACATAATGGATCCTTTATCATTTTCTTTTTATCAACCATATCAATGGCAAGCAAGTTAGTTTCAAAGATAACATTATCTACAATTGCAAAATTTGCAAAAGCTCTCTCTTTAACCATAACATTCATAGATTTCATGACTCTTTTTGAATTGATTAAATTTTGTAAGATTTTCTTTCATCTTTCTGCAATGGTATTAAATGTGCCCATTCTTATAATAGTAATAACATTCTTTATCATTATAGTCTACTCGTAGTTTCAAACTTGAGCTTGTTATATTATTTCCTCAATATCTTTCTTTTGAATTACTTATACCACGATTACAACTCACCACAAAAGCTTCACGATCATTGTTGCTTCTTAGCTCATTCAATTTCTTATGCTCTAAAATAGCTGCAGTAACTTCTTTAATTCTTACTAATTTTTTTTTTAATTCTCATTGCAATCACTCAACTTTCATAGAATGATGAGAGAAAGGCCAAAATGATTATTGGCTCATCTTTAAACTTCATATCCAAACTAGTTAACTGAGTGATTAACATTTTAAATGTATTAAGGTGGTCTCAAACATCAACACCTTCATCAAACATCTTTAATTCTTATAATTCTTTTTTCAAATGCAATTAGTTGGTGAACAACTTTGACATATAAAGATCTTCTAATTTCTTCCACAAGCTAGTTGGAGAGGTCTTATCTAACACATCATACTTCACATTAGGAGTTAAGACCAATTTAATTGTACTTACAGCCTTTTGTTATAAATCCTCCTATTCACCTTTTAATACAGACAATTGCTCCTCTTTCAAAACTTTAGTTAATCCTTATTGTACAAGAATATCCTTCACAGTACTTTGTCACAAATTAAATTATTTTTCTCATCAAAGAGCTCCACCTCAAACTTTGATCCTATTATACCCACAATTTTTGACATCTAAAATCAACAGCTCTGATATCACTTGATATGAAAAATACTTTGCATAACAAATAATATAATGAATGAGAACTTAGAATTTAATATGGTAATATAATGAATGAGAACTTAAAATTTAATATGGTTCGACATAAGTCTACTCCGCAAAATAAATCTACTAATAAATCAATAAAGACAAACACTGATTGTACACTTAAAATACTACTCCCACAAAATAACTTCTTACAAATTTATCATAAA